>VZTA01019333.1:25548-81404 GCA_013398855.1 Mohoua ochrocephala | reverse complement strand
TGCTGTGCTGTCCTTCCCGAGTGGGGAAGGGGGCTCGCAGAGTGTCAGCTGGGGAGGCACCGGAGGCAAAGGAGGAGGGAAGGGTCTTCGTGTGGGTTCCAGCAAGATGGTTCATTGTGGAGGGTCCAGGGACGAAGACACTTAGAAATCTGAGGGGCTGGGTTTATAAGGGGAACAGGGCAACCAATCAGGAAAGGGCAAATGGGCGGAGGGAAACTTGAGGGAGAACTGGGGAACAAATCGGGACTGGGGAAGGAGGGACTGGGTAGGGAGGAACCAACGGGGTGTCGAAGTGAACAGAACTTTGGAGAACATAATGAATATTTAACAGGGGACATACATATTGAACAGAGAACATACATAATAAACAGGGAATACAAACACAAGAGGGGAACACACACATGTGGCAGTGGTCCGATGACCACGAGGGCGCTGCAGCCCTCCAGAGGGCTGAGGCACCGCCATAGAGAGGAAGTTTAACCTTAGCAATAAAGGAGTCTTTGTGTTCTCACCGCCTGTGCCAGATGAAAAATAATAGTGTATAATCTATACTAAGAGCATTGTTAGGTAAAATCCTACCTACTCAGAAGTTTAACTTGTGCCATTAGGGAAAAGGACAGTAGAGCTCTCACAATGCGCATTTTATGTGTGTATCTTCCTCAGTGTCTGAAACAAATTCTCACACATCTGTGAATCATTATTTCCACAGTTCAACTACTTCTATCTATACAATGTGGCTCTGAGACACAGGAAAATCTCCTGTGGCCAAGTGGGAAAAGTACCATGGGAAACTACTATTTTCTTACACTCACTGTCCAGCCCATAATGATCTTGTTATTTTGTAGGCTGTGATAGGACGCCACGTCCAAGGTTTAAAAAGAGTAGGCCCAAGCCTTCGTTTCCTAATGATGTTAGAAATTACTTTTTTTCTCAGATTTTTCAGAATGTTTTAGCAAGCCATCATTTCATGAGTGCTTTGAAAATTATTCCATGTCCTTAGATACCAAAACAGAGATCAGGTTCTTTGAAGTTTTCATTTTTAAAACGTTTGACCTCTAGGTACATTTCACATTGTAGTAATGGAAGTGTGTCTGTAAGGTATTATTTCTAGTCTTGTTATATCCCTGCCATTCAGGACATTAACTACTTAGTCATTAATTTCAGTCCTATCACTGTCTGGCACATGTTGTCATACAGGACAACTCTAAAAGTCTGGGTTTTCTTGAGCTTCAAAACTAATACAGTCTAACATTTTGACAGTTAGCTTTGGTATCGCTACACAATTAATCCATCATTACATGAAAAGGAGCAAAACATCTGTTATGTAAAATTCGGGGCAAATAGAAGTGCAAGCAGGAGCTAGAAAATTTGAGCATTTCTTCAATAACAGCTCTATCAAGAGGACGGAATAAAGTTTCAGAGCAAAAAAATCAACATCCTTCATCCATAAGTGCAACCAGCAAAGGAAAATACAAATTTGAGAGAACTAAATTTGGGTGTTTATGCAAATTTCTGTTCAAAGTTTTATCTTTCCCCCTGAATTCCCTTTTAAACCCTGAGAATTTCAATGAGACAGAAATATCACTGTCTTGAGCACTCCCTGTGAATGTGCCCATGAACAAATCCTTACTTCTCCTTTCAAGAAGGTAATATGCTGACTGTACTGTAATGCATTGACAATTGCCTCCTGTATTTATATTCTTCTTATTCATTCTCACACTCTGTTTCTTTCTTTCTCTACACAGATCTACACACTTTATATGTACCTGTACACGCAAACACAGCATGTATATATTTAAGTATGTGTGCATCTATCCATATAAAGCATGGATATACCTTAATAAGTACCTATCTTTCCACCTAACTGTAATGGTAGAGGTTTGTTAGAATTAAGATGATAATACTCCACTGCTTTTATGCAACAGAAAACTGAAACTGTTATTTGTACTAAAAAGCAATATACTCCAAAAGACCTGGTGGTCATGGCTAATTATGTATCTTTTGCTGTAGATTTGATGGTTGTTTTATATGTAAGATCTTTATGTGCAATCATAGAATAATCAAGGGTGTATAATGCTTTTTTTCTGTCCATTATACAGCACAGATTGCTAGTATATGGTTTGCCACATGGTTCCTATCTTTTATGCACTCGCCCCATGCATAGACTGAAAGCATTGAAAACATGTGAGTAGCTGTTGTTGACACTGGGTAAGTATGGAATCCATAGATTAAATTTCAACATCAGCTATACAGGTCTGAATTTCTTGCAGCTTTGATTCTAATGCCCTAGTAATGTTTATGCTGTCAATATTAGCTTACATAACATTCAGGCTTTGGGTCTGGGTAAGATTAAACTGCTTTCCATTCTAGCAGAAAATTTTTTAGTTTTCTCCAAAACTCCAAATACTACTAGACTGCTTCGTGGAAATCTAAACAGGATTTTCATTTATAAAGAAGTTCTGAATTTTGGTTACTTTTGTCAAAAACTTGTCTATGGTGCATTCCAAACAAATAACAGTCAAGCATTATTTCAAATGGCAGAGTTTTTTTCTGTCTAATCTTGCCATTTTGTGCTTTGCGCTGTCATTCATTCCTGGAATATCTGTGTTTTTCATATAAAATCAAGAGCGGCAGCCTTGAGCTTCTTTCCTCATGGACTTCTGTCCTTGAAACAGGTTCAGCTTAAAGAGGGTTTGTTGACCGATCAGGCAAGGCTGATGGGAATCAATATTGGAGCTCTCCAACTGCTTTCTGTGGAAAAGTCTCACTTGACTATGGAAGCTTCACAGCATTTCTTAAGACAGAAGGGCTGTGGATTCACCTGGGCTCCTCTCTTATGACAGCTTGGAATGGGGAACATGCCATCCCTGTCTTCAAATGCTCCACCCGCAGTTTTGTGAACTACCCCAGGAATTAAGACTTGAATTCTTGTGAAAATAAAAACTGAGATTAGAACCAAGAGCTGGCATCTAAAGATAACTGGCAAGTAAAAAAAATTGAACAGAGGCATCAGGCATGAAGAAATGAGAGAGGCTTCATCAGTCATGGCCTTTTGCTTCAGTTTTACATTCAAATCAGTGATACAACTGTGGGCATACAGGCAAGAGATGACATGCTCACACACTGCAGCCAAATCACCGTCTGAAAGGAAAGGTCAAAGCTCCCTGTGAAAGGAGATGGGGAGATATGTTCTAGGGAATTGCTACTTCCTTGTTGCTCAAACACAACAAGCACTCAGCAGGACTTTGAGATTTTGGATGATAATGCCTAGTTAATGGGAGCTGGAGGCAGCACTGCAAGCAGTTTCTGTGCTGCCTCAGTATAGCTTGGCCACACTCTGACTGATGCTGCCCTTCACCCCCTGTGCCATCCTCAAAAGCACAACACTTGGGTAACAGTGGGGCTTGCTTCCAGCAGAATTTGAGGTTGAATTCAGTTTAGTTCAATATTAATAAGGAATTTTGATTGCAAAATCTCTGACAGTTCAAAATTTAAAAAAATACAGTAATGTTCCAACTTTGAAAAGAATGATTCTCCTCAATTTAAAATTTACAAACAAATGTACTATTAACATCTCTGAACATGTGTTTTTCTGCTTTTACATGTGTTATGGTTGGTGGAAGAGATGGAGATTCCTCAAAGAACAAGAGGACTCTCTCATTAGAAAGTTTCTCAGTGCCTGCTGCACATGACTATCCTAGAAAATCATGTGCTTAAGACAGAGCTGTGAATAGATACAATACATACAATACACTTGTATGAATACGTACAATAAACTTGTATGAATTTTAGAAAATATGTTTATACCCTCAATTCTCAATTTTCTCTTATTTCCCTGTTGGGCGCTTTGTTAGTGTTTTACCCCAAGCCTTAATTTTTTTGGGTGCTTTCATGAGTCATGCTGATAAGTCTGTTTTACCTCAAAACCTCTACTGCAACATTCGGTATTTTCAAATATTTTGTTATATACAGCAATATACATTGCTATCTCAGTGTAAGTATAATTTCTATACAAACAGTTTAACAAGTGCATAATTCAGAGAAGCTAACTAGAACAGCTAAGGTTAAGCTTCTGAATGCAAAAACTACAGTTGGATATTTCGATGAGAGTCTCTCTAGCAAAATGAAATTAAACCCCTTTTTTACATTAGTTAACCAAATGGTAAGTTTAGCTATATTTATCTTTAAAGCAAGCCCTGATCTGGTTGCCATATTAATACAGGTCTGTCTGGGAAAACAACTTCCTTGGAAAATGTGAATATGACCTTTAATTTGTAAACAACATTCTCCTTTATTCCCAGTCTTTGACTTGTAGCAATGTCTAGAATTACTGATTCTTATCTAACTGAATTCACTTAATTGTTGTGGTTTCATACTTCAGTCTGACGATTTTGTTATGTTACGATTGCTAAGGAATATCACACCACAGGAGTTAGATGTGGTGTGAGTCAGATTCTGCCACTACTATCAATAATGATTGACTGATTAAAAAATGTTCATTTCTGGAATTACTGATTGATCTTCATAGAGATTCTTGTCTTCATTAATCCATTTCTTAAGATAAATAAACTTTATGTGTTCTTTCCTCTCTCTGTGGATTTGGGATACTTTCAGTCATGCAAGTATAACTTGATGATTTCTTTCAAATATTTATTGCCTTTTTATACAGCATTTGCTTCTAACTCTGTCATGAGGGAGCAACTGTTGCTGTCTTCCAGCTCGTATGATCTGTTCCCTCAGCAAGCTGGTTTTCTGATAGTATCGACACTGATTTTAATTGTGTGTCGTGTCGTCATTTGCTTGTTACTACTCTTTCTAACGATGGGTGTTTTCCAGACACATGCCCAAGAATGTAGAACTGATCAGACTGACATGCATGGCCAGATACTGCAATTCTGCAGACAGCCTGGGGCTTTTTTCAGTACCCATCTCTCCACCACTCCCATCTGGTGCTGAACAATAAACTGTGAGCTCTAACACTACCTCTTAGGTTAGCTCCTTCTCTGTTGCCCTTAATCACACGATGTCAGTGTGGACATAGGGATGTGGCATCGCTGCAGCGCCCACTGAAGGGACTCTTGCCTGGGCACAGAGCACTGTGCTTCAGGGGTGACCGGGCCTGAAACAGATGACAGCCCCAGGGAGGCAGGCACCCTTCTGTGGCAGGGCTGACAGCTCTGTCCCCATGGGAAGGTGTACTGGCATGACTGGTTCAGAACAGCTGGCTGAGGTCATTGACAGTGGCCCAGCTTCTGTGTCCAGGTGGTCTGCTGAGGATGGCAGCAGTGAAAGAGCTCTTTGCAGGTGCCTTTCAGCCCCATGTTGGTACCTGACACCCAGCCTGTGCCCACACTATCACTGCCCCTGAGGGCACTGCCCTCCTAGGGAAGGAGGCATAACTTCACAGAATAGCTGAGGTTGGAAGGGACCTGCCCCAAAGTCAGTGGAGAGATATCAGCCTCCACAGGCAAGTCCTGTCCCACAGCTGGCTAATTAAACCAATTGGTTAATTAAGTTGTGTTGCATTGCCCTGCCATGCACCCAAACAGCCACCCACTACTGGTCCATCAGTCCCAGGCCAACAGCTGAATCTCATGCCTCACATCCTCTTGGTGCTGGTAGTGTGTTTTCTGTTATTTAAGCTATTGAATGTTGATCACTGTGATCTTGCCATGAGTAAACGAGTTGGCCCAAGGACTATGAGTCACCCTCTAAATACACTGCCAAATATACTTTAAAAACACTGTCGAGGAAATACTCTCATAAGAGAGTTAGAAGAACATAGTCCATTCCTCTACTCCAAAATAAGATCAATGGTATGTAAAACACACTTAATAGATACTTTGCTATTTCTCAGTGTATACTTACACAGGTTGCCTTAACCTGTGTCCTGGTGAACCACTAACTTTGACCAGCCTCTTTCTCTATCTGCTCTCTGGTTACTCCAGAGGTCTTGGGGCAGAGCTTGTGCTTTCACACTGTCTGTGCACTCCGTACAAAAGGACTCCAGGTTCTTCTAGGTATACCAGAACAGGCACTGCTCTGACCCTTCTTAGTTATCATTTTTTCTCAGTTGAGAATAAACCTCTGCCCGCAGTACTAGTTCAGTCAGCAGCTGTGGGATTCTTACATAGGTGACAAACTTGGCAGGCCAGCCCCACTCCATGGCACCAGGGATATACACTCTCTGCTCTCCTTACCCCTGGCTCACAGGTTTTGGACTCTTTTTTTCCTCTTTTCCTTTTTAAATTACATTTTGCATTCAGGAAAACCAGATGTGATTTGAGTGGGTTCAGATGACAAAGCTGGGTACGTCACGGTTATCTCCAAATGCTAGTCTGCAGATATTTTTGCACTTGCCTGGTGCTTATTGCAAGGGCAAAGTGAAATAGTCTCTAGGCTTCATTGCAATATAAACATCAAATTCTATTATCAGCAGCCTCAGCATGGTTTTACATTATAAAATATAGACTATAGCTGCAATAATAACTGTAGAAATATACAATGTATAAGCAATAAATATAAACATAACTGAGGAAGCAGCTATTATATCCATCTCTGCAGAATTCAAATCAGTTTCCTACCAACTTTGTCCATTGTTTTCCATGACCCTGTACCTGATCTTCTGGCAATGGCTCCATTCATCATAACGAGTCCAAATGTCCTGGAAATATCTTTTTGTCCAGATGGGGAACATTTGTTAAGTAGCAGGTATATGAAATACATATATTTGTATATTTATGTGTATGCTGAAAGGTAAAATATTCATAACCCACTGAAGAAAGCTTAGGCCTTTCTTAAAATAGGGTAGCTTTAATGAAAATAACTGTGATATGAACTTTGCTTCCAGCTTCCTTTGGTAGATTAAAGGAAAAGCATAGACATAAATATATTAACATGTTATTAATGTTTATTGTTGAAATATGTATATATGAGATGTGCTCCTTCATACATTATGTAATGTCTAAATTACACAAATGTGGGGGAGTTTAATAAGTAGCCCACATGGTTTCATCTTTTTATGTAATTTTGCTACATTCTAAATTAAACAAGCAAAAGTCACCACTTTTATCCATTTTAAAAATTGCTTTGCATGTGAAAGCAGGTGAATAGTAACACAATGAAAATATTGTAGGTAGCATTGCATTGCGATCGCTGATTATTTTTTCCTTAATAAAGCAGGGTGAATGGAGAACTGAAGGAAAACTTTGATGAAAAATGGTACAAATGTCCAACAGAGGAGAAGTAAATAGGCTGATTAAGAGTAAATCTGTGATTAAAATATGCTGCCTGTAGAAGGTAAATTATTTTCTGTCAATATCTTTTTTTTTTTTTATTTAATTTATCCCAAGCAGTACTTTTATTGAGTCATAGTGGTAAGTGCTGGATTGATGGCAGAGCTTAGTCAAGCTCTGGGCGAGAGTTGAAGGAGATATCTGGAATGTTGCAGGATAGAACTGAAAAAACAAATGCTGTCTTGAAGCTGTAGTGGGTTGACTCTGGCCAGATGCCAGGCACCCACCAAAGGTGCTCTCTCACCAACCCCCATACCGGACAAGGGGGAGAAAATATAACAAAGTGTTTGTGAGTTGAGACAAGGACCAGAAGAGATCATTCACCAAATACCATCAAAGGCAAAACAGGCTCAACTTAGAGATACAAAGTGAATTTACTACTAACAAAATCATAGCGGGATAATGAGAAGTAAAATAAACCCTTAAAAACACCTTCCCCCTACCCTTCCCTCTTTCCCAGCTCTACCTCCTACCCCAGAAATGCAGGGAGGCAGGTAATGGGATTATGGTCAATTCATCATCCATGGCTTCTCCCTCTGCTCGGGGAGAGGAGTCCTTCCCGTGCTGCACCGTGGGGTCCCTCCCACAGGAGACAGTTCTCTGTGACCTTCTCCGACGTGGCTCCATCTCAAGAGTAGCAGCTCTCTGTGACCTGCTGCAATGTGAGTCCATCCCACGGGCAAACAGTCCTCCCAAAACTGCTGCAGTGTGGGTCACTCTTCACGGGGTGCAGTCCTCAAGGACAGGCTGCTCCAGCAGGGAAGCAGAGCCCCTTTTACCTTGGGTCTCCCACTGGATCACAGCCTCCTCTCAGGCATCCACCCGCTCCAGCGTGGGCACCTCCCCCAGGGGCTGCGGGTGGATCTCTGCATCCCCCATGGATCCCCATGGGCTGCAGGGGCACAGCTGCTTCACCATGGTCCTCACCACAGCCTGCAGAGGAATCCTGGCTCCGGCTCCAGGAGCACCTCCTCCCCCTCCTTCTGCAGTGACCTTGGTGTCTCCATGTTGTTCTCCTCATATGTTCTCACTCTGCTCTTCTCTGGACACAATTAAAACTGCACAACAACTTTTGTTTGGATTTCTTAAGATGATAAGATATCTCAAGATATGTTGCCACCATTTCTAATTGGCCCAGCCTTGGCCAGAGGCACGTTCATCTTTGGAGCCACCAGGGACTGGCTCTGCAGGACATGGAGGAAGCTTCTAGCAGCTTCTCACAGAAGCCAGCTCTGTAGCCCTCCCCCCGCCCATGCTGCCCTTCTACCAAAAACCAGGCCATGCAAACCCAATACAGATGCTCATGCTGCATGGAGTACAATAAAAATTTTCCTTGATGGCCACTTCGGAGTTTGGAGCACTCTGCAACAACTCTTAGGAAGTTTTAAGCATGTCAACTAGTATTATTATTTAATTATTGTTTTGGTAGACATCTTTAAAGTAGCGGTAGACCTGGCAAAATATTTGCCTCTCACAACACTGGGAGGAATGGGAAAGGGGATATTAGTAATTTTAATACGTATAAATCTGTGTCCATTCTTTCTTGCTAAACTGATTTGTAGCTATGAACATTTAGTAACTTCACAGAAGAGCTGTTGCAAATAAAATTGACTCCGTTGTGACAGAAAATTTACATACCAACTGATGTGGGAACTCGAATCAGACAGTGTTTGGCCATCGGTTTCAGTGAAACCACAAAGGTGCTTTTGTACCTCCCCCTACGGCCCCAATCCTGGCTTGGGAAAGGGGAGTGCATACCCACAGGAAACCAAAATGAGATTCAAGGTGTCTCATCTCCATGTTATAAAGACTCTTTTGCTAATCTGAAACCCACACTTTCTAAGAAAAAACTGGTTATTTTGGTATCAAAACTCTAGGAGCAAAACTCAGTCTTTGGATTGACATTGTAGTTCTCTTTTTGATTTCAGAGGTAATACGGCCTATGGAAATTGTACAGAATATTCAGAATACACTTCAGGCCAAAAAAAGGATTTGGTTAAAACATAAGTTGAAATTTATTTCTTTTAAAATCTGTCATGATTTCAGAAGTGTGACCTGTGCTACGTGTTCCAAACTTGGCATAATCACTAGGCTAATGCAAGAACCAGGATTTTTTTTCCAAGTCATAATGTAATTTCTTTCCAATTCTTGTCTGAGTTGCTGTCCTTAAACCACCTGACGTAAATCAAGTGACAAACTCAAGGCAGTGTCTGAAAAAAAATATAAAAGCAATGTTTCCTACAAAAAAATCCCCTCTGATTTTAGTGAAGTTACTCAAAGCTTTTAGACAAGATTTTATCCTTCTTTCTCTTTTTCTTGAATATAATCAGCTAGTGGAGTTATGTCCTCTTCTGCTGGGGTGGTTCTGTGGAAGTTTGATGTCTTAGATCAAAGAAAACCGGAGGTGTAGAATTAGCTAATATTTTAAAAATAAATATCAGTAGAACTTTTTAATTATTGTAAGAAGTTGTTTTACTTAGAATTTATTATGAAGTCTTAGACTAGTGATCTTTTCCTTTCTGTGTCACAGTCCCCCACATGTCTATTTATCTCAAGGCTCCAACACTCTTGTTGTTAAGCTCCTGCTACGGCAATTGGATGATCAGAGGAGGTTGGTTGAGAATGTTGTGAAATTTTTCAGCCATCCTTTTTCTCTACAGTGACAGAATAAATTTTGTTCTGCTATAAAACTGCCTAAAGGTTCATCTTGAGGGTGGTGGGGTGGTGGCATCTGCATAGGTGACAAAACGATGTCTATCTGTCACATGAATATAGAGAGGAATGTGAAAAGCTTACAGGATGTGAGTGAAGTGGTTTCAGTGGCTGTTGAGGGGCAGAGAAAGGTGTGGAGGGGAAGATCAAGGATGAGGCACAACCTTTAGCTGGCCATGAGAATGGACAGGCAGCACCTTAGGTCTGTTTCATCTGGTTAAAATCACCATGTCACAAGGGATGAAGAAGTTAAATATGGTGCCTCCACTCCCCTCTGGTTTGTGTGTTTCTTCACAACTCAGGTACTATCTCCCAGGGCAGCTGAGCCTTGAGGACCCTCATCCCAGTTTAGGATTTCTTCAGCAGCTTAGGACAGGGACCATGGCTGTGAAACTCAGTACGTGGGAAAGCAAACAAGCAGGATTAATGTGGGTTCCCTGTCAACTGAACCCAGAGCAAGCAGACGTTTCTGCAAGGAAGGGTTCCTCAATGTGGAAGAATATAAGAGAAATTTTAGTGATCTTCACTGAGCACAAGAGTTTACAAGGCCTACAGAAGAAGAAGGGAAAGAGCAAGAAGTTGCCAGAATAGCTGCAAAGAGGGATTGCTCAAAGATGCCACTGAAAAAAAATACCTGCACAATAATTAATTAAGCTTCAAAATGTCCCTCTGAGGTAGGTAAGTATTATTAAACTAGAATGTACAGAATTAATTAAGGTTTGAAGGGAAAAGAAAGGGAAGGGAAAAAAAAAAAGCTGAACAAATTAATGCTAGCCGAAGGGGGAAGGAGAATAAGACTCCTACAGACAGAATCAAGAAAGAAACATATAGTAGGAAGAAAACATACTCATTAATAATGGAGCCATTATTGGAACTGATTGCCAATGCTTTCTTCATTATTGAAACTGATTGCCAATGGCTCCCTTAGGGAGGGCAAAGATGCCAGACTCTTTGCAGGGAGCAGGAGGAGGGAAGGACATTACCTCCTTGCTTAGCTTATCTTTTCCTTTATGCTGATACTGTGCCAGGCAATCACCTCATTTTCAGACTTTCTTTGGGAAGTGTTTTAAGGAAGGCTGTAGAGATGCAGGCTCAGGACACCTGTCCAATGTCTCTGGGACTCTGTCCCTTAGTGTCAAGACCCACTCCATAGCAAAATATTAAATGCTTTCATGGAGTTTCATGGATACTGCAAATCTAATTCTATTAGCTATCACTGCCAAGAGACAAGAGAATTGCCACACCCACATCTCTTTGAATTCCAAAGATAAGCTATTTCATGAGGTCAGGGAAGTCCAAGCATCCCTATTAATAACAAAAAAAACCCCTCCTTAAACACAAAAATCCTGTGTTGGATTTTCTTGGTAAAAGAAGAGGAGACAGACCTAGTATATCACTCACTGTCATATGATATCCTGAAAAAGAAAAAACCAAAAAAAGTCTTAGTACGATGATTCTAAGTAAATGTACTGGATCTAGCTGTGATGAGGTATTTTCCTTCATAGCAGCCTGTAGGTGCTGTATTTTAGATTTGTGACTAGAGCAGTGTTGATAACATACTGTTAAGGAGCCGTGCTTGCTTAGTACTGGAGTTCTGTTCATACACTGCTTCTCCCAGAAGAAGGCTCGAGATGGGCAAGAGCTATGAAATCTGAGGTCTAAAGAAAACATTGGACAAGTGCTTGTTGAAGATGGCTAATAGCCATGAAGAAAAAGCAGAGGCATTTAAATGCATTTTGTGCGTCAGTCTTCAGTAATACTGATGGGCACTGGGCTGCTCAATCCCCTGAGTCAGAGGTCCATGAGTCTAACAGTGATTTTCCATTTGTGAAAACTGAAATTGTAAGGGACTAGTTGTATCAGCTGAATGTTCAGGAGTCCATGGGGCCTAATGGGAATCATCCCAATGTACTGAAGAAGCCAGCAGAGGTTATGGCAGAACCCTTCCTGATAATCTATCAGAGATCTTGGGAACCCGGGAAGGTCTCTGCTGGCTGGCAGCTTGTCAGTGTTATTCCAGTTTACAGAAAGGGCGTGAAGAAACACCAAGAGAAACAGACCTGTTAGTCTAACCTCAAATCCTGGAAAAAATATAGGAAAGATCACACTGGGTACTACTGAAAGGCATTTAAAGAGCAATACAGTCATCAANACGGATGAAGGCAAGATGAAGGAAAGGCAGTGGATGCTTTTTTCCTTTTTAAATTCTTAATAAGGATTTTGATACTGTTCCTCACAGCATGCCTCTGGACAAGCTGTCCAGCTGTGGGATGAGCGGGTTCACAGTGCACTGGGTGAAGACCTGGCTGAAGGACAGAGCCCAAAGTGTTGCAGTCAATGGAGTTACAGCTGACTGGCAACTGGTCACCAGCTGACTCTGTCCAGTTTGGAGAAAAGGAGGCTGAGGGGAGACCTCAATTTCTCTACAGCTTCCTGAGAATCAGAAGTGGAGAGTGAGGTGCTGACCTCTACTCCTAGGGATCCAATAGCAGGACATGTGGGAATATTTCAAAACTGTACCAGGGGAGGTTAGACTGAACACTGGGAAGCATTTCCTTACTGAGACAGTGGTCAAACGCTGGAACAGGCTTCCTAGAGAAGTTATTGGCGCCCCAAGCCCATCAGTGTTTAAGAGGCATTTGGACAATGCCCTTAATAACTTTTTGTCAGCCCGGAAATAGTCAGGCAGTTGGACTGAGTGTTTATTGTAGGCCCCTTCCAACAGATATATTCTATTCTATTCTAGTCTGGTCTAGTCTAGTCTATTTTTTTTCCCTTAAAAATTGTCCTAAAGCTGAAATATTCTTATGAATATGTTTGCAGCTCAGAGCTGTTTGACACACTTGTGCGAACAACTTGCAGCTCATTTTTTTGCAAGTAGTTTGCTGTAAATGCTCATTTAGGGAATTCATTATTCGCAAATCATGTTTTGATGTTTGTAATCATTCACCTACTTACGCGCTCAGATGCCACAATGATAATTAGGAAGATATTGTTTCTTTTCCCCAACTAGATGACCTAACATGAATAGACAGAAGTGGTGCCTCAGCAATTCACTGGGGCTCATTATTCTCTCAGGGAACATGTGGAGAAACAGAGAAAGATGAAGGTACTCTGAGTAAAGTAGATTGCAGGTTTGTTGGGTTTTCATATTTGTCTGCATTCTCAAATAAATTGAAACAAAATTTAAAAGTCGTAAAATTTCAATAAATATGTAAGAGCAGTTTAGATTATTTTCAACTATGCAACATATTTTTCCATTACAGTCTAATTATAATCTTGGAAAGTATCAGCCAGGGTTTGGCTGTATAAGTACGGCTTTCCAAAAGATCCAGGCAACTCTAACACTTCTTTTGATTGCCTGAAATCTCGCTAAGCAATGAAAATGCATGACATGAATTCTTTATTTTTTCCTTTTAAAACTTTAATACCCTAGCAGGTAAGAAAAATTTGCGAAGAGAAATCTTGACTATTGATATCAGAATAGTTGTACTGGAGCTCTTATATCTTGCAGTGTCAGATCTTAACAAATCTGCAGAATCCTAAAAGACAAATAATTGTGCATTTGTATAGGATACATATGATGAAGAGGACAGAGTAATAGCATGTGATTATGGCGCTGTTCAGTTTTTGGTCTAAGGAAGTGAAGAAGTTGTTTCCTTATTTTAATAAATTAAATAGTTTTGTTAACTAAAGAAAATGTGGATGTTTCTGCTTTCTGTTACCCAAAAGATCATTTAAACCCCAAGGAAGATAGCGCTCTTAACTACAAAACAGACACGTTTTTTAAACAGTCTAAAAAGCTGCTTTTAACATCTCTATTCTTCTTTGGATTTCTATGTTATTTTAGAAAATGCATCTATGAGTCCGTCCTTGTTTATGCTGATTTTTCACAGCATTAGTTAGGAGTTGCAAATTGTAAATATTCTTCATAGAGTTTATTGCAGAACAGGGAACCTCACACTTAAGACATAAACAAACAAAAATCCACGTGGTGCGATTATGATCTTTATTTCAGGGAAGGAACTTTGTAAAATATTCCTGGCTTACTCTAGTCTGATTTTGAAAGAAGGAAAGGATGTTCATTTTAGAAGAGAAGGGTTAGGCATGGATGTGTTATCAGAGCCATAAGCCATGTCATAAAAGCTGATTTTCTTCCATTCATTCCTCAGAAAACTCCCAGTTTCAGCATTCATAAAGTTATTGCGGGAAAATACTTTTTGCATTCATATACTAAAGATTTCAAAGATAAAGCAAACACTGGAAAATATTCTACAGAAGATGTTGGTTACTTTGGTCTAGCTGATGTTTCCAGGAAAGAATGCAAGTTGTGGCTGTATCTTAAAAACTGGATATTAGCAGCTTCTCTTTGAAAATTCTAGTTGCAAATCTTTGTACAATTCTGACAGTGTTTGCCTAACACCCTTATAATTTCAGTAATGGTGTGTCTTTGGTGCAGTACATAAGGGTCCTGTAGAGTGCTGCAGCTGATTCTTAACAAGTCTTTTAAGAAAAAGAGCTTCATAATAACTGTAGAAATAGTCATATTAGTGTAGAAATATTTATGCAGCCATTTTTAGTCTTATTACATGCAGGAACATAAAATTACTTTTAGAAATTCTGTTAAGAAAAAGAAATCTTCAGTGACTTTTCAGTTCCTACACTGAGGACTTTTTGAGCTTAATTAAGCTGAAAATAATTTTTTTAAACTATCTGGCTCATCTAGAACAAATTTATTTAGACATTTTAACCAGAATTCCAATTCTTATTAAGCTCTGAAACTAAAATGATGTAACAGGAAACGGTCTGGTTAAAACAGCTAATAGAAAGAGGTTTCTAACCTAAAACTAACTTCAAAAATATTTCTGAGGTTTTCCGTCTCCTTGAAAAAGGCATTTGGGGTAGACTGTGTGTGCTCTTGAAATTCTGTGTATTCAGAATACTTGAGACAAACCCAGGAAAGCGGTGAGCCAGAGGAAGCATGAGGAAGAACGTATCCCCATCAGATCCAGACAAGCCTGAAGGAAGTACGTGTTCCTCTTTCTACGAACTCATAAGGATTGACTGAAGGAAACCCTCTTAATTGCACAAGCAATGATTTCTGGGCCTCTCCACAACAGCACTCCATCTATCTATTTTTCTGACTTAGACAGAAAAAGGTGAACAGTAGGAGGATTAACTGTTGTCTCAGTGGTGCTTTTGCAATGTGATGATGGCACTGAAAAGCTTTCAGGAAAATTAAGTTGTGAATTTTAATAGAAATGTAATGTATTTCTTTTTCTTTGGCATCTTTAATGGACCACAATGATACTGAAATTTTAAATTCTTACAGTGTTTGCTCATACAGTGTGTCTAACAGGACAGAGTACTGAATAAAGGTTGGTGATAGGAACACAGTGAGATTTCATTTGATTTTAGTCTGTTACATATATGTGAATGTCAATCTCAAGATAGCTCTGAACAGATCTGAGCGCCTGATTTAAATACTTTCTTTTCTTTCTGTCCCAGAGGAAATGTATGTAGGTATCTTTCCACTCTAAGAGTCTTAGAAGAGCAGAAGCCAAGGTGATCATATTGGAAGAAGTCCACGGGTTGTCTTTTGCAGTATTTCCACCCTGCTCCTCTTCTACAGACAAATAAAAATTATGCCAAATTTTTAGTCTCTTTATCACTTTAATCTGCGTTTCTTTTGTTTGTAGCCTTGATTACATGTGGCAATTCCTATCTATGCTTGTAAAATGAGTTTTCTGAAGTATTTTGTGAACTATGTGCTGACATCTCACAGACGCAGTCATGCACCACAGATTTGGGAACAAAACTAAACAATGTCCAGGTTTCCAAGTGAGTTTTTTATAAAGTTTACCCTTACATAAAAGTATAGTCTGTAGAGAAAAGAAAAAAATGTCAAAAACTATGCAAAAATTAGTGAGCAGTGTTATACTACACAAACTGTACTCGGTCATCAATTACATTTTTTTTTACCCTGCTATAATTGCTTTAGCTATCTCTAATAAAAGAAAAGTTCTCCACAGAGATACTTAGAGAGTACTGTATGATCACAGTTACCATAATTTTTGCATATGCAAATTTATTTTATTTAAGTGAGTAGGTTACATATTGTCTCCTCATTTTCCTTTCTTACCTCTCTAATATCAGTATAAAGGGGTGTAAATTCAGTCAGATCCCTGGTTATCATGGATGGAACACAGTGAAATAAACAGAAGTGAGACAAAATAAAACAAAGGCCCAGATGATGCTAAGGTGAACAAGAGACACGGGACAGATCCATAATTTCTCAAGAAATATACTTTAGAAAGTAAATGGAAAATAATATCTCTTGGATTCTCCCATGCCAAGGACATATAAATATAGTCAGCTCAAAATTAAGGCTACTGTAACTAGGAAGAAAAAATGAGCAGACTGAGAGGCTGAGCAGAAATGAAAAGACAAGAATCTCTGAGCAAAACAGAGAAATTCCCCTTGCCTTGCACATGGAAGCTGGGCCAGAGAGACCACGAGCAAGACATAAGTTTTCCCATATGTAGTCCTGTATTCTTTCGCTACTCCATTTCATTTAACCTGCCAATAAATCAGTGTATCCTGGATGACTGAAATGGTCCAGGATGTTGCTTTTAATTACTGCTCATCCACCTGCACCCGCTTGTGTAACACCAGAAAAGATAACCGAAGTTCAGCTTTAAGCAGAGCACAGTTCCTGGTGACTGGATAACTCCAGACACTAAAGGAAGGAGAGAGTTAGAGCCAGTCAACAGAAAACACTATTTGTATTTCCACCCCTCTTCAGGGCTACTCTTCTAAAATGGAGATTAAAGAAAAGCTTTCTCCACTAAAAATCCCAACCCCAGGATGCTTTGCAAGAATAAGTGCCTGCCATTATTCCCTGATAGCAGGGAGACAAGACCACTTTTCTTTCTTTTCTGCAGTAAGCCAGAAGCTGCTTTTGTGAGAGACAGCTTTAACTGCTTTCTTGGCTAAGCAATTTCAGGCATTCACAACTTCCATTCATTCATTCATGTTTTTGCTCCTAAAATAGGAGCAAAATTTTTCCCTACCTGGAAACAAGATTCTGGGGTGTTCCCCCCAAAGCTCACACCTATCTGCTCCTAGGAATGGGTGACTAGCAGTTGGGACAAAATCATGTGGCAGAGGGCTGGTAGAAATGCCTGAAATGTGTACCCCACTTCCAAGTGTTTAACTGGAGACCCACTATCTCAAAACCTGGCTTGGTCTGTGACAGGTTTGTCTTCTTTCAGAATCTAAACCACATCCATTTCACACCTCGAAGTCTTTGGTTATTTTAAGGCTCTGCAGAGGGATCTGGACAGGCTGGATTGGTGAGTTTCAGCCAATGGTATGAGGTTCAATAAGGTGCAATGCCAAGTCCTGCACTTGGATAACAACCCCACGCATCACTAAAGGCTGGGGGAAGAGCAGCAGAAAAGCAGCACAGCAGAAAAGGACATGGAAGTGCTGGTCAACAGCCGGCTGAACATGAGCCAGCGTGTGCCCAGGTGGTCAAGAAGGCCAACGGCATCTTGGCCTGCATCAGCAGTAGTGTGGCCAGCAGGATCAGGGCAGTGACCATCCTGCTGAACTCGTCGCTGGTGAGGCCACACCTCGAATCCTGTGTTCAGTTCTGGGCCCCTCACTACAAGACATTGAGGTGCTGGAGCAAGTCCAGAGAAGGGCAACAAAGCTGAAGGGTCTAGAAAGTGAGTCCTGTGAGGGGCAGCTGAGGAAGCTGGGGTTGTTAAGCCTGGAGAAAAGGAGGCTCAGAGGTGACCTTATCGATCTCTACAACCACCTGAAAGGAGGCTGTAGCCAGTTGGGGCTCGGCCTCTTCTCCCAGGCAACCAGCGACAGGACAAGAGAGAAAGGCCTCAAGCTGCAGAGGGGAAGGTTTAGGTTAAACATCAGGAAGAATTTCTTCACTGAAATGTTTATTAAACTTTGGAATGCAATGCCCAGGGAGGTGTTGGAGTCACCATCTCTGGAAGTGTTCAAGAAATTACTGAACTTGGTATTTAGTGCTGTGATTCAGTTGGTCTGGTGGTAATTGGCCAAAGGTTGCACTTGATGATGTTAAGAGTTCTTTTCCAACCTTAATGAATAAATTCTATTCTAAAACACCAGTCTGGTGAGGACTGTCCCTTCCAGAACATCTGGTGAGCAGATATATATATATATAATATATAATATATTTATTATAATACTGCATGGAAGTGAGGAGTAGTCAGGACTTGTGAGCTGAGCAGGAATATCTCTGTTCACATGAAAGTCATTCAAACAAATAGCTGCTGCTGTTCTATTATTCACAAGCATTGAGTTAAACTGGTGTCTGGCCAATAGTGTGAAAATAGCTGTAGTCTTCAGTGTGCTGTCTCATATACAAAAAATGTACATATACCAAGTGAATTTATTTAAATGCATTGGTCTCCATTTTTAGTCATTGCTATCACTATTTCGTGACAGCCATTTGTCACAAATAATTTAGCAGATGCATATGTGTTCTCTCAGCCCTAACTGTAAAGGACACATTAAGATCTTGGTAATAGCCTATGTGCCACAATTTTTGGGAACAAATCCGTGCCTATGCCATATTATATTAAACAGTGTTCCGTTAATAATATTATATAATTAGTCACACCAACTCTCATAATAAGTTACTACAGTTGTAACAGGTGAAATAGAGATAGAAAGGAGCCTTTCCTGACTTAAAAACATATTTTGGTTGCAGACGAAATGGTTAACTCCTAACTTGGACACCAGAATCATATATTTGTTCTTATAAGCTGTCACATTTGGGAACAATAAGCAAAGATGAACTGTTTCCTTAAAATACTGCCCTAATTTAGAAAATTTGAAATTGGGAGAATGAAATTTTTAGAAAGAAGTGCTACAAGAACTCTGTAAACTACCTATCCAGGGAAACTTTTAAAGATTTCAGAAATACTCATTTTTCCACAAGTGGACAGAAAACAGGAACATTTTAAAATCTGTACCCAAACAAATAAAGAAATGAAATGGAGAACTGTCAATAAAAGGTACCAAGATGCTCATTCAGAGAGATTTGAACTTGCTTCTTGCATGTGGGAGGTAAAATCCCTTAGAAGTTATTGTGAGGAAGTGCCTAACTTTCTTGAGTTTCTGAAGGTGAGGAACATTTCCTGACAAAAGTTCACCTGAAATAGTTATACATTCATTCAAAAAATTGACCACGTTGCTCAGCAATTCCTAAACAAAAAAGGGCCTTGTTCAAGCTGAGCCTGAATCCCTGAGCACGGTAGAAAAGCACCATTTACTGCTGAGATGCAAAAAAGCATGTAAAATCTCAGTGATTTATCCTGATGAAGATGACAGCATTAACAAAGAAGAACACACTGTATTACACACCATTGCCTCCTTATTCTTCATAAAGTCCTATAAAGATCTGAAAAAATTACTAAGACCAGTAGGAAAAGGGAATCTGCAATTATTAATAAGGAAATTTGGGTCTATTTTCACTAATATTTCTTAATCTCCTTCCAGTGTTTTGCTTGCAGGAGAGTAAGGCATTCATGTAAACAAATTAACCCTTCCATTCTATAGCAGCATTGATAGACCCAGAAAAATGCAGATTTATGTTGGAGAGTGACAGCACATAGGGGCTAGCAATGTTCTCAAAGAATTGGTAAGCCAAATGAAGAGAATGAGAAATGGATGGCAGCAAATTCCAGACTTGTGTGATATGTTTGTGCCACAGTGCTCACCAGTTATCCTTTCATTTCAAATCCGACATTGGTCTCCCCTAAATTTTCCCTGAAAATATTTAGGCATAATGTACTGGGTCTTATTATGCATTTATGTTTCTGTTTAACTAAAAAATGTGAATTCAGGAAATGTACAGAAATTTTTCAGAATTGTTATGTTTCCTGTACTTGCTACAATGGAAGAACAGTATCCAGAGGGAGAGGTTAATCCTGGGATACTGGTGTATATCACCTGTACACCTAAACCAAAATAGTACATAAAGCCAAAAGTGGATAATTTTTCCTGTCATTTTGATTTTTTTAAAGATTGATCATAGGCAATTTGGCAACTCTTATTTGACTTCGGCAACATTTAACCATAGCAAGGCTACTCTGAGAGAGGAATCGGGGCTAAAGTAGTGGAATATAAACCTCTAACCAGTTTGGTTTTGAGACTACTAGTGTTTAAAGAAAACTAGTTTGTGTTATAGGTTTCTTCTTCTTGGTCGTCTGGAAAAAGAAAAAAAGTCTGGAGAAGCCTCAATAATGTTAAATTGCACTAGAAGGAGTCTGAATTGCCAGATAAGATACTGCATCACCGTAGTCGCTTCTTTAGTAAATAAAATAATGGTATTCATGTGGACTCATTTTCTGAAATGCTTGCACTGGGGCACTATGAAGAAAAGGGGAAGCCCAGCTGAGAACTAGAGGTTCATGGTACCTCTGTACTCTCTCAGATGTTCTTTCTCTAATGCCTGCCCTAAGAAAGGATGTTCTTTTATTCCTATCTTCACTTGTAGATGTTCAATATTTAGTGACAATATAATGAACATCATACATTACTGACTGGCAGCCACGTATGGTGCTGGAGAGCTCGGCTGAGGTTTGTTCCCTGAGGACTTTGACTGACCACTCTGCTAGCGCTAACAAATGGTGGCATATTTCTGTGATTGGGATTTAAGTCCTTGTGTGGCTGATCTAAGAACAGCAAACTCATTTTTAACAAGGCACCTAAGTTACATTTTAATTCAGTCCTCCAGAAAACGAAATACCAGAACATTAAATTGCACCAGATTTTGGTCTATAAGGTGGGTTCTCAATGACTGACTGGTGGTCAAAATCTAATTAGTCTGTTTAGTGAGCCTAACATGTTCCACCGTGTTTGCGCGTGTATGAAATTATATCTCAGAAATTCTGTGCTCCTGTAGTATGCCTTACAAACACAGTGCTGCCGTAGTTTGGGTAACTGTTCTCGCTAGACTTTGCTTAATAGACCTTATATTTTATGTTTTGAATGAACAACTCATACAGGGTTGAGCCAAGGGCTTAATCACTCTTAATACAATAAAGCAGCACTTTAAAATATTATTAACCTCATCTGTCTAGATTTGGAACTAATAGACCATTGTGTGTGTATTGTCTTTATCCCTGCCAGTTATGTACATATTTATTAATCCACTCTTCCAGAGGAAAAATTTCTAAAGGAAAACCAACAGTAACCTTCAAGTGAGCGGGCACAGGTTAGAAGGGCACTAATTAAATGTCAGACTTGACAGATTAAAATTATGAAATTTAAAATCACCGTGGAGCTCTTTGTCATTGTCAAATTAGGAGTCAGTGTGATGAGGAGCATGGAAGTGAATGGTTTAATGGATTGAATGGGAATGTGGCTTAGCAGCAGCCTTTTCTTGAATTCAGATCAGCCTGTAGTTCAGATCAAAGGCTGCTAGTTCAATTTCACATTCAAAAAGAGTTGTAGCTTACCTGCATCAGTAATAGATGTGTATATATGTATGTAGGCTTAAAGAAAAAAATGGAAAAAAAATTGAAGACGAATATGTTTAATGAAAAATAATTTTTTGGAGGTGATTTATATATTTAGATTAGAGTAGCAACATCATTTTTTCTATTATTTGGTTATGAGGTGTTTAATGAGATTTTAAAGTCAAAGTGTTCAGGAACTGCTCGTTATTTTCTTTAGAAAGGAACTTTTCTTCTTAGAAAAGTGAAAGATAAGGAATGCTTAGTGCTGGATAGGTTATGTTAAAGGAAAGAAGACTAAATTCAAGTGAGCAGGCCACATCCTGATAATACCTGTTCTAATATACATTGGGGAAAATGCTGCTGACTTCAACAGCGTTTACACCAGTACACATGAATTATATTGAATAAAATGGAAAAGGGAATAAATAAAATGTCATGGATCAAAACTCCATTTAGATGTAAGTCTGCTTTATGGGGAAATGCACTTAAACGGTTGATATTTTTAGAAGTTTCATTTGCACACACATGTATATGCACAGATGCACATGCCTAAATATTTATATATGTAAAAGTGTATGCAGTCTTTCAGACATCAGTGGTAGAAAATCTAATGATCTGACTCTTGTAAATTAAATCAATAATGTACGAAATTAAAATATTTCCCTTTCTTAGGTCATTGTTTCTATGTTCATAATATTTGCAACACCCCTTGACTCCTTTCTTTAACAAATCAGAAAATTATTACATTACCATTCTGAAAAAACTTCCCATACTCTTCACTCAAACATAGTTTTTAATTATAGAGGAGATACTGTACAACAGCAACTGAAATCAATAGAATTGGTTTTTAAACAGGATTTGGTAGTTATTTAAACTAGTGGGAAGTCTTTTAAACCATTGGGAATCTTTCTATTGAATTCAAAAGATGTTGGATCAAAGCTGAGTTCTTTAATCAATATATCTAAATTTACATTACAAAAAGCATCAATAAAAATGTCAAGCCATTAATCGCATTCATAATGTTTGAGTTTTTTCTTGAGACAAGTGATATAGCATGAGAAAATTATGCCAGGTAACTCTTGTCCCACGTTCCATCTTCATCCAGGCACTGTTTAAGACATCTGACAGAACTGGCATCTTCAATTCAAATGCTGATTTGTAGGAAGATGTCTTTAGCATACTGTAAACTCCACAATCAAGGCATCTACCTTCTACGTCAATGTGCAGATGCACTGAACAGGGAGACAAGACTGAATGTGAGTCTACAAAAGCATTTCTGGGGAATTGGGCCAGGTACCTTCATGTGAGATGATTCAAATGCAATCCTAGCAGATCTCAGATAAATCACTAATCTGCCATGATCACTGACACCCCAGGCAGACACAGCAGTTCTTCAGCCATCACTCGGGGAAAATTTCCTGATTTCACAAGCTTTATCCAGTTTTCTAGTCTTTCCTGACCACGGTCAAAGACATGAAAAGAACTACATCACAAATTTTCAATATTCTTAACAAAAACAGGGCTGTGGAACAGTTACACAGCATAAAAAAAAATATTTCTGGAAAAAAAAGAGAGAGATCTACTAATGCCATCAACAACAAAATGAGATGCCCTACATATTTCACCTACTGGAGTGACATTACTCCAAAGAAGATGCTTTAGAAATAATAGCATAATTCCTCACCGACACTGAAGGACTAAAATTACTGTAGAAAAAAAAGTGCATGTATGATTTCTTCCCAATCCTGAATTTACAGAATGTGTTGGGGGAGGAAGAAGTCGCTGAGCATAGGTGCTCAAGAGAACCTTTTCAAAGCAAGAGGTAAACAACTTCTATAAAACCATATTCAAGTGATTTATCTCAGGAACAAGAAATTCCATGGGGGTTTTATGTACATGTTCCAGTCTCTTTAACCATCTGAGTTAACAGTTGCGTTAACATGTTAATAGTTTTTGCTAGAGGTATTGAAGATTGAATTTTTCTATAAAACATTAGTCATCGTTGTCACTTTTTGGCATGGGAACAAGTATGGCATGAATGAAAGAACAAAGAAGAAAGCACACAACTGAGAAGTCACTTAGTCCTGTCATGGATTCCATTAACTGCTCAGTAAATTAGCAAGTACTTGTGTTTCTACATGAGCAAATAATCATTGTCAATATTGACCAATAATTTTCCAGTAGCCACTGAATATCTTCACTTTAAACTTCAATGAGAATTTCTTCTCTTGTAAGAAATGGTTTCAAGTTTTGCAAAGAAATCAGATACTTCCACATTTAAGTACATTTATATCCACATGAAGTTCATAAAAATACCAGTCCTTCTAAAGAGGTTATGATGCCAAATAAGTGACATTTATTAAAGGCCTTTTCCTCATTTTTCTCTTTTATGAGCACTTCCTAAATTATTTAAAAAATGCCAGTGATTCGTCTCGAGTTCAAAACTTTCATTTGCCAGAGTCATACATTATTTATCCATTCCAAAATATCACAGTGACATACATTTCCAGCACATTATCTTGTCAAGGGGTGCAAGCCACTTAGAAGACAAAACCTTTAGTGCTGCAGCATGTTGGCCTTATTTTAAAGGGGGCTGGTGAATCCCTCCTTGAGAAAAGCCCTCTGAATGGGCTGCATATGAGCAGCCCCAACAATACTAGATCTGAGCAGGAAGCTCGGAGAAAATGCAGGTGGACTCAGTCAGCACAGGAGATACCCAGACAGTGACTGCTCCTGTGGGACAGCCCAGTGAATTGTCTCTTTTTCTGGAGCTCCTCCAGGAGGGACCAAGCCTTCAGACGGCCCTTCACTCAGGCCCACAGCCAAGGAGGTGCAAGCTTTCACCCGGGGTCTGTGTCAGCGCAGTTCAGGGTGCTGGGCTGGTCTGTGCAGCTCCACCCAGGTAGATCAGCCTAAAGCCACTCACCCTGTGCGACACGTTCTGCAACTGTTTTGAAAATATTGGCAATTCTGTGTAGCATTAAACCTCCTTTATTTTTCAGGATTTTGTCCTTACTCTCCAGATTCCCACATTGGAATCCATTTTCTTTGTTACCAGTCTTAGAGTTTAGGAGTCAAAGGACCAACACTGGTCTTGGTTTCTGGGTTTGCTTGGCCACTTGAGAGTTGCACGGACCTATGTCTCTGTATGCACTTCAGCTGTAATACTACTTGGTATGACCCCGTTGGGCCAGGGAAGAAGCACAGACCTGTGAAACCACTTCAGGTGGCTGAACAGGAGGTTATTAACCCAACCAATGTTTTTTAGGTTGTCAGAAGGAGAAAAGGACTACAGAAAGAAGCATACAATGTGCAAAAATACACCCAGTGAATGTGGGGGTTTTTTAGAGAAAATAGGTTGCAAAAGTACATGTGGTCATCACTTGTGACTTACACACAAGTTTCTTGTGGTGGATGGGAAATGCAGAAAGATATAATTTAGTGAACAACACAGCTAACAGAGTCTGGATTCCTGTAGATTTGTGAAACAACTGATCTAGTAGTTGGCTGTAAAGGGCAAAGGCTGACTAGAGCATTTCCTACAGCTGGGATGTTCACAATATTGCTCTCTTGCTCAGAGTCTAGTGTCTAAGAAGAACCGAGTTTTTCTCTCAGTGGACTCTCTGGAAATGTCTTTTTTCTGTATATAGCTATTTTATTCAAACTTTGAGGAAATTAGTATCTCTCAGATCTTTTCCCTCCTGCCAGCTATCACTGAAATTGGCTAGAGCTTCCAAAGTTATTAAGGAGACACACAGATAAAGAAAGAGGGGCACACACAGTAATTGCATAAACTGCTGCATGACAGAGACCAAACACCATAGTCATGGCCCAGAATGGATAGAAGGTTTTCTTCCCAGTGGATAGAGGGTAAGATTCAAGGAATATGTTTGTCATGCAAAATTACCCTTTCCAGACATACTCAAATGAGGAGCAGAACCAGCTGGATTCCATGCCTTCACCAGCCACATCAATACAGCATAGCAGGGCACTTAGTCCTTTCGGCATGCAGCAAGTGCATCCTGCCAATTACATTTGGCAGCTGCCACTGGATTCAACCTTGATAAAGAATAACAGACAACCTGACTCAGGGAATTGCTGGTGGGACATAGTGACTTCTGCCTTTAGGTGATCTGAGCAAAGCAGGTACACAGTTTTCTTTCGTGTTGGCTCACAAAGTGGGGGACAACCTGTAGCACTTGTGCAACATGCAGATCACAAGCTATTCAAGTACAATTCTCAGTTCTGGGTAATATTACACAGCCAGCAGCAGGGTTGTGCTGGCATTGAGGCTGCTAGGTACACTGACATTCAAGCTGTGAAAACAGGTGTGCCAGTGGGAGCAGTACAGCAAATTTACTTTGCACTGCAATGGGGCACTGGGAACCTGCAGGGAGATTCTTTCTACCAGTGTCAGAGCTATCAGGGAGATCAGGAGGCAACTAGTACCTGCTCTAGTTTCTCTCAAGCTTGTGAAACTTTTTGAAGGAAAACTGTAGGATCCTTTAAGTGATACCCTCACACGTGGTAGTAGTCCCACAAAAGTCAGTGGCAGTAATTACATGAATGGGAGTCAATTATTTTAATTCAGAAGTTTAAAAAGTAGCTTTCAGGAGTGAAGAGTGCTGGTGGTAACTCATTTCAGCCGTCCTGAAGATGGGTAGCACTTCCAGCAAGTTGCTTGCTCTCCCTCACTCACTGTAGGCGAGGTCGTTGGGACTAGCTTATAAATGCTACAACCGTCTGTGGAAGCAAACACAACCGGCAGCAAAATGTGGGTTGTCACATGAATTCTTCCTTGGAAGAAGCCAGGAGCTGTTCTACAGAAATGCAGTGGCAAGAGCTATACCAAGAGTAACATCCAGCATTGCTGGACCCAAAAGAGGATGCCTGCCCAAATGAAAACGTAAGGCCAGAAGGAAACACCTGGGTCACCAAGTGTCCCCTGAGATCTCAGACAGTGCATTGTATAATCTCTTGCATATATGTATTGCGCTCCCCCTACTCCCAACAGAGACTTTTCCTGAAATTGAATGTTTCACGACAATGCGTGCAAGTGCTGAACAATCAGACACTAAAAATGTTCATTTAAGAGTCTGTATTAAAGTATGATGACGAAGAGGTCAAGTAAGATTTGTTATCATGATTTTTAAACTGTCATTCAGATGGTTTCTAATTTAGGACAAAGGTGATCGAATAGGAACTCATCCATAAATTACGCTCACTATGTTGCAAAAATCTAGCAGTGGATTGTTTTAAACCCTTAAAGATCAAAGAGGTAGAGATAAAGCCACCAAAACAATCTGTAAATTTGTAATCATATATTCTTAAGGAGCCATTTATCACTACAGAAAAATAGACATTGCTCACTAAACCAGGAAAATTAATCAGACAGCATTAATTCCAGTACTGTAGCTGTTAATGCAGATAAATCGGTATAGCCACACTTCTGGTTATGGGGTACAGTATTTTTCCCTTTTTTAGAGGCCAAGTTGCTAGTTTCAATAAAGACTACGTGTTCAACCATAAACAAGGTGACACAGATACCAAGCAAGTGTCAGTGAAGTCTGATAAAATTTCTTACATCAGAAAGGAAGTGGAGCTAGCTGAAATGTTTTCCAAAGTTTAAAAATAAAAGATAGCATTTTCCAAGCAGTAACAAACTTGGAGCTTAGAACCTGATGAAAGTTAATTGGAATTTATGTGTCTGTCTCCTTTTGGCAGAAGGGAAAGTAAAATTGCACAAATTAATACCTTACCAGCATTTACATCAGAAACTTGAATATTTTTAAAATGCCGTACCACTGTGAATGATTCGATATTTTGAAAGTCAAGACAAAAAGAAAAATAAATCAATCAATAATACAAGATGTGTTTGTACAGTCCATTTGCTTTGTCTGATATCACATACCAAACATGAGAACCATTTTTTGCATCTATCATTCTAATAAACTAAGATATTATATTTCATCTGCAAAATGAATTGCAATTTCAGTCTGGATCCCAAGGCCCAAATGACAAAAAAGCAAGTAGGCAGACTTACTGACAGACTTACTACAGCCTGGTGAATCATGCTGCTTAAGTGGTGGTTGTAAGAAATCATATATTGCTTTTAACCATCCATTCATCTGTTCTGTGTATAAATAAGGCATGTAGTCTCTTTAAACAGATCTTTTTAGTCAATTGCTTTACAGAGGCCCTAAAAACAGTGATGAAAAAAAGGTACGTATGAAAACAAGACCATCTTTACTTATGTGCTCCCCTAACAACGTTATAAAACACTATAAAAATCCAGAAAGCAGTGTGAAATAATCTATTCTGACTTTTTTGAGAGTGATGTGATGTTTGGACACTATTTTCAGTGACAGCAAGCCAGGACATTTTGTTATAGTGAGTCTGATCCCTGTAATTAATTACTGGGGTGTTTTATTACTCCCTTGATCTAACTGTACAACTTTAAGGAGACAGAAATTCTGTGGCTCCATTAATAAGATATAGAGACACAGATGATACGGGATTCATCTCATCTTAGTTCCATCAATCTAGAAATCTACAACTTAGATGAATACTATAAACTACTCATCCAGGTTCCACTCTAATGAATGGGAAAAGCAGATCTTCTAAAGATGGTGATTGTCACCTATTTCAGAGAGGATGAGTGTTTCCTGCCTCCAGCTGCCTCCTTCAGCTCCCGTGTCCTAATGCAGCCGTGCATGCAGGTAAGGAGAATGTTACCTCCTTGGGAAGCCATGATGGGCTGGTGCAAGGTGACTTACCTTGGGCACAAGCAGCAGATGAGTGAGAAAGGAATGAGGGAGCATGAGCCCCAGCCAGCTGCTGCTCAGCGGAGCAAGCTGGTCACCACACAGCAGAGAAGCAGACTGGACACGTGAAGAGGCGTGTGTCCATGCTCCAGGTGTTCCTAGGGTGCTCCTGGGGTAGGTGTGAGCTTTACCTAAGTGAGGAGCGGATGTGAAAATAGTAGTTGTATAGCTTCAAACTACAGATACTTAAATTTAGGTGTCCACTCACAGGTCGCTGTATGTGAGCTCATTTTGTAGCACAAAGGGATCTCTAAGCCTTTAGTTGCTTGAACAGAGGTAGGTAATTAGTGTTGGAAGACAGGAATGTGTGATCCTTACCCACTTCTGGACCAGCAGGCAGCAGTCAGCTGGGGTAAACCAGGACATCCCAGCTGCCACTAGATGCTTGTTTGTGGACATCTGAAGCAAACACTAAAGCTTCATTAGTTAAAATACACACTTAGGAACATGTTTCCCGTGTAGACACCAATGTGTGAAGACACATCTTCATCTGAGCTCTGAATCTCATTCTGAGGGCCCTGTGCAGATATCTCACACACCCTCAGGCACCTCAAATACCCTGGGCACCCAGGGGCGGGCAACTGAACAGAGCCTTCTGTGTCTGGTTGCAGAGATGTTATCCCAGGCGTATTGGTGAGATGTGAGGCACACCTCTGGAAAAGGTTATAAACAGTAGAGACTGCACTGGCATAGCAGTTCTGCTCGAGAAACTTGTGTCGCCAGCATTTTGCAAAATGTAATTACATCATATCCATATGCTTTAGCAGAGAATCAGGGGACCACTACTGCGCTGTGAAGGACAGTCTTACATCTTTAATCGTTCCGAGATGCCGGCGTTAAGTGACCTGTCTTCCAATCAAGGATGCAATGATACTGCATTTCACACATAAAACCTGAGTGTACAAATTTATTCAACTGGCTTTAATTTGAAATATGGACATTAGCAGTTGTACAATTTGTGACAGACTGATCATTTTTATGATGTGTCTGTTGGTATGGCCAATATTTTATTGCTTCATCATCTACACTTAAATCTTCCTTGCCTTTGGATGCCGTGCATGTGCAATGTGTAATAAAGAAACTGAATTACCTCTCACCCCTGGAGAAGGTGATCCCTGCGAATCAGCACAGTGGCTATTGGCAGGCAGTACACATCATTTGCATTGTGGCTGCCTGCACCCTGCTTGACCTACATATGAATACTGCAATTCACCTAATCCCTATTGCTTGCCCAAACAACTCCAATATAAAAAAGTATGATAATTGCTGCTGCTACCTGTCACAGGCATAGCATCATACCATAGTACTCATGAGAGCTTGTGCAAAATGGAGATCAACTGGCAAGAAAATTAAAGAGTTAATAAAATCAGACCCATGATTTTTCACTAGCTGAACATGTAAGAAATAAAGGAGAGATTTTCTTTTGGCAATAAATCAGCTCCCACCCTCCTTTTGTTTGTTATTACAGTCATGGTTCAAAGAGCTCTACAAAAACAAGGTCCCACTTTATTATAGGACAGTCAGGTTCAGAGCACAGCTTGCAATAAAGAAATTAGCAAACCAGAAGCTGCAATTCTGTAGAAACACTCAAAAACGAAGAGGATTTAAAGTGACAAGATCCAATTAAATTTAATTACCCAAGCTGTATTTTCATTTTAACTGACACTTTTTATTAAGGAGCCACATGCACTAAAGCTAGAAACCTGGGCCAAATTGCATCCCAGTAATACAGTTATCTTATGCAAAATTCTTAGTATCTAATTTTCTAAAATGAAATTAGAGACATGGGGTTTGTAAAAGGTTCTCTTTGTCTGATACTATAAGATGCTGTTTGCAATGTACCTACACTACTGTATATCTATGCTACAGTAACACCTGATGTACCTAATAAAACTTGTTATTGGGAAAGAGTTTTAGTACACCTTTATTATTTTTTAATATGGAAGTCTTCAAGATAAGTCAGGGATTTAACCATGTCAGTATAAATCAGGGATTAAACAGCAAGGTTAACAGCTTCAAATCTAAAACTCTTGAAAACGGAAGCATAAAGTCTATGACTTTGACAAGAGAAAATTATTTATGAATCTTTTAATTTTAGGCTTAAACAGGCATATGAAGCTGGACCAAATGATTATTTTACTGTCATCTTTTTTCATCCCCATGGCAGAAAAGAGCGAAGAAGGGCTGCAGAGAACAAATCACTTAGTTCTTTCCATGCTTATGATTTTAAAAAATACATAGCAAAAATTTTGGAAAAAAAAAAATTGAAAAGTATCTAATGAATCATTAAACTAATAAGAAAACAAGAGAAGGGACACATCTGTTTGAGAAGGTCAAGCCAGTGGGAACAGTCTACCTTGAGGCCTTTAGTATGAGGCTTTAACAAACACATGAGATGGCACAGGGATCCTTCCCTCCCAAGGGCTGAGCAGGATGTGCCAACCCCTTTGGTGGCTGTGAGTGGAAATATCACTGGTGTCAGCACCTCAGTGCCAACACCACGCTCGCTGGCAGCCCTTGCAGAGAGCAGCATTAACACTCCCCCAGGAGCAGGGGGAAAAGTGGGAGCACACTGTCTCCCCTTTCTTGGCTGGATCGTCATTCTCCCGTGAGCATGGTTGCTCAGCCCCACAGGAGACGGGCACTGGTGCGCTCCCTCCAGACATCCCACACAGACTCTCAGGCTGGTGTGGACATGCGTGGGTGGCTTGAGTGCCTTTCATGCCCGCAGCAACGAGGGGCTAAAGGGCTGTTCAAAGGAGCCCACCACCAGGATCAACACACAGGCTGCCTTTTTTCCCCAGGAAGAGANGGAGAGGAGAGGAGAGGACAGGACAGGACAGGACAGGACAGGACAGGACAGGACAGGACAGGACAGGAGAGATGCTGGAGTGCCAAGTTTCAGAGGAAAAGTGCTTCCCCACATGAGCTGTCTCCCTTACAGGCATGCACATGGCATTACCAAGAGCGTTACCACAAACTGCATTTGAGAAAGTGAAGCTGGCTTCCTTTTCTGTCAAGTACTGCTGCTAAAAATCTCAGGTTTCTAAGCGGAAGAGGGCTGTGGCTCTGTTTTGGTATGGGAGAAGGGAGAGGAAGAGACTGGGATAGAGTCCCAGACTCTTTTATTTTTAAAGTGTGAAACTAAAGGGTGCAATTACCTCATGGGAGTGAATTCAGAGCCAAAAAATGATCTGTAAACTATTCTGAGAATGGAATGAGGTGTAGCCACAGTTGCACGCTCCTCCAAGCAAAGTTTCAGTGTCATTCCCCTTTGTAATTCTTCAGCTTAATTTCCTGTGAAAACAGTAAAGAATCTGGGTATTAACACCTACCAGACCAAACAAGGTGGCAGACCTGTTGGAGTGGGTCCAGGAGTGCCTCAAAGATGATCAGATGGCTGGAACACCTCTGCTGTGAAGACAGGCTGAGAGAGCTGGAGTTCTTCAGACTGGAGAAGAGAAGGCTCTGGGGAGACCTTGTAGCAACTTTCTAGTACCTAAAGGGGGCTTACATAAAAGCTGGAGAGGGACTTTTTATAAGGGCGTGTATTGACACAAGGGAATTGGCTTCAGACTGAAAGAGGGTAAGTTTAGATTAGATATAAGGGAAAAATTCTTTATCGTGAGGGTGTTGAGGCATTGGAAAAGGTTGCTCAGAGTAGCTGTGGATGAAGCACAGCTGAAAGTGTTCAAGGCCAGATTGGATAGGGCTTTGAGCAACCTGGTCTAGTGGAAGGCACGATTCTATGATGCTATTAATACCTTAGCACTCTCTTCTACCCACATTAGGCCAGAAGAGTGGAGCTACCACAAGAATTGGATCATCTGTTTTAACAACTTTCTATTTAATAACACATTTGAAAAAAAGCATAGCCACACACATCTTCCCCCCAAAAGTGAATAGTTTCCTTGAGGTAGTGTCATATGAGTATGTTACAGAGATCAGAATGAAAATGTTTCATACCATCACTTTCATCTTGTCCCTGTGCACAATAGCCAGAAAGCCTAGAGGTGGAGTGGCTCATTTTTGAGAAGAACTCATAACCTGTTACATGAAATTTTATCCAGTGAAGGACACTAGGCCAAGGGGAAAATGGTGCCATAAAGTAAATAAATCCTGATTTTCACTACGTACTCTGGCTGTATTTCTATACTTGAATTTTGAATGTTTAGGCCTAAGATTGGAGTCCCTCAGAGAAAAAAGAAATCTATGTGCTCATATGTACTCAAACTTAAGAGTATTCACAGCTAATTTAATAAATATATTTCCTCAGTAATAGAAATATGGCGATGGTCAGAAAAAAATCACTGAAGAGCCACAGAGCTCACATAGGTAAATTAGGCCAGTTACTGCAGCTGACGACACCAGGGGGACCGTACAGTTAGCACCTGTGCTGTCTGCCTCTTACCTCCTATCCTGAATAGCTGTTACGCACTCTCAAGGGCTGCCTAGAGACCAGAGAAAGTTTCAAACTGTCCTTCAGATCCACAGCACGACTCCTTGATGGATCCACCAGCAAACCCCCAAACCACCACACATACACATCAAAGGTCCTTTGTCAAACACATTCTTTTCCTTCCTCCTTTCACATCAAAAATAATGAGGGAAGAAACAGTTTCAAGTAGAACGCAAACAGATCACTATAAAACAATTTCTTTTAAAGGTCAAGTTGACTCCCCATCGTGGCTAAGCCCAGTTCATACATGGTTATGAACTGTATGTGAACTCACTCGTGCCTCACGCCCACATTTGTATGACCCCAGCTTCTCTGAGATGCACCTTCACAGTGTGCCATAGGACAACTGGGCAATGGGGCTGAGGTCTTCACCTTCCTGGAGTAAATTCCCTTTCATTCAGCTCTCGAATCCCAGGAACACCGAGCAAAATGTGGTTTGCCAGGTGCTGACTTTTGCCTTTTTTTTGCCTTTCTCTGTCCAAGCAACACAGAAATTCAAACACAGTGTAAACCAATTCAGTTGTTAATTATAAAAAGACTACAAACACAAGTAATTTTGACACATGATTACTTCTAAAGATATAATGTTGTAATCGGCCCTCAGTAGCCCTTGGTGTAATCAAGAGAGCCTGATTCGGATCCTTTGAAGCCGAGTCCTACTCCTGAAAAGGACAGGGGGAGTGCTCAGGGTGGTGTCAGTGGGTGTCTGAGGTGTCAGCTTCACACACAGAAAGCAATAAAGACGAGTAGAATCTGATTAACATTCTGGACGACAAACTGAAAAATACCTTCTGCTTTACTACCAGTCTTTTCCAAAAGAAATAATGCATAAACAAACAAAAAATTGTTTTCCTTGCATAAAGCATTAATTTCTCTGACCTTTTATAATTTTCTTATTATTTCTGTCACTTTTGATATGTTTCCACCTTCAAACTGTCATTAAGTATGAACAGTATAGGACATACAGAATAACCAAAGAGCTTCTCGTTCTTCCAGTTGAGGGATATTTAGTGATGTGATAAATCATTTTAACCAAGATATCAAACATCAAGTAGACTGTCAGAAAAAAAAAAGGACAAATTATTATACCAGTCATATACATATCAATTTTGTGACTTCCAATTACCTGCTCAAAGACAGCTTCTTCTTTTACTACCATTCAAAATCCATTAATTAAAAGTCACCCACTTAAGAACAATGCCTCAAGAAAAAAAAACGAATTTAGCCCACAGTCACATATTTGTTTAGATGGCTGAATGACTGCAGGGGAAAAGCCCACCCAGCATCCAGTCACATGCAGACCGTGAATGGCCCTAAAGCGCCTTTCGGGTGAGCAAACAAATCGTGTAATTCTATCGTGTGCTGATTCAAAAGTAAATGCTGAGTAGGCTCAGTGGACCCCGTCTGGCTGTGGAGGGTGTCTCGTTTCTAGCACCAGGGAGAATTAACAGGTTTGTAGTCATTTCCACGCTAGTCTGTAGAAACAACTATAGAAGTCTATGGAAGGTATTCATTAAGATTGAAAACGGGGGAAACAGCTTCTCTTGGATGAATGAAAATATGTCGTTTAGCTGGTTGCTCATAAGTTCTGAGTTAAATCAGTCTTCAGATTTGACGTCAGGAGAATATTCCCCCAAGTTCCAGGACTGACTGTGCTTGCTGGGAGGCTCTTCATTCTCCATGGCTTAATCTAGGGTGTTTTTTAACACGTCCCAAGCCATCACAGGATTCTGGGATTTAATGAGGGTCTTGGTCTCTCCTGCTCTCTACCTGAGACACACTTTTTGGTCATTTCCTAAAGGGCCAGGTCTGCACTGAGATACTGAAAGTGGCAACAGAATCAAAGCATCCATTCATGCCTCAGGCTGGGTCTCATGTTTCAAACACAGAAGATGACAATTTAGTTTTACTATTGTTTGTGTTCTACTTCTTTAGTCTCCATGACACACTTTAGTCTCCATGACAGACTTCGGTCTCCATGCTGGTCACCTTGTAGTCTACAAATTTTATTGCGTATGTGTATTCGTGCATACGTATAAAATCAGTCGAAATGAAAAATATATACACAGTTAATGTGACTAAAGAATGCTGGAAGAAGGTCTAAACAAATGCCAACACTTCATCAAGCAAAGCAGGACTGGGAGAAAATCCAGAGACACCATTTGTTTGCCTGGTTAAGCTGTATTGTTATGCTCTGTCCTCCTTTAGTAAACCCCCACCTTTTGTACTAATCTTCCCTACATCTGCTGCCAGCTAGGCCAAGCTCAAACAGCAGTGTCAATTCCAGGGTCAGAGAGGTCAACGGTGACACCCGATTTAAGTGTTATTCACTCTGATGCTGTGACAAGACAGATACAGCGTGGCCTGACTAAAGTGATGTATGTTAAATTTGTTGCAAATTACTGGCATGATGGATCTATTGATGACCCATTCCAGCTGTCAGGATGTCTCTATCAGTCTCTCAGTTACGCTTTCTCCTGCTGCTCAGCCTCATCCCCCTCTGACTGCTCCCATCAAGCACAGGGTTGCTTCATACTCCCTGAGAAACTCAGGGTGCAAAGCATAGGGAAATAAAGCATCAGCATCTGCTGTGAACCTGAGGAGCATTGAAAGTCATCTCATGAGGGATAAAAATTTGGTGGTTTATTAGACTTGGGTCATTGTGCAAGTCTGCATTATCTTAACACCTAGAGAAAAATATTTGCTAATAATAAGTTTTCAAGTTAATTCCTGTTTTCATCCAAAATGTTGAAAATACAATTATTTAAGCTCTTGCTTGAAGTATCTCACTCATCTGAGAAATTCTCTGAAGGGGAACAAGTCCTCTTTTTAGCTTTTGCTCTCAAGTAGAGCAGAGAGATGACTGACCCATATTCTCTACAGCAGTAAGTGGAAGAGCAGGAAAAGGCAAAGAGAGACTACTCAGAATGTTCCCTGCCTACTGCTCCCTTCCCTTCAGGGAGAAGCAATATCCAGCTTCTCTGGCAAGTGGCACTATAGCCACGGAAGGGAAGGACAGGTGCCACCTTAGAGCAGGTTCCTTGAAGAATCACAGCTTTCCTGCTGCCCATGGTAGCTGAGACTCTCCAGTTCGTGCCCTGCGGGAAACAAGATGTATGTGGGAAGCCAGATCTGACTTTTGTCTTTGCAATGCTGGAGCCTGAGACAGGCATGGAAGTCTGATCTAGTGAAATGGAGTGAAACTGATGGAAATCATAACATCTCAAGTATAATAGATCATTTTTACTTCAAAACCAATGTCCATCCTAGAAGTGCTTGCTCCTGGGCAGGTGCAGTAATTACGGAAATGCAGCCCTTCCATACATTTTAGCACAGATAGGTAAAGGCCCTAGTCATGATGATAAACAATATCCCATTTCATAATTACATTTAAGGAGTATCTTATGCAAATTTCTTCTGTTTAAAGTGTTTGATTTCTTTTCCTTTATGCATTAGCTCCACTGTAGCTCTGAGGCGTGTTAAGTCAGTTTTGTGCTTTTTTCTAATTATCATTACTTCCTACTGCTTCTGCACCTTTTGTTCTTTCATTCTGACCCACAGATTGTCATTCTTTAGTTTAATATTGCAGAGTAATTTTTAATAACGAGTAATTTCTTCACATGTAAAGGAAGAGCGCAACTCAGTGGCAGTCCCTGAATTCTGAACAATTTGCATTGGCAAGGGATGGCCCGGATGGTTCTGCTCTCCTTATTAAAAGTCACCCAACAACAGGGACATTCAGGGATGTTGAAATGCAGTGCCCAAACCAGAGAAAATCAGGATAGTTAGTGCACAAGAGAGCATTTGCAAACCTGAAGATGTTCTCAGAACACAAAACTTATGAAGGACCATTACTGAACAGGGGGAGTGGAGACAACTGCCTTATTGCTTTCAGTTGAATTTTCCTTGGAAGACCAATATGGCTATGAGATTTCCGTTGCAGTAGAGTCTTCAGCATCTTTCATTACGACACATATCTGATCTCTTCCATTTTAATTTGAGTAACCAAAACCCTAAAGAAAGGAAGAACAGCAAAGACACATAGGCCACTTTATCCTAGAATTGGAATAATGTCAGCCAAGGCTGTGGTTCCTTAGTTCATTTTAATCCCTTGTAGCTGTTCATTCATGGCAGAGGTGAAATGCTGACAATTAGGAAAGACTCTTGAAAAAATTGTGGGCCCTTCAGTAATTCAAATATGTTGATAGAAGTAAAAAGAATTTTGCCTAGCTACACGTGGATTGCGTTCAACCCCAAAATAGTACAGAATCTGTACTTATATGTTACACTAGAAGCTTGGGGTGAACTTTAAAACATCTTACAGGATTATAAATCATTAGGTATGGTATCTAGTTCTACCTTTCCTTCATCATAAATAGTCACAAAATGGTCACCTGGATAGTCCAGAGCCTGAACAGGAGAGTTCATCCTATCTCATACTCTAGAAGCCATTGGGTGATGCTGAGAAAATAGAGACAAGAAAGGTACAAACACTGTTAAGAATCAGGCTTTCAAATCAGCGTACTCATATTAATTTATCTGAACTGCACCTCACGGGGAAAATGGACAGCATGAGAGCCGTGGCACTTCTCAACTAGACCCCAGCAAAATGCTGTAACAGCGTGCAGGAAAGAAACACTGGCTGAGAAAGAATCATAGAATCATAGAAAGGCTTGGATTGTAAGGGACCTTAAAGATCACCTAAGTCAAAGCCCCCTGACATGAGCAGGGAAGCCATTCCCTAGATCAGATTGCTCAGGGTCCCATCCAGCCTGGCCTTGAAAACTTCCAGGGATGTGGCATCCACAGCTTCTCTGGGCAACCTGTTCTTGTGCCTCACTTACCTCTAAGTAAAGAATTTTTTTTCTAATATCTAATCTAAATCCCTCCACCTTTGGTTTAAAACTTTCCCCCCTTGTCCACATTTATCAGTAAGACTGTCAGCATTAGCTATTATGTTCCTGTGCTCTGGTTCTTCCAAGAGGCTTAATTAAATTATCTCTTAAATGAAAGAATTTCTCCTTATCTCTAAGTCTCTTGGTGGCACTGGCCAAGAATAAAATATAGCTTTAAGTTGTCAGATAAGGGGGCTGTCTGCACCACTCACTACCACTTTTTAGCACATTCTTAGAAGCCTTCCCAACTCCGAGGAATAATGAGAGATCTAATCACCATAGCAAAGCTCATCACCTTCCACTCCAAGGGCAAGGTATATTTTTATGGCATCATCTTTAGTAACATAAGCAGAACACTTTTATGCATACACTTTTTAAAGTTCTTGAATATCTCTCCCAAAGGCAGGTCTTCTTTAGGGAAGAAGATTTCAACACAGAATAGATGACTGCCACGTTGACCCATGCTACGTTTCAAATATTAAAATTCTAGAGTGAAGCTGGATAAATATATGTAAACTACTTAATTGCTGTAAAAATTGGAAACCCTATTTGGAGAACTAATGAATTTGGTATAGAATACAAAAATGCTTCACATAGAAGTGAACTCTTTTCTCCTTACCCATGGGTCCATTTCCAGTCTAGGTGATAGAAACACTCAGGTTTGTTCTCTCTTGGCTAGAAAATGCATTCAATATGTTTAGGTACACATGCACAGAACATCCAGTATGCATTCTCACGATAAGGTGAGTGATTTGGAATTTAATTTCTTCAGTCAAAGGCAAAAATTGGATGAAATCCTACTTTCTGGGAAGGTTCTGGCCACTAAGCAATTGCTTTGAAAAGCTGTATTTCAAAATTATGAACTATCATCACATTTTAAGAGTAAATCTTGTGTCAGATTTCTCAAGGGAGTTAAATGACAGAGAATGTTCTTTTCCTTTGAATTGGTGATGCTTAGAACCAAAATGCTCACTGGTGCTGAGATCCACACACAGATTAATAACCATCAAGGCACAGGGAAGTTCATGGCCAGAGACCACAGTGCGTCTGATACAGAAGCACTTGCAGTCTTAGAGCAAAAACAGAGTGAAGGTGTTGAGGATAGCCATTTTGAAAGTAAATACGTACAATTAGTTTGAATCTCTCTGTATGAAACCATCATTCCTGAAAACTAATAAGATCAAAGCCTAAGGTGATATGACTTCAGACACCGAGTACATTTTTAACTCCAGGCAAAACCGCAGTCATCCCCATGGCTTTGGCATCTTCATTCTTTTCTTTCTTTCTTTCATACTTGTTTTCTTTCAGTCATTCACTCTTTCAATCTTCCATACTTTAGCTCTTTCCCTTCCCTTCCCTTCCCTTCCCTTCCCTTCCCTTCCCTTCCCTTCCCTTCCCTTCACTTTGTTAGAGAAAAAAAAATCACTACAGCTTTTCAGCCCTGAACAGGAAAGATACAAACATCTGTGGGACTATGACCTAATAACACAAATTCTCTAATTTGTCTTGGAATGGACAGACCTTTAAGTGAGTACACTTGCAGGCATTGAAAAAAAATTCTGGAGTACAAAAATTAATTTCATGAAGATATAAAACCACAGACAACTATGACATCATACCATACTGCTTGCTATTCAGAGAGGAAGACAAGGCTATTTTTTTTTTCTAGATGCTATAACTTGACATATAAATCATGTATGGATAGTTTATTGTATTACTAAGTTTTTGATTAGGTTAATATGTTTTACATTGTATTGGACAAATCTGCGTCTCTAATATAGTCCAGAAGGCATCCAAATATGAAAGCAAATCCTGGTTAAAATGATCCAAATTCCTTTAAGTTTATTATAATGTGATATTTCTGTCATGTTAACACCCTTTAATATGACCTTAGTGAAAATCCATGAAAATGCGATAAGAAAATTACATATGCAGTATGGACATTGTTAATAAGAGTCATCAAATTACTCTGTTGATAAACAATTTTTCCAGCTATAAAATGAGTAAAATTCACAAGGTAACTTCCAACAGTTTGATCTCTTGCAGTACTGGTATTCATCATCTCCTGCAGAAGACTACCTGCAGAAGAACTCCTGAGACCAAATAACACAGCTACAGGAGACTGAAGTACTGAAGGGGTGTAAAAGTGCTGACAACAATTGTCATGTGCCATCTCTAATTCCAGGGCATTTGTCATCTCTCATTGCTGTGCTTTCAGCATAGCACTTCTTCCAAGTTGTATGACCACATCTTGAGAGGTCCAGGTTAGAGCTGTTGACCACATCTACGTATCTCTGACCATTAAGTACCATCTCTTGATGCCTGTGCACTGAAGAATGTCCTCAATGTTCAGAGAATCAGGTGTGCACCCAGGACTACAGAACAGGGCTGCATAAATAACATCTTTAAACTATTGCGATTAAACCTTTCAAAAGTCTTTCCAAACAGCGATGTAATGATGATCAGATTAGAATCCATCATGTAATAATAATAGGTAATGAATAATATATCTTGATTACAGCTCATCTCAGGCCAATTATCACTAAAACAGATATGAACAAAGCAAGCCAGATGGTCTGGTAAAGAATGTCCATAAATATCCCAGCCACGCACCCTCTGGCATAAAGTGCCAAGATCTGCTTCCACTGTTCTCAGCAGGGACCACCTTTCTCAGAAAATAATCTCTCTAAGCAGTTTGTTGAAACCAAAGTCCTTATTTGAAGGATAAAGGATACAGCATAAAAAGGGGTTGTAGGAAATAAAGTTGGAATAATATAAAAATATAAATGTAGGTAAGTCCTGTGGTAGAGCATCTCTCAGATATGAAGAGTCTGTGCTGTGTCCCCTCATTGTGACTCTGATGCTAAGCCTCCAAGATAAAATAAACTTCCCACAAAATGGCTCAGTAACAAACAAAAAATGATTGTGTATGAAACCACTCAAGCTATAACAAGACTAATCCAATGTGCAGTGCTTTAAATTGCTGAGAAGTTTGGAATCTTTTTTCTTTGTCTTTCCTTGGGGCTCTCCGCGTGCTGTAACTTCTCTATGCATGGAGAGTATAGTTAGTATTTTCATTTGCTGCCTAAGTAGCAAATTACCCTGTAAACAGCCCACAAGAGCTGGTCTGTAATTGAATTGTAACTGTTGACTTTAGACATTTGGTATATTTGCTGCAAGAAGTAAATTTTCAAAACTTCATCTTGATGCAGTCAGACAAAATGAAAGGTAATATTCTTTATCTGCCACAGATTGCTGCAGATGAACTGCTTTCATATGAGCTTAAATAAGATTTAGTGTATTCCATCCTTCAGCTGGCCACAATTGAAAGTGATCAGGATCAATATAGCTGCCCCTGAATGCAGCCCAGTATTGTGCATTACAATAGAGGAAATGGCTGTATTCAAAATTTTCCTGTGTCAAATTAATTTCCATGTTATCTCCAAATTCAATTAGATGGGAACCCCGTGTAACTAAAAAAGTGTCCGACATCCCTTAGTGACAAATTACGGTGCTTAGTGTGCATATCAAGGTGAAGTGTTGAGCCTTGCTAATCTTCTCACTAATTCTCAATTACCGTAAAATGAAGCCATAAATCACACAGACAGGGGATCGATGGAAATGTTGTTTTCAGGGTGATTGGCAGCCTCCCCAAAGGTTTTCTGTAAGTTGGTTTAAGGTTACCATTCTCTAAGGGGAGGGATGAGGTAGTCTTGCTCAATCTCTATGATATAGGCCCACAGGCCTTTTGGGGATAGTGGGGAGGGACAGCACCAATTTCAGCCCATCAGACATCCAATTTTTCTCCTTTTCATACCTGCTGTAGTAAATGAGAAACAAATTAAATTTCACTCCACTATCTCCACAGAAACCATTTAAATTTTTCATGGAAACTAAATTGTCCCTAGACAAATAGCCCCCTGATTCTATGAAAATATACTGGAGCGCTGGGGACAGAAATAAATTTGTGTCACTCTGGATATGCCATTCTCTGTAATGTCATTCACTGCCGGCCAATAAATGAGTCCCTCCCGGAACACAATGGTAAAGCCTTGTGCTCTGGTGGATTTGCATTGTTCCCCCACTCTGGAGCGGTCTAATATTCTTCCTGTTATTAATTTGCAGCCTAGGTTTTACATTCATGAGGCCAAGATTGAAATGTAAATGAGGCACAAAATAAGTAGTCAGCAGTAGCCCTGGCCGAGCAGCCTGTGTCATAGACTCATGGACTTACATGAAAATAGTTATCACTCAGAGAGATTAGCAGCTCAGAACATCAATCACTGCTGCAAGGAAACAATGAATAAAATCGCCCCGACACGAGGAAGGAAATTACCAGAGCTTTAAAGTGGAAAGGGAATATGTAATACTGCTACCTGTTGTCGAAGCACTAAGATGGCTGTAATAAAAGAAGCTGGGCTCCTTCTCTCACTCTCTGTCTCTCCCCCTCCCCTGTTCCTGTTGATAGCTGATATTTAAATTGCGCCTTTTTTCTCATCTCAATTTATCTGTTAAATGAGCGGCAGTTCCTTGGCCAGAGGTATACGATACTTCACATCGCACTCAAATGAAACCCACAGTTTGGAGTCTGAACCCGCTTTAAAATGATGACACCCTATATATCATCCAATCTCTTGGCAAAGAAATAGACATATAAGGCCTGAGTCCTCAGGTTTCAGGGAGGCTCAGAGGATGCTGGACTTCAAACTAGCAGACAAAGGTGGCTTTAATTCACCGTTGTGCTTTCCTGATTCTCAGAGGGTGCAAAAGTGGTGCAGGACACAATGCAAGCAGGGCAGTCGCAGGCCAGCTCTTCCTCAACAACCTCTGAACAGCTCTAAGAAGCTCTCCCAGGACCTATTAATAACCAGAACCTGGAAAAGATTCATCTAATTCTCCTTTACTTCAGCAGCTCTGATCACCCTCATCAGAAGAAGAAGCATTGCATTACCTGTTGGACTTTTTTCCTTGAGTGTTCTCTGTATGCAGTAAATGCAGAACACTATTCCATCTACCACAATTAATTTTGCCTTCCTCCGAGGAAATGTGCCTGATTATCACAGCTGAACAGCAAGACTATTTTCTTTTAGTGTTTGTTCTTTAGACAACAGAAATATAGCCGCATTTTACAAAAAACCTGCCAGTTTCTGGTCTAAATTTCATTCCCCAAAATTTAAATTTTCAACCACAAAAATAGCTTTAAAAATGTGTCCTAGGAAGATGACTTCAAAGCAAATGCCAAAATAAGCTCTGGTCCTTCCTGTTCTGAGGTAGCTTGTAAATGTGGTTGGTCACAAGACTGCGGCGGGCTGAAGAGCTTTATATGTTGATACCAGTTCTTAAAAACGCAAACCCAGTCTTAGAAAATTGGTGTAAGAAACTGGCAGTGATAGTAAGATTGGAAACTAAATATCCATTTTCTGTGCAAAACAGTGGATCATGCTGCCTTCAGAAACCAGCTTTCCATTCCATTCCATATCAGGAGGAAGAAAAAACTAATGTATGTAAGATATTGAAATAACCTAGTAAAAAAAATTCTATGTGAAGTGAACAATATCATGAATATTTCTTATTATATGGACAATGGACATTTTGGTCAAATAATCCCTGGAGAATCAGAACTGAGCTGAACAAAGTACCGGCATATCAGAGCTATTGCATATCAGAGAAAGCAACACTTTCTTGAAGAGCTACATTTTTCACAATGGAGATGCTGCTATTTTCATTCAATGCTCATTTTTAAAAGCTCGATACAGCCATATTATACAGAGCGAGTTTTGAACAATCGTGTGTGGTAATGTGTTCAGTAACCTCTATTCTGTTTCTTTCTGCAGAAGTTCACTAAGGATAATGCAAACGGCTGAGAAAAGGAACTTGAAATTTAAGAGAAGCAAAAAGACAACATAAAATCAGATGTTCAGCTGTGTATTAAAACTTCTTTTGAGAGGTCAAGAAATTGATCGTGGGTGAGATAGCAGAAGATACTGAACCTTAAACTGCTTTGTTCTTTTTTTAGTTGCTTAAAAAGGCAAAGTCTGGCCCAACTTGTTACTGGAACTTTAGACACACACAGCAGCAGTGTGCGATTTGTGGCTAAGGAGCAGGAGCAACACAACTCACATGGTTCCCACACCAGGCAGCAGCTTCTGCTCTCAAACCCCTCCTCTTTTCCTCGTGTTGTCATTGTCTTCACTCTTAGTGTCTCAGAATATCTTTTTAATTGCTTATCAAATGGATAGTTATTGTATCATAAAATCTTCAAAGCCATTTCCCAGTCCCATTCAGTTGTGGAGCTGAACTTTTATACAATGATATATCACAATGGATTATGCTAATAAGCTTGTTAATAGCTCCAGCAGTGTTAACTGAGTGCATTAAAACAAACTGGTCCTTGCAATAGATTGGGAAATGTTTTATAAGGGGCATGTGATCTAAGAGCAGTCATGACAAGGCTAGTAAATAATAGCAGAAACTGGCATGACCAAAGAAATGCTCACCTAAATTATTTATATGTTAATCAAAAATACAGTTGTTAAGCAATATCATTAGTTCATTACTAATTGGTTTATGGATTTGTGATGAATTACTTATTTGCATGCAAAGTAAACCCTCAGCCTTTTGTTCATCGTTTCTAGCCTTCGAATATTTGCAGGTTTCCTCGCTGCAGCGCTCGTCCTTCACTAAAATGATTACATCAGCTTGTCAAAGAAAGTAGATTTTCAAGGTAAAGACATAATTTTCTTCTGAAATGTATGCAATATATTATTGTCATATATTTTTTAAAAGTCATAATATATCAGAATTTCGTGCTTGAGAGATATGCAATTAATGCTATACAGTGTATATTTCTCCTTACTCTCCACCAAAAATCCTACACTTTGAACATTTATTAGTAGTGGAGACAGCGATCTTGTTTCGTTCATATATATCAAGTTGAACTGTCAGGCACATTATTGTGGGGAATGTTAAATTTGACCGTAGTTATGATCAGATTGGGCTGAATATAACTGAAGAACTTAAGCACACCTCTGGGTGTATTGTGGGACATCCTAGAGACTTGACACAGTGATTTGAAGGTGAAGGCGAAGATCAGTCCTTCATTTGGTGCCCGAACTCATCGGCAAATTTCTTGATCATAAGGTTTTCAGAACTGCAGTCTCTCATCAGGGACTTCTCTTCTTTTCCTTTGTTTCCCTCTCTTCCTCATATTCTTATTGCATCTCCTTCCTGTCATCTCTTCTCTTTTTCTACTTCCATTTCCCTCTGTGTAACACTTTTGCTTCTCAATTATCCCCCTCCATGCAGCACAGTCACCTGTGTACCCAGCTCGCACCCGATTCTTTCCAGCCTCACTGCTTCAGACTGAAGGAGGTAGACCTAGGAACTATCATTGAATTTCTTCCCTTTTTGAGGTATTTTCCCTGTAAGCAAAGCTTAGACTTCCTCCATCCTTTTCCTTTTCTTCTTTTCTTTTTTTTCCCTTTTTTTCCATTTTTTCTTCTTATTTTCGTTTTTTTCCTTTTCTCTTTTTTCCCCTTATTCCCTCCTTTCCTTTCCTTTCCTTTCCTTTCCTTTCCTTTCCTTTCCTTTCCTTTCCTTTCCTTTCCTTTCCTTTCCTTTCCTTTCCTTTCCTTTCCTTTCCTTTCCTTTCCNCTTTCCCTTTCCCTTTCCCTTTCCGTTTCCCTTTCCCTTTTCCTTTCCCTTCCCCTTTCCCTTTCCTTTCTCTTCTTCACTTTTCTTTTCAAACCCATGGTAGTGCAAAATCATGTAAGCCACAAATATAATTAAATTAAAGTAATATTGTCCATCAGCTTGGCACACATTCTTTTGAAAAAAAAATTCACTTTTCTCTCTCTTAGAATTTAAATAATAAGAACAATTATTTATATTTTTAAAATGTGTTCTTCAAGGACGTAGGGATCAGTATAAGATTCCTAGAGATTTTTTACCTGTTATTTTTAAGCAGAAGTTCCAGATGTATTAATGCAAATAGGCCCAGCAAGGACCAGCAGTCCAGGGTATGAATGCAAGTTTCCATGAGCAAAAACTGATCCAGATGGAGGACTCTCTTCCAGCTGATCTCTCTATGTAATAAACTAACCAAATCTCATCTTTCAAACACACCCTGCAATTGATTTTCATTTCCTTTACAGAAATCTACCTTCTGAATATGCTGGAAACCCTTCTATCAGTTGACCTTCTAGGGTTTTGTCTTCACAACCACAGAGGTTGTAGTGCGTTTTCCAGCAGCTGCAGGTTGTTTTTCTTTGATATTTATCATCCACAATCTGCCTCAGCCCAGCAAGACATGCATCACAGTCTAATCCAAGCCAGTCTCACAAGGACAACAGAGACCTGACCAAAATGAAAAAGAAAGAGAAAGGTAACACAGAAGACCACCCAAGATAATTAACAGCTTTTAATGGTGTGATAAAGCAAAATTTTTATTACTGATAATAATTTATTATGATATAATAATAATAATAGTAGACAATATAAAGGGACAGCATAAAGGGATGTTGAGAGAGGCATTCCAAATATTTCTTGCCCAAAGAGATGAATGTAGCATCCAGTTCACTCATGCCTTGGTTCAGTACCACAGGCAAGGAAATATTGCAGATGACTTTGTACAATTCTCTGTCTTTCTATGGTGGAGACCTTACGTCAGAAAAATACGTGTCCAGAGGTCCTCTTTAAATTAATCCTGGATGACTGCAGAAGCTATGATGAGGTTCTTTAAACTCCTTATTCCATGCTGAAAGACAAAAAAAGAAAGGATTCCTATTCTTCAAGTTAGGGCTGTACGAAAAATTAAATTTCCCACTAACCTCTCACAGCATGAGAAAGCCAATGCATACATTGAGTCCCTTCTTTGCTGCTCATATGTTGGAACCCTGACCTTTTGTTATTGACGTATTTGTAAAAACTTTTTTTGGTCTTTTACAACAGTAGCCAGATTAAGTTGGGGTTTAACCCTTCTAATTTTCTCTCTGCATAACTTCACAACATCCTTGTGAGATAGTTCCCACTTCAAATCTCTCTGAAGAAAGATCTGACTGAATCCAGCAGGTATAAAAGCATGGAATTTTCTGAAAGGGATGTGAGGAACTTCACCTGTCCTAGCTAAAATTATATTACCTGTTCAATATCTGAATTTGCCAACACTGACCTTGCACATCTATGCGGGAATAAGTGGACTTCTAAGTAACGCAAATCCTCAGCTGCATGTGCAAAAGTGAGATTGAAACCATCACAGCTCATTTAAGCACCTAAAGGCCAGCACAACTCAACCACTGCAGTGGAGTAACTCCTAATCCCCAGCGCTGCACAAGACTCAAATCTGTTTCCTGAAGCATGGTTCAATCACCAAATGGAAACCCGTTCTTTCTCTCACTAGTGTCTTACAGCCCTTGGCCTGCCTTCCTCCATCTAGCTTGACAAGTTTTTCTCTATATAGAGATTTGTGGAAGGATTCAGCTTTAGCCCCACGTTTGTGCTTTGGTTCACCCTGGGCCTCCTAGAAGCTGCCAATCCCAGCGTGTGTGCCAAAATGTGAGTGGTATTGGCTTTGGGGACACAGCTGTAATGAGTGTTGGGGTGCCGGAACACATACAGCATGCCCCTCAAATACCTTCAGCCTTTGAAGCCCTGGAGGAGTTTGGGGTGGTGAGTTGTCTCCAGAATATTATGCTTTCTTTCAGGGTGACAGGAACTCTCCTCAGCCTCTGAAGCTGCTTTCTCCTCCTTCCAGGTCTCACCTTCTCACTTCTCTATTCAGGAAGTCACGTGGCCACTCGTCACTCTTGCAAAAGGAGGTGTCAAGCTAGAACCAGTTCACCAGGAGAGAACCCAATACACTCTGGTATGACTACCATTAAGGAAAAGACAACAGTCACCAGTAGATGTCTGCCTATGAACAAAGCTGGAATGAAATGTGAAAGAAATTCCACTTTTTTGTTAGCCCGATTGTCAAAAAAAAGCACACAGAAAGAGTCAACTAGCTACAAGGAACGAAGTAAGTGATCTTTTCCCATTATAATCAGGACACAGAGCCTGTGATATCTCTAGGAGCTCAATCTAAATAAGGCCCCATCCTCTCGTCTATTTCACATTATGAATAAAAACATGAAATTAGTTTTATGTCAGAAGAACAACCCTTAAGACACTTGTAACTTATAATTATAATTTCTAAGCTGTTTGGCTTGTCAGTATCAAGGAATTCACAGCCCAAGACTTACAGGACTTTATAGGCTGAGACACACTGTGCCAGCTACTGAAAATTAACTATGAATCTCTCATCTGCATCCTGATTTATTAACTACAGTGAGAAACAGAAAGTTTAAAAAAGTACTATATGTGCATAGCCTGCTAGAGTGGAGGGAGCCACCGGCTGTGTTCTGCTTCTATTCAATAAACTACTAGCAATGGGCAAAAGCAGGGGTTTCTTCCTGCAAAAGCATTCCATAGTTTTCTTGTAAATAAACACTGCAAAATTTTTACCTTCATTGAAGAGCAGAGTTGGCCAGTGTCAGTTTCAAGATTCTGCTGGATTCACTGGTAGAAAAAAAAAAGATGTCTTAAGAGTCTCTTTGCTGTGCAAAATTCCATTCCCTTGTCAGATCTGGCTGAAAATGTTAGCATTGCCTGTGATGTATTTTGAAAGAAATAATATTTTTTTTTCATACTTTAAATAAGAATTTTGAGAGGGAAGGCTGCCAAAAAAAAAATCCAGAAACTGAAATCCACTTCAGACTTTCAGCTTTTACCAAAAAACAGGAAAATAAACTAAAAACAAAAAAAGGCAAAAAATAAAATGTTTCATCCAGGATATTTCAGGGGTAGTTTTTAATGAAATTTTGTTCTTTCAAAAAAAAAGTATTTAACTTGTAAGGGATACTATTCCATGATTCTGCAGTTTCTCCAGATTCTATTTTCACCCCAGTTTTGAAATATTTTTACAATAACAACACTGAAATTCTACCCTTTACTGTTATTTTAGGGATTTAATGGGCTCGCCTGTATTCCACATTTTGTTTTGGGGGAGGCAGAGTAGGGGTTTTTTTCTCAAAGTCAGCTGGTTCCATTTTGTAAGTGAAATACTTTGTGATAGCAGCACAGCCGGGATCCTTAGAAGGCATTAAATGATAAAACAGTTTCTGAAAATAAAGGCAAGTAGCAATCATTCTCATCATTTTTGGATGGAGAAATGAGGGCAACTAGGCCGAAATTACTTGCCCAGCTTCTCACTGTTCTGGCTACCAATGTCAAGAGGACACACGTCTTCGGTTTCTGGGTCCCCAGCACCCTACAACAGGATGCCCTGAGGGGTGCTGCTCTAACAAAGCTCCCAAATATTCTCTCCCAATTTCTTCTGGCATTGTTTGTTTTTAGCAATATTGTCTGTCTTGTTTCTCCCTGCCCCCACCTATGGGCTTTCATTATGTACCCCTTCACTGTTTGAAATTTTAAAAATTTCAATTGATAACAATGAAAAAAAGGCAAAAAAGAAGATGAGTCTCCAGAATTTCAAGGGGTTTGATTATATCAGGTCCATTTAGAAATCACTCCTGATTTTTATTCTGCAATGTCAAAATCCAATGACAATCAATTTCATAATTGAATCACTATTGTGCCACTTACGGGACAAAGTTATAATTAAACCTGGGACCCTGACAGTTTTTTTTTCCTTTTTTGTGAACACAACATTTCTGAACTTCTAATAGTGCTGGTGTTCAGCCAAACACAAAATAGAATTTGAAATTAAATTTAAAGGAGAGAAGAACCAGAAGAGAATGTTCTTGACTCTGGTATTAAAAAAGGCTTTTCAGAGTTTATGCATTCTGGCTGTGACAGCGTTAAACGACGCTTCACAAATATTTGATATATATTGACTGTACCAGATTAAAAGTTAGACTTTATTTGAAGCATAAATCTGGTAGATGAATATGTAATGTACATTCTTCTATCATTGTCATAGAATACTCTGAAACTTTAACCCCCCCAGAATGATATCTACATCTTTCCCTCCATATTTTGTATTCATAGAAATAATTACATTAGTTGTTGGATACCCTTTAGTAACACGCTCTTCTTTTAGTAAATAAAAAAGACTGCCACTTTCCATCATTTCACAACACCTAGAAAGACAGTAAAATCTTCAGAGCGATCGCATCTTTCTTTTGCTGGCTCTCACACACGTTCCCCCTAGAGAAGCAGATGTTTGACTTGTCTCATGTAAAAGGCAAAAATTGAGTTACAGCTTCAGATTGCAAGATCTGCAATGTTTGCTACAGTTTATTAATGTTAACCAAATAAAAATGACATTAGTGAAAAAGATCTACATGGTATCTCAGAACTCCCAAGATTAGGCCAGATGGTCACTTCTAACTGATATAATCTAGTAAGCTCTGTTGAGAGACAGGCTATTGATTGAATTTCTGCCTTTAAATGCAAGCTCCATATCTGCACATGTCCACAGTGATATCAGTTGCTTGAAATCCAATACAGAGGTGTAGATTGGGAGATTATGTTAGTTGCTACCTATTAAAACTGTCAATTCCATCTGTTGTCTAACACTTTAAAATACCGAGTGTAGTTTTTAATAGATCGGTATTAGATTAAGAGGCCGTATATCAAGGCTCCTACTAGCTGAGAAGTGTGGGTAAATGTGTAATGAAATGACACAATGGAAAAGGAACTCCGTGGGCTGGAACCGGCCCAAATGAGCATCAAGCAGGAAGCAAATGCTGTGATTTAGGATTTCTGCAGCCGCCAGACTTCCCTAAAAATGAATAATGTGCAACCCTATTGAAATTATCTTTACAAGCGAGTATATCATGATTAAAAACTGGAGGTGTTGTAAGACTTATGATTATCCAGCTCTCCACACTGCGCTTCCACAGGTACTTCAGTGACTCTGTACATCTGCCTAACTACCATGCTCTGATGGCATTCCCAGAAGGGCTGTTTCAGATGGCTGATGACAGCCCCATCAAAGCCATGTTTCTGGAAGGTCGCAGCCTTGAAAGACCCCTACCCTCAGAATATAGTTGAAAACCACCATTGGGGGTCCTAGGGTTACATACAGGGTAGTGGTTCAACCTGCCCCTTCTCCACAGGTGTGCCGTATCTCAGGGCACTTGCCTGGTATGAGGGGCTGATAGAGAGGGAGGGGGATGGACAGCCTCTTCCAGCATTGCCAGCCCAACATCCCACTGCTGTTGCTGCTTAAATTTAATAAGAGAGGAAAGCTGTCCTTCTTGAGCCCTGTGTACCAGTATGACCACAGGAAGGGAAAAAACTCCTGTAAGGGAAGGGAGAAAGAGAGAAAAAAGATAAGGGAATGGATCTTAAATGAAGACACATAGACAGAGGAAATTGCTTGTTTTATAGCTCTTAATATTTGTATGTAGAAGCTAAATGAACACACCCAGCATGCTGGAAGGAAAACAGAAGTCCTCCCCAGAAAGGGCCAGAAGCAGGATTCATATAAAAATCCATGATTTCTTTTTCTCACTACATTTTTGTTAGAATAAGCAAGTAATCTCCTAATTATTGACCCTAGCTGGGCCAGTGCCTTGCAAAATAGAGGAGAATGTGGGTTTAGTGTTCTTTTTGCATCAACTTTCATGAGATATTTCAGTTTAAGTACGAATTTTCAGAGCAACATTATAGAGACCTGTGAAGGATGCAGAACAGGTTCCAAGAGAGGAGTTTGGAAGCAACTTGAAAAATTCTGTTTGCAAACTACTAGTGAAGGGTAGTAAAAACAGCTTCATAAATTCCCCAAATACACCACAAGAAGTGTTTTAGATACATAAAGTCTCTTCATGTTATTAACCAGTACAAGGTACATGAAACATTCATGGAAAATTAATGTTAAATGAATACTACGGTATACTCATAGAATACAAACTGTGAATTCAGAAGCACTGTATTCCCTGCAGATACACAATTTGAAGAATTATGCTCATTCCAGATAGAAACAGAGACAATATTTTGTGATGTAGCTGATAAATTAACCAGCAAAGGTCCAGCCTCATGTATCAAATACGCAAACCAAATCTGTAGGACCAGAAATATTTCAGGGTAGCATGAATCTACTTAGAATAGCAAACGTCTTCAAGAAACCCAAAAGTTGCTATACAGATTATCCACAGAAACAATAAAAATTCAATTAATGGATTATTTAGACAGTTCTGCTTGCTGCTTACTATCCTAAGAGCAGAAGCTGTCCTTCACAAAAGCAGAACCTTCATGATCCTTTTCTCTAAACTTCAAAACACTTGGTACACCACAGCAGAGGTAATAGGCATTTCAAGTGTGGAAAATAGAAATTCGACTCTCACCATGGCTCTCTTTTAAGGGTCACGATTCACCAGCATGGCCACTTTGGTGGGATTCTCCCTGATATGAATGACACCACCAAAACAAAAACCAGCAAAGATTTGTAAAGGTATTTCATAAGAGTTAAAGCTTTATAACATGAATGGACAGAGAGAGGGAATGGGTATTTCAAAGCTTTCAGTGTGCTTTAAACTAAAAGTGCTACATTTAATTACCTTGATGAGCCACTGAAAAATCCTACTTCATAAACCAGACTTTATCAAACTAAAGGTTAAAAATCTTAGAAACATTTTAAACTTTTTTTTATTAACCCAAAGGGTAGGAGAAAAATAGTGACTGTAATAAATTGTTCTTTTAAACAGATAATAGGCTTTTTAACTGATGTTCTCAAATGAGACCTGGAAAATGAGTAGCTAAATATAAAAAAATATTATTTTTATATAATATCTCTCCCTCCATTCTCCAGAAGAAATGGCAATTCACAGAAGGAACTAGCACAACAGCTAAACCAAAGTCATGGTAAAATGTTAGATCTGCAAGTTAGTGGGTGTTTTCTAGGAAGAGGGTGGATTTAGTGACAGCATAGATGGGAGAAGCAGCATAAACATAAGCAACTCAAGTTGCACCTTACCCCATCACACACATCACATACTTTGGCAGTTCCAAGGTTTACAGACAGCGCGTATGCTTATCAGTGCTTCTGTATTTGTGATTTTATAGGAATCAGATGCTAATTTTACAAAGAAAGGAAAACAGTAGATGACTTACCAAAATAAGATATTAGAGGGATGATGACAATGTAAATCATAAATTTGGGATGGGAGAAAAAATTGATCGGATATAGTATAAACTAATTATGGTGAACTGCGTGCACATGCACACATGAACATATGTACTTACAACTGGCTGAAAAAACACAGGGTATAGAATTTCAGCAGACCAAGGAAAAGCAAGAACACGGACATTGCATAAGATGATTGAGGGGATATCATCAACCATATGGAATATTCTCCTGCTAAAATACACAGAGGATTCTATTGCTATTGAATTTTCACCAGCTGCCAACTTGGCTAATACTGTTAGGAGAGCACAGGGATAGGACATGCCTCGAGACTAACACCAGGGGGGACCAGCTTTGCTGACTGCAGTCTTTCATCCACCTCTCCTCAAAACTCTCCCTAACGCACACTCTTCTGCCATGGTATTTTCCAGCTCAGAGATGCTATTTCTTTCTGGTTGGAACTGGGCTGGAGATGCAAGTACTGTATCAGAGGAAGATGATGTGGGGGCCAAGAGAAGGATGGAGGGGAAGAAAAAGAGACAGGGCAGCTGAAGACTCTTTCCTGCTTCCTTCGCACTTCCTTTCTTTTCAGACAAAGTGCACAATGTTCTCAATCAGACCTTGATAAAGGGTGCAGCACCCAACAGCCCCCACAGATCACAGTCTGCCCAGTAGGAGACACTGAGTGCAGAGCAGGTTTGAAAATCTGTTGCCTTTTGAAGAAGTTTTGCTGAGTGTTGAGTTCTTTTTAAAAAACTGACCTGAGTTACTAGGAATTTTGAAAACTGGTTTCCTGTGAGTCTGAAATACTTAATATTATAGCACAGAAGTGCAACTGCATGACAGGAGCTTGATCCTCAGTGCCAGGTTAACTGAGTTTCTGGTTTTGTGTAGTAAATATCATCAGGTCAATTATGTACCTGTCCTTGCCCATCCTTCCGTCAGTGAGATTTGCTTACATAAAATAGAACTTACTGAATCATGTCTTTCTTTTGCACAGTATTTTCAATTCCAGATGAAGGAGAGGGTGACCTGCCTAACATGGACACATTGAATAAGACGGTCTGTTCTAACAAGTTATTGCAACCACTGTTCTTTTTGTAAGTTATTTAGGTTTACTTATTCATAATATCACTTAGCACAATTTTTTTCTCCACTTATATCTTTATTGTAACAATAAGTGTCACCATTGCAGCAGCAAGAACAAGCAGCAAGAAAAGATTGCAACTCATTATCATTCATTACTGTAGTGAAGAGAGATTAGAAACATAATGGAAACTGAGAGAAGATGTACCTTTGTGTCACTTACCTTGTACTTCGCTCAGAGCTGGGAACTTCCATGGGCAGTGATAGTGACTCGGTCACTGGCTGCCAGTCAGTGACCTTGGGTGGGTCACTAGACCTTCCAACGGCTTCATTGCCCTGGTGTAAGCACAGATAAAAAGTACAATCACATGGAAACGCGGTGCTGTATTTAAAGGAAAGCTTTCCTGGTTTTACATCTATGTTTTTGAGCTTATGTAGATAGAGCTGCTTAGCGAGCTATTTAATACTTCCCATTACAAGACCTAATTTTCAGATATTGTAACTTTGCCAAATTCTAATAGTCCGAGCAAAAATATTTCATGTTGTGTGACTGCCACGGTGTGACAAAAGAAGTGGCAGTAATATTTAGAATTTTAAGGAACATTTCTAAAGATGAAGAGTTTCTAAACCAAAAAAAAAAACGTTGACTGTGTTGAAATAATTATTATAACAGTATGACAGACAAGCCCTCTGCTTTGGTAGAGCAATATGGTATTTGTCAGGAAGTGCCATCTCAGCTGGGAACTCATCTTTTGCCACCATCTGAAAATCTACGTGTTTTTGAACAGATTTTTCAGTTTTGTAAAAAATCTGTTTGTTAATATTCAGTGGAAAATAATTTTGTTTCAGAGATTAAGTTATATGAAAATTTCCATCAGCATACAGAATGTCCTACTGTCTCATCCGCCTGAACAGGCAGGGGCCATGGGGGAACTAAGCACACTTGAGCCCCTCACAGCTCCTGTGCATGACAGGAGTGCCTGAGTGGTAGCTCTGCTCCAGAGAAAGACTTACTCTTCAGTACCTCTGTCCACAGTGGTCTTTAGTTTTGCAGTAGTACCTGAACCATGAGGAGAAGAAGAAACTGGTGAACAAAGACTTTTCCTTTTCTGGGCTTGCCACAGTCACACATTAGCTCACATTACTGTAAGGAAGAGCAACAAGTCCAGACTCCAACGACAAATAGTTTATAAAATTACTCTAGGAAAGAAACTATGAACATGTCCATGTCGTAGCTGAATGGTGCAATGACACCATGTGGAAAGAGGCTTGATTTGTTTTTGTTTTATGCCAAGTTGTTATGCACTTAGGATATTGTGATGGGTTTAAAACTTGGTTTGATGGACAGGTTGTTAAACCAATGAGAAAGCTGGTAACGCCTCTGAGGTGGGCATATTTAGAGATACTCAAGTGCAGGAGTTTTAGGTTCTTTACTTCCTGCTTCCCTGTGGGGAGGAAATGGCCCCTGGGCTCTGTCCCAGAGCGGGTCCGGGCCCTGCCCTCCCCCAGCAGCGGTGGCACAGCCCAGCAGAGCTGGCGGGGACTGAGCTGCCAGGAGAAAAAAAAAACACCCAAAACCACGAGCAGCCGCAAAGCTGAAAATCCCCCACACTGAGCTGGAGGGGGTGGCTGAGAGTCATCTGACGCCGTGGCCCATGCAGAGCCGGTAGGGCCTTCACCGCAGCTGGCCCATCTCATATCGTATCAGAGAAAACACCACGCAGCCGGCAAACGAAGAACGTGGCAAGTATTTTCCTGATGCAAAACCCAGATAAGATCATTTTCTCAACTACAAATTTACAGATGCCAACTTCCTTCTAAGTTAGAGAGGAAAGAGAGTGAGATCATGTGAGGGAGCCAACATGGCGGCGACACCGAGGTCAGTGAGGAAGGGAAGGAGAGGAGGCACTGTTTCCCAGCTCCAGATCTGAAATTCTTCATGCAA
>VZTA01019333.1:0-25323 GCA_013398855.1 Mohoua ochrocephala | reverse complement strand
GAAGTTCATTGAGAGCTGTCTTCTGTGAGGAGAGTCCCACGGCACATCAGAAGGAACTCTTTTCCTTAAACATAAAGAAAGACTCTTAAAAAATAAATACACTGACCAAACCTCATGGTTTTTTTCCTTTGTGAGGTTTGATGGGTTGGAAGGAGGAAAGTACTGTAAATAAGGGTTTGTTCTGGAAGCTTGCTTTAATTCCCCATTATTTCTTTTTTTCCTTTTACTTCTGTTAGTAATAAATCCTCTTTATACTGTTATGTCTGAGCCTGTTTTACCTTGAAGTCCTTCCGTTTTTCCTCAATAATCCTTATTTCACCTCACAAAAAGTGAATTTTTAGTTTCCCCTTCTCTGCTTACCCATAGCAGAGGCAAGTAAGTAAATAGTTTGTTGGTGCTTGGTGGACAACCAACCTCAACCTGCTACAGATATCGACGACAAGGAAGACCCAAGGTCTGTAGTGATTCCAGGTGTTTTGTCCAACGACTGGAGGACACGCTTTTGCATCATCACCTTGCTACTTCAACAACACTGAGCAGAGTCAGACAGCCTTCACACGCCGAAATTCTGCTTTTTGACTATAATACAGCTGCATACTCTGAGGCCTAATGCGCAGTCATAAGTTTCTCTGGCAGCAAGCTCAGGTTATAATGCAAGGTACAAACATCCAAGCAGTCTCCACAAGAGCTAGATGAAGTAGAAGTTTATCTGTGAATGCATATAGCTCAAGCTTTCCTCTACCATGTCTACGCTTATTCAGCTACACTGCCAAGATTAGTTTTAACTCCATGGAATAGCTCTGCTCTGCAGTATGCCTTGTAGATTCATATATCCTGAAAGAAACAGAGACCAGAAGTCAAGCTTCCAGAGATGAGCTGGAGGAACAACATGTGGCACATCTTTCCTTCTCCTGTCAGTGGCAATAATAAATAATCTGTGATAGTGTCTCGCAAACGCGTGGGTGTGAAGATGGTGGGGCAAACATACTCCCAAAAATGTGTTCCTGATCTTGGAAATCAAAGTTCCAAAGTAATTATACACACAAATCCGCCTTACATTTAGGATTTTCTGAGGGAGAAGAGTTGCAGACTGAGCCTGCTGAAAAGTGAACATCAGCAGGTTTTTCAGAAGCTTTCAGCATGTAAGTGGGTGGTATTTCTCAGAGCGCAGCCAGACAAGTGTTGAGGATGTTGGACCCCACATCTCATTTCAAAAACTCGTGTTTGAAAATGATCCAGGACAGTCTGACAAAGTCTTTCTTTAATATAAAAATGACACCTTACCGAAAACTTCCTATGGGAGAAATCCTCATAAAATACATGCCATAGGACGCAGTGGGTCACTGAATTCAGTACCTTATTTCCCAGGCAATGAACCCCAGGCTATGTAATCTCATCCACAAATTTACCAAGGTCTATCATACTATTTATTAAAGTTCATAGTTCAAGTTCAGACTGCTTGGTTCTGGACTTTTTTTCCCCGACTTAACGTATTAGACGGTTGTTCTAAAATTTAATTGGTGAATCGAAGTCTTTGAATTATCATGCTCGTCCATGGACGGCATGTGTGTAACATGCCATGGGAAAATCCATCTGGGGTCTGTCAACACTGCACGAACATGGGATTCCCAGCATCTGAAGTGACATGAGATTTATCCATCATCTGTATTCCCCTTTTCCTTCTACCTCATGAAAACAGCTATTTTATTATGCCAATTGCTGCATATCCCTCCCCTGTGCAGAACAAGTGTGAGCTTCAAAATTCAGTAATTCTAGAGTCATCTGTTCCTCAGTTTGGTTTGGTTGCAGAGATCACCAGCTTGCTTCCTCTTAAGCACAGCACAGATGTAGTGAACAGTCTTCAGTCTGGTGAACAGTCAGGAATGGGGGTGGAAAAATGATGAATTGTCGCATTTAAAGAGCTGATGCCTTTTGTGAAACCCACTCTTCAGTGTGCAGATGTCGGCAGCACCTCCAAACACATTAGGCAATTAAACAAGTTAATAGAAATTACTAACAAAAGGTAATAAATTTAATCTAAAAATGTTGTTCAGATCATAAGTAGTTCCTATTGATTTCTGGGTTTGGAGGTTTTTCTAGGTAGCGTTTATTAGAGAAAAAATACTGCTATTATTGCCTTTTTCAAAATAAAATACTGCAGCTGCTAATTCAAGCTCTAATTAAATGCACAATCCTGAATTTTATATTTGCTTGTGTTTCATGTCATTTTTCAACTCAGACTTCAAGACAGACTCAAAGCTGACACCTCGGCATCTTTCATAGAATGTTCTTCTCTCCATATAGTCTTCTCTGTCATCAAAAACGTGGCTCAGGTATTTTTGTGTGGATGTCTGCAGGTAATGGACAGAAATTTAACAAGCTTTTATTATCCGCTCTTAGTATCAGCCTGAATCTTTTGGTTAGTTGGGAGTTAATTGCCAAAAGGTTTTATGGTATATCTAATTGGGTCAGTCATCCTTCTATGCCATGAACCCTACCAGACTGCCAGTGTGCCCTGAACTCAAACAGAGGGTAAGAGCCCATCAGTTATTTAGTATGTGCTAGAAGCATGCATTTTCTTTTCACTCCATGTGAAAATAGTTAACCACAAGGAAAGAGTCCCACCCCTCCACTTTGCAAAATGGTGAAATTAAGTTTTCCGTACAGCTACCAGGGGACTGCAGTAAATTACCCTGGTAACAGAGTTTACATTGATTCTGAAAAAAGCACTTGTCCATATGTAACAACGATAACCTTTTAGAAGGTTTGGAAAACAAATCTGACACCCCATTAAAAGGCAAATGATTTTTTCTCCACACAAGAAAAAGAAACTTTTAAGACATAGAAGGCTATTAATAAATAATGGGGCTTTTTTATAGGAAAGGCTGACATGAAAGCTTAAGCTATAAACTGTATCAGAGGCAGTATTTTGACTTGTGTGGTTTATTTGTCAAAGCAGTGAGATGGGATCTCATTTTTATTAGCTGCACAAAAGATATTTTATTGAATGTCACATTGTAATTTGATTTTAAAAGGAATAGAAAAAAATTACATTTTCTCGGATACGTAATACTGCAAAAACATGATAGTCATACTAACCACTAACCACAACGAGTAGCAATATAAGCCCTACAAAATATACACTAGTACCTTACCAATGCAAATGTGTATTTTGAGATTCCGTGTACCAGAATATTTTTCCTGGATCTGGTTTCACTTACTACTGTCAGAATAATATATAAAAAATATATGCATGTTATTAAATTATGTATGTAAACAAGCATAAGAGTCAGATTTGAGAAGAAGGACAGCTTTTAATATTTTAAAATTTGTCTTCAAGCTCATTCACATAGTTCATTTCTTTACAAGAAAAAGATCATAGCTGAATGCAACAGAGAACAGTGTTTATTACTGTTATGATGGGGATGAGAATAAAGACCCCCAGCAGAAAGTAGAGAAGTCTGAGTAAATTATATTCTTTTCCACTTTGTCTTTGACTCCCTGAAAGTCGTTTAAGCCTCCTTTGGTCCACCTCCATGTCCATATTTGTGAGCCCTACTGCCAAAGGTAGCAAGCAGGCTCAGTGCCTAAAGAAAGAAAAATACAGCTTCCAGCACTTTTTCTGGTGCCAGTTTTGTCACAAGAGACAGTGGCATCATCCCTGGGTGGGCATCCTGTGCTTGGTCCCAGGATGAGAGCATTACTGTGAAGTGCTTAGCCCCTCCTGCTCTCCTCCAAAGCCACTTCATCACACCATTCAGCCCTCTCAGACCCTGATAGTGAGCCCATACCCAATAAGAGCCAACCAAATGCACTTTTGTAACTCACAGGAAACATCCATCGCCACTTTAACTGATCATACAGATCCCAAAAAACTCCACACTATTCAAATCAAGGTCTGAGTGGTATAGAAACATATTTTAATTCTTAATATTTTCATTAAACCAAAGCCACTGAATTTTTATATTTAGTTCACCTGGAGCCTCACTTCTTGTCAACCGCTTGATACATCCAGAATGCAGTTTACCAACTACTCAATTTCTACAAGTAAAATAGAGGGAAAACAAAAGGAGAAACATTCGTAGGCGAACCAAAATCACATTTAAAATCATAAGTAGAAAGACATGTTCTACAGTCCAACTGCTACTTCACCAGTTTAAATCCTACTTATCCCACTGAAGCTGTCACTGTCCCCTGGACCATTAGCAATCATGCATATCTTGCAAGACTCTCAAACTCCTCAGCTGGAAGGAGGTTACAAGTTATCAGCTCCTCCTTCAGAATTCAGGGACTGATAGCACCTACCCTTGCATAATCTTATTTAGATAGAATCAGTTCTGGCAGAAACTCAACACAGTAAGCACTTCATAAACATTTGTCAATTCATGGTCCTCACCAGGGACAGCCTAAAATCTAACATAAATCCCAGAGGGAAGCACGTAAGAACTGTACATACTACTCCATCCCAAAAGGTGAGATTCCAAAACAGCTAAGGAAAACTCAGGGCCAGCAGCCTGCAACAGCTCTCACATTCCTAAAATATTTGAGGTTAAAATCAGTAATGGTCTTTTTTGGCATCACAGTGTTTATTTTTTGAGCACTGACTAGAGTGATGGGATGCAGAATGCACACGTGTATCTACAGCTGCTCGTGGCTGTCTGCTGTGAAGTCCGCACAAGGGCGTTGAAACATGCTGGAGTGTGTTTCAGTGCACAGAACTTCTTTAAGACTCCAGTGCCAATTTATTCCCTCTCACTTTTAAAATGAAAATTTTATTCAAGAGTTGGAATGAAGATTGCTTTCCCAAACTCCATAATTTGGCGATTGGGGTATTTTTCTCAGAAGTAGATGTTCCTATAGGCAAAAAAAGAGGATGGTCAAATTTTGTTGGTTCTCAGGTAAACACTATTTCAAAATCAGATCCCTACCATTTCCTCTTCCAGCTGGTTTTGTAAAGAAAGCAGTAGCTACCACTGTGCTGTGTTAAAAGCTCTCTTCAAGAGAGCTGTTAAGGTTGCTATCAAACAGCTCGAGTGCTGAAGGGAACTGAGACGGGAAAACAACAGTTTCTGGCAGCTGGTTCGGGTGAAGCAGAAGCCTGATAGTAACTGATGAGCCTGACAAGATCAAGTCAGGTATGAAAACATAGAAGAGCATGATTCTGAGCTCTGGGGACCTCTCCATTGAAACAAGGAAGTTCCTAGAGGTTCTGGCTGGTTCTGAAATTAGATAGGAGTATCTAAATGCACTTTTGAAAAATTCCTATGTTAGGCCTGAATGACCCAACCAAGCATTAAAGTCTTTACTAAGACCTTAAGAACTTCTGGAAGTGAAATCCGAAGGTGTGAACAGAAATTCAGTACAGCAAAATATGCAGATGCCTTCATAAAAGATAAGAGAGATTTAGGACATGAACTCCAACAGCAGCCTCCCAAATCCTCAATGATCCTAAGAAAAGGCCTGACTCCAGAGGTCCCACAGTAAACCTGTAGTTCTGCTGTTAACTCTACAAAATGTAGAAAAATATCCAAATAGGAAAATGCTGTGTGTGTTTTGGGATTTTTTAATACACCCAAAGGTAAGCTGTTGGGCCTCACAGGCTGTTTTCATGGGTTGGGATTTTTTAAGGAAGAAAATATCAACAGGTATTGTCAAAGTCAAATGACGGTACCACAGTACCTCTCACTTTCCTTACCTATTTGCATTTCTCAAATCTGTCTTTGGCCACCCACAGGGGTCTCCAGTTTAACTCTCAATAAATTTTGGAAAGCTGTTAGAAAATACCCATTTGTGACCATTAATGTTTTTTGTGTTGGGAGAGTTCAGTCCCTACATTGCATGTGTATAATAGCACAAATGATTGGAATAAACCACATGACCCCTTGTGTTTCCTGAATAGTTTAATTGGAATACCAAATATTCCTATGGCTACCACATGTCTGACTTTTCCCAGCCAGTCACCTTGGGCAGAAGAGAGGTGCTCATCCCTGTCAGAGACAACACATTTATTCTGCAGACAGACTCCCGATGAGAGGGACGCAGGTTACTGCAGGGCAGCACAACAGCTCCCACACACACACCTCTAAATTGCTATCTTGCTTTTGGGAACAAAGGCCTTCTGAGAGGTCAGCTGGGCACCTCCCCATACTCTCACCTCCTTATTGTTTTTTGCTACTTGGCTGGCAGGGAAACTGTACTCCTGCCAATCTTATTAGCATCTGCTTCATCTGATCATTAGCATACTTCATTTGCCAATTAGCATATCCTAATTATTACTGGGCACCTGGCAGTGGCCGTAGCAAATTGTGCCAGGAAGAAAGCAAATGTGTCCACTCTCCTCGCTGACTCCACTGGAGTCTCCGACGTTGCTCCCTGCCTCTGCCTCACCTCTTCTACCAGCCAGGTCAGGCCAGCACACATTTCATGGCCGCTTTGTTAAGTGACTCTCTGAAAGCACCTGCTAATTCATCTCTGAATGAGTTTTGCATGCTCAGGCTCCATCTACAAGCATGGGCCATACATTCTTGTCCCTGGCACTGAAGCTACAGACTAGGCTGCCCTTTCTGTACCACTGCTATGGTATCTCCCATCTTTTCACGTCCTACAATCAGCACAAGAATGGTCCTTAGGAAATAGCCAAGCATTTTGAAGTTTGGCCTATATCAGTAATTTCTTTGGTTTCTCTGTAGAATGGCGATGAAAAACATTCCTCTTACAACATTATAGTAGGGGATCTGGCCACATTCGAAGCACTTTAATATCTTTTTAGGGATAGCACCATAAAAATATAGTGTAACTAATAATGTCTGAGGATTTTTGTTTATTAATTATAAGACTTAAATGAATTTCAGATTTTTAAATTCTGCAGATGGGGACTAGCACGTCAATATCCAAGTACTTATTAGATTTACAAGAACGTTGACTTTAAGGTTATTCAAACCAGATTTCTTCTATTAATATTACACTGTTGTGCCAATCTCACAGCAGTTGGTATGTTATGAAGAAAACATCAGAGGGGTGTGGTAGTTGTCTGCAAAAGTTCAGAACAACACCATGGCTACAAAGATGATATTGCTCATCTTGGTCTAATATTCTCAACCTTTTCCTGACCCAGGATTCGTAACCAACAAAAGGAAAATATGAGGATGGCTCTTAGAGGGGTTTTTTTCACCTAAGCTCAAGATGTCTTCCATACAGACCTCTCTGCCTGGGATAGGTGTCACCAGCTCCCTTTAAGGTCAGCAAAAGGTACTTCTGTTGTGTAGCTCATTTGAACAGTTTGTCATCTTGAGGGAAAGACAAATTGTTCTCAGAAGAGCTGGCCAGCTCAGATGTAAACACCCAATTCAGACAGATGAATCCTGCCTCCACTCTGTTCCTCATAAGCTCCATTAAATTACAAAGCTGGTGCTGAGGAAGAGAAAGAGGAGAAAAGTAGCTATTTCTGCAAATATTAAATATAAAGTCCAGCAGGAAAGGGTTACCATCATCAGGGTGTCACATGTGACTGTCCACCCACTTCCTCACCCACCAGAATCACCCTTGGTGCATCAGCTCGGGAAGGAGGTTTTGGAGACTGTCAGCAGCCGTGCTGCTGGGTCAGGCATGGGCACCAAATTACCACCAAGGCTTTCCGGAGGTGCAGGGAGTGGGACGGCTCAGGGGTTTTGGCACTGAAGCAGCATGTCCTCTCTCCCTTCATGCAGGCACTGTTACCTTCTCTTGCCTGCAGCTATAAGAATCTCTTCTGTTATTAATTACCTTCAAACTTTTTGAAGTAAGAACAGCTTTATCACGTTATGCCTGACACTGAAATTCACACTATCGGAATTATGTTATTTATTATTCCTTTGCCCCCCTTAAGAACTTAAAAGTTTTATTTTTACTAATTGCCAGAGATTTGGTGGCAATTTAGTTGGTTTTCTGTAAGTTACCTTTCATTAAGCTGGAGTGTATCACTTTCAGAAATGCAGTAGTGTTCTTCTGTCATGTGAGCACTATTAAAAATGCCCCCTTTTGATGTGCAACCCCTTTAAATCTCTCTATATACGTGAAAGCCGTCTGGCTCTAAGGCAGGGGTTCTTATTTGGTTTTTTACAACCTAGCAGAGAATAAAACTAATAAGTATTTCTCATTCTTTAAAGATTGATTTATTATCAGTTCCAAAAACATGCTTTTTCGTTTGGAAAGTCATTTGCTCAGTTATGATTGGATATAAACAGCTGCTAAGGGTCAGCACAGGCCTTGGTGCTTGTTATTGCTTGCACTCCTTATGATTTTAGCTCAGCATAACTAGCAGTGGTGTCCTGGGATTCCAGAGTCTGTACTGATTACCAACAAAAGCCTCTTTAAGATCAGCAGAAGCAGTCTAGGGACTAATGGTGCCAAGGCAGTCTCAGGCACTGGAGCAATGCCGCAGGTCATAAAATGAGCAATGACAATTGCCCTGTCCTTGCTGATTTTATCAGCCTGAGAGTTTTTAGTATCACACAGAAGACAAAAGGAATCTCTAGTCTTGTATAATATTATCAGCAAACATGACTTGTTTGGGGCTTTTTTTTGATTTTTGTTTTCTGTTTGGTTTTGCTGTTGATCGCTTATTGTGTTCAAAAAGGCAGGTGGATGTCTTAGTTATGATATGTATATAATGGATTTACACCAGTGGCAGTTCCTTTCACTAGTTACTTACTTTCACTGCTTTCTTAATATGCTTATTTTGGAGAAAAGAACAAAGAAAAATGGGAAGTTTTACTATTTTAAGTGTGTTTATATATGTTGTGAAGTGAATGTTATTATTATGTATGAATAGCTAAGCTGTATGTCAAATTCACCTCATCAGTAGAGTTTTCATCCTGGCTTAGGCTAAAATGAAAATGATCTGTGACTGGCTCATCTCTCACTCCAAATGAACATTTCAGAAAACCATTATATGACTGGCACTCTGTGCAAAATGCACAGGGATCAAGTTGAAGAACTGTTCACGCTTCTTGAGCTGTGATCATCTGAATGAGGAAGATTTCAAAGCGTCATGGAATTCCCTGGAAGTTACACCAGAGATGAATTTGGCCTTTGGAATGAGGTTTTATACATCTCATTCACACACAGCAAAATGTTTCATCACAAGTGGATACGTTTTTTTAAGAGAGTCTTAAAATTAATCCCAAATGAGGAAGCCTCTCTCTGAATGAGTGAAATTTGGCAGATTTACAAATTCAAACTGAGATGCATTAGCAGATCTTGTGTAAAGAAATTTGTATAATATCTGCCCACATGATACCTGGTTAAAATCAGGTCTAGCAATCATATTTCTACTGAATTAAATACATCATAGAAATAAAACATGTCAACAAGCAGTTCAGGTTTGCTGTGCTTTGAAGTACTGGCTATTCCTACTTCCAGGAAGAGCTACATATTTCAAGTACACTCAACTTCAGTTGCTCTCAGGCCCAGATTTGCTAAGGTGCTTGGGCACCACATTCACTTGGCTCCTAAATAACTTGCCCATTTTTTAATTAAAAATAAATAAAGTGGAAAAAAAAAAGTCATGAAATTTATTCCAAGGAATTGAAACAGGGATTATTTTTCTGCATGTGAAAATCTCATTCAAAACACAGAGAGCTTTGGGTGACCAAAAAATGGTCTGGAACTGTAAGCTTGTAATTGCTTTGCAGATCATTTATATTTTTATGCATAATTTTAATGATATCTGGCACAAATCATCACTAATGACAATCCAGAGTTCAAATAGGAAGAGCACAAATTCTATGGCATAATTCATTTCTGGCAGCAGGGGAAACTTAAATCAAGATTCAGACAATTATGTAAGCAGAGTGGAGACAGTTTGTCACACATCACTTCTGTCTTGGAATTGCCTGTGTGCTCTTTCAGCTACCTCTGTTGTTCATCTCTAGGCATTCATGCAAGGTGTCTAATAGGATGTTACTGAAGGGTCTCATTGTAAGTGATGCAGAAGACAGAAACATTTAGCACATTATTAAGTGGGGGAACACAGACAGGGTCAAAAAGCAGTGGAAGTAAAATGGCAAAAGAATGGAAAAGTAAAAGTGTTGTCAAAGGAAGGCTCAGATGAAAAGATATTTTCCACTACATACGTATCCCTATAAGAAAGCAGAATACATATATATGTTTTGTAGCAAAATGCCCAACTGAGTGCAAAAAACTCTCCATAGAAGACTGAATAATATTGAAGATTCCCCTCAAAATTCTCGTGTTTTGCTCGACACACAGGTGAGCCCTATTCACATAAACATTCACTAAAAACTTATGAAATAATTTTGAGGGGAGAGGTCTCTGATCAAAGAAGACCAGAGGAAATAATAGACAGAGGCAGTTTGAATATTTGAGTTAGGTGCCGAGCTTATGACCTTCCCACCTTTCCTATCTCCAGTGGCCTTCCCATCTTTTCGATGTTCAGTCCAGCATGCACCAATACCCAGTTTTTCATTTTGTAGGCAGGCAGTGGGTTCCATTAGTTAAATTTCTGAATTTCAGCATGTATCTATTCCCTTCTCAGTCATCTTTAAGAACCGAATGTACACCAATTGCTTGACCCAAAGAACAGATGTTTCTTGCAGGATCAGACAGAGGCAAAGGCACGGTCCAGAGCAGGCAGTTACATTCTCTCCCTCAGCACACTTATGGCCAGTTCTCACCGTGTTCTTTCCTGTCTGCGCCAGCTCTGAGATGGACACCGTATAAAACACTCTTCACTGAAGAAATTTTTGCTGGACAGTTCCCAACGATATCTCCAGAGTTCCCAAGGGATGATCAGTCAATTATCTGTGGCAACTTTTGAGGTTCACTGTAATTCAGTGAATCCTTTAAACAATTGTGTGAAGTACAACTGTGCTTCATGGAGACTCTGAAAGACAGCGCAGCTCAGATTTCCATAACCCTCTGAAAGAATAGCCACAATAATAATCAAGGAAAACTTGAGAGCCCTTGAGTTCTGTTTGTTGCTCAAGACTTTAGCTCAGGGCTAAAACACATATATGCTCAATTGACTCTGTGATACCACTTTTGTGTCACTCTGTGGGGAATAAATTGGCTAATATCAAATTATTAAGTGCCAGTAAGTGTTCAGACTTGTTATATGGGAAACGCACTCGCATTATCTATGTTGGCAGGGGGCGGGTTTTTTAAATGGGAAATTTCTTGCCCATTTCTTTTTTGATAAAAAATAGGCTGATGCAGATGTCTAGGGAAGAGCTGGTGCACACCTCGGTCTGGCTTTGATGTGGAGTGAGGATGACTCACAAAGATTCCCAATCTAAGACGCACCCCTAGACACTTGCGTAACTTTGCCCACTTCACAATCAGTCCATTTACCAATATGGGTAAAGTTGTGCAGCTACCCCAATATGTCTTCTGCATATTTTTATGCAATTGCATTTCTTCCCTTTAAAAACCCGCAAATTTGAACAGAAGATGTAGCTTGATTATTTGCAGGAGGAGTTTAAGATGAACATAAAAATATCTGTTTTACCTAGAACTACCTAATAATCCAGAATCTTCGATCTTTTTCAGACCACCTTTATTTTTCTTGACACTTTTTCAAATCCAGAAACCAAAAGGACATAGTTTCAAATGTGATTTGTTTTATAATGCTCCTCTTTTTAACATTCAGTGCTACTTTAAAATTGTGTCCAAATATGGCAATATGCTGGCCTAATTTTGTGAAGACAATGATAAATAATGAATACTGGTGAAAGAGAAGTAGAATAAAAGCTGTTTCAGTAAGAGCTAGTATTTTCAATTTTTGTTATTTTTCTAGGTAACAGAAAGCTAGGAATACCATGAAAGTTCTTTAGCCTTGGAAACACTTCTGTAAGAAAAAAAGAAGTGAATTATTGGTTTCATCCAGTTGTGCAAGTTCTAAAGGATAATGTTTATAAATTCTATGCCATCAAACAGTTCATACTGCCAACATCAAGAAAAGAGATGTGTTTGAGAAGCAAAAGGGAATCATACCAGGAAAAACATTATGTGCCTAGTGTAGTTATGTAAAAGTAATAGAGGATCTTTGGGGATGAATCCCCAAGAAGCATCAATGAATTAATTGAAGAATGGCAAAAAGATTCTAAAATCTTATCTCTAGTATTGAATGGGTAGGATTCTTTTTATAATTCTGTTTCCTCTAACTGGCCTCTTCCACTGTCTCAGCTAACATAACGCAATATAAATACCTACAGCAATTAGACTGTGATCAATTAGAAATTAAAAAGCAAAGCTCACATTTTGTATCGGTAAAAATACTCATCCTATACTGCCCTGACACAAAAATATTTGGGAAAAAGGCCAAAGGTGCATTGGTTGCACAGTTGTAAAACCACAGTGATTGCAGCAAAAAGCTGTCAGTTTCTTGCTTGTATATACCAATAGGTAATTCCTAACAGAGGTACAGAAGTAATGGAAAGATTCTATATCGAGTACTATGTAAAAATAACGGGATGTTCCTGTTGCTGTGCGGGCAGCAGTTGCTGTGTACAGACATGGTTGTTACTAAACATTATCTGCCTACTTTTACGGGACAGAGGTTGTAACAAAAGTACTCGTGTGGGTCATAGTCCTGACACAGGGCCCATGTGTCCTGGGTGAGGAAAATCTCTCATACCATGCTGTTTGATGTCTGCTTCCTAGAAAGTTTAATCCTACAAGTGGGACCTTATATTGAACATGTGTAATCTTGAAATTGGAGTTCTCATGAGATTCGAGGCCTAATTTGATAGTCAAAAGACATTTTTGAAGTATCTCTGCTTTGCCTAATGCAGATGTAGAAGAGGGATAAATGGGACACTGCAGGAGTTTGCGGCTGCTGGTGGGCAGTTGAACTGGGTGTTGAGAGGAAAGGGAGCAAATATAAGCATGGAGCACAGCAGGCAGGTGGCTGTGAGGATATTTGGTAAAGACACAATGCAGCACCTGAATCTGTAACCCTAGACTCTTTTGTCTGAACTCAGATATTAGTGACACTTTGGGGAAATTAGCAAGGAGCACTGGCAGACTTTTAAATCGTGTCAAACAATTTCTCCTGATGCCTGTTTTAAAATAAAGTCTCTTATCTAAAAAGCATGTGACAGGTACTTCAGCTAGACAAGATGATCTCTGCAGCTTGCAGCATGACTGAGTGATTCAATTCAGGTCACAAGTTAATCGTCAAATGATAAAATAGGACAGAAGTCCTAATAGTTATGTCCAGTTTCTCGATAAAACAATAATCAATGGAATGCTAATAGAGTGATGCCTGAGCCACTGGATTACTGCTTCGAGTATATGTGAAAAGTCTGTCACACAGAAGGACTCTGAAGCACAGGAGTTATTCAGTCTGAGAGAAAGAGCCGAGTGGAGGGCAGTGTCAGGCAATGGCTATGGGAAGGACACCATGGATCCTAACACTCCTTCTACTGTGTAACCGTACACGGGTATTCCACATCCTCTCCCACTCTCTATTCATCCTGACTGCTTACACAGTGAATTCTGTAGTACAGGAATGCAGAGCCTTTTCAACCTCCTCGTAACAAGGTCCTCCAAACAGAAATTTACAAACGATGAATGCTCTTAACCTTTCTATTATCAGCTGGGTGCTAAATATTCATAAAACCGTACGTGAACATTCTGCTGGTTTTCCCTTTATTTGACGGTCTTATCTACTGGTCCAACACAGAGACTAAAAAAATAACTGGCACCTAATTTGGAGCTACTTTTATTTTAAATAAACGTATTCCTTGACTAATAACCTGGTCACCATGCAGTGTGCTACTGGATTCAGATTTGGACCCAACCTACTGTAGACCAAGTAATCTCAGGCATGTGAGTCATTAGAAGAATCCCTCTGAATGTCACGCATATAATTGCAGCAAAAAGACTACCTCTATTTACCTCTCCTGGAATGGCTGTAGTGTAGACAAGCAGGCTCTGTTGACATTTCTCAAAACCAATTATTCATCTGTTAACAATTCACCTATTTTGTCCCTCCTGCCTCCTTTTTAAGGTCATGCTTTTCATGTAGATATTTAAAAGCTTCACTATGCAACCTATACAAAGCCCTTATTATTGTAAAACACATTAAATAAAATATAGCAACTAAACACAGGATAAAAAGAGGATTAGAATGAATATGCCTATTGAAGAAAATACCTCTTTAACTCCTTTTGAATATTGGTGTATAAAACCTTGTCTGTAATCAATATTTACTTTAGCCTTCACCTTGGCCACAAAAAGCAGTGCTTTATCTGTTAGTGTGTCTCTAATTTGGAGAAAAGTCGTGTTTGCAGGATGTTTCTTCAAGGACGTTGTAAAGTGTAAACTTAAAGTTCAATAGTTTTATGAATGTTTGACAAAAGTTGGGGAATTTTAATCAAATATATTAGAAATATTTTCTGTTAGGTCAGCTACTTCATCTGCGTTGCCAAAAAATAAAAGACGTTCCTTCCAGTGCAATCCCTAGTGTTTTGCTTGGCTGTGCTTCAAATTACTCAAGCCAGAAATATTTTTATATAATTTTACATTATTTATATCTTATGAAAAGCCGGACTTGCGTCTGATAAGAAGAAAAGCCCCAAAGATGACATAGGTGTCATGATAAAGACTATCCTGAACATCACAGAAATCTGTGACCTTATGCAGAATACAGATCAGCTCTCTCTTTCTTGCTACTTGAGTTTCATTATAAAAGCAGAATAGACCCAGAATGGAGCTGGCACCAGAATGGGACAGACTGTGACAGTTTTACTCACGCCAAGAAGTACCTTGCTCTACAGAGGTGCTGCCTGACTTGAGTGAGACAATTTAGTATGAGTCTGTATTTAGTGTGAATGAAGGTACTGCAAATTTCACTGAAAGTGAAAGCACTTTTGCATTGTTATAAAATAATTCCAACTTTGACTTGAACTCATAGATTAAGTGTCCAGATGAGTGGGATGACGTATGTCATCAAGCATGTCTTGCACCATCACCTACACAGAGAATGAGAAGTTACTAAACTCAACTGCAACTGCCTGAGCTCCTGTGAAACCAATCCCACACAAGCCCACCTGTTGGAATACAGCAGTAGATAACATAGTAACTAGAACGGGAAAAAACAGAATAGGCAACAAACTTATAACACGAGTTACTTGCAATCCAACTGAAAATCGGGACCATTAGGTGTAAGACCACATGATATAAGATCAGCCCTGCAATATATATATATATATATATATATGTCAGCAACAGTAAAGAAACCAATTTAGGTGTAAGTGAGGTGATGTCACTACCACCCAAAGGCAGTGGATCTTCTTGGAATTAAAATTAAATTATGTTTGAGGAGAAATTCTGAAATATTTGGTTAAGTTCTGGTGGGTTTGTTTTGCATTTACAGTATTCACCAAATGAAAAGAGTAAAGAAACTGAAAGCTGACCATTCATTTGGCATTTCTGGTTGAGAGCAGAAGGAGGGAGAACTATTCTCATGAGGTTTCCAGCAGATTTCATGTCAAAGAGGTTAGAATAGTTTGAATAAACTCCACATAAACATCTGGGGCCAGATTCATGGGATATTCCAGCTGCTTTGGAGCAATTCAGTGACACAAAGCAGCAGTAAAACCCACTTTACTGGCCATTTAAGTCAAGTTTATGGCTGCTTTGCATTCCCAGAGCAGCTCAAAACAGCCAATACCAGTGAAACTTACTCTGAATTTCTGGGCTTTGAGCTGAGCTTCCACCTAACTCCAAAATCCTCTAATGTGTCCATTTCTACTAGACATAACATCCTAACTCAGCATGTGTCTGCTCATCATCGCCTTTGTTTACAGCATGATTGCAATGATCTAATTAGGAACTAAAAGTACTTTCAGTCAATTAAAACTCCTTGAAGTTTCAAAAAACATGACTTTCAATGAGTTCAAGTAATTGTTAAAGAAATGTAGCATTTTCTTTCTAATTAATTTATTTCTCAGGATGCACACTGTAATTTCAGTCCCTGTAAAATGGTATAGATCTTGCAAGTAGCAAATTATCAGATTTGCACTGAGTTTCCCAGACCTCAAGACTGAAGCTTGCCAGGCTTGCCCTGTCTGGGCTTTTCTTGGCCAGCTGGCAACTTCGCTTCTCTTGATTTGTCTTTAACATCAAGTTTTCTAATGTAACAGGTACCTCTGGCTGATTTATTTTGCTTTTGTTTATCTTTATATTGTATACCACTGTGATCTCACAACTCAAATATATATTAATGATGTAGTGTAGAGAAATCCAGGCCTGGTGTGACAGCAGAGAAGTGGAGAGACAGGATGCAGTCTAGAGGAACACCTCCATGGGATGATAAGAAATGTGTACACAGGCTTGGTACTCAAGATCCACAGCTGTAAGCAGCTGGCCTACAGTCAGTTAAAGAAAAGCACACCTGGGACTGGACAAAACTGGGTTTAGGTATAATTGAGAGTAAAGACATAACATCTAGCCTACAAAAAGGGCACAGATCCAGAAAATTTGGACATAAGTTAAAGCTGCAGACCCATGAGGAAAGAGCAAATATGTAATTATATGTTAGCAAGCATATAGAAAATCCTTCATTGCGGAAGAGGAAACCATCAGGATGAACATCGTGTTTCTTCGAGTAAATGACTAGAAGCTGACAAGTCTGCTTTGCACCCCCAACGTGCTTAAGAGCAAAATAAAACCACCAACCTTGGGAGCAAGAGAAGCAGGAAAATGTTGAGCATAATAACAGAAAAAGGAGTGGAAACTAAGCATGTGTATCACAATTTTAACTGCATTGTTATTATTAATGAGACTTTCTGTATTAAAATATTCTTTTCTGAAATTAAATTCGCACAAATGATTCTCGGGTTACACTGAAAATATTTTAGACACGACAACAATAAATTCTTGGCTATGTGTATAAAGTGTGTTTCTTTGCTCACGAACAATATTGTGCACGTAACAGCACATATAACAAGTAATAGGGATCACCCACCACCTCCCAGGATTTTGCAGAAATACGTTATTGAATGTTCTCGAAGACATTGCGTATTATAATCATGAGTACCAAGAGTACTATTAAATGAATGTAGTAGGAGGGCTAAATGAAAAATGGAGAGGAAATTAATAACCCTGTGCTTAGAACGGGGTTTGTATTTTATAAGATAAATAAGGCTTGGATCTCCATACCACCTGTGAAGAGTAGAAAAGTCGTGAAGGACCAGTCAGTCGTTCATTAGGTGAAGTAAGAGTCCCTGGAACTGTAGCATAATGGTGTTGGCTGCAGAAGCTAAATTAACATTACACCAGGAGCCATATATTTCTTGGTTTTTCAGTGCTTCATTTAGCAGCCTTAATATTCTTTTAACCACAGGTATTTAGTGTAATGTATATACAATATCTGTTTTCTCATTAGATTTTTTTTTCCCTTTTCTGCCTGTCCCTTAATAGGGATGGATGGAGCAATTAAAACACAGCTCCACTTCAGAGCATACTGCAAAACCCAGGAGGAGCTTCTGCCTCTCGGAGTGCCAGAGGGCATAGCTGGCAGCAGCTGTGCCATTTCTTCCAAAAGTGTTATATATATATATTTATGTATATACTTTTCTGCAGCTAATTATTTCAGATGGACACTCAAAAGGAAGCAGAAGCTATGACCTGATTTATTCTAAAATGCCTTTAGTGTTTATTAGTACATTACATTACAGCCAAAATAGATTTTACAAAGGAAGGTGAAGGTAAAAGGGGACAGATTCCTTAAGGCCCACAACCTTAGAATATCTATAAGGAAACACCCCATTATCTTGCCATTATTATCTCTGCATACAAGTTTTGTCTAACAATAAACTCCCATCTCTGAGCCAATTTTCACTAATTTTTTCCTCTCTTTTCTCTCATTGCCTTTTTTAAAGTGGTTATAAATATGCAAGAAGTTGATTTCAGCGCTCATTTTCAGCTTGAATAACTTCTAATTCAATACAGAAAATTTTGCCTATTTGCAATGTACATACATCGCAGAGGAATAAATGTATACCATATATTATCAAAAATGTATACATCATATTTTCAATTATGTACTAATTTGATTTAGTACGTTCAAAACCCATTCTGTTTTTCATTGGAAAGTTTGCTTCCTCCAAATCCCAAATATGAAATCTTGGACAGATCCATGGATTAATTTGCCCTGTGTTTCAACTTAGCATACTTCTTAGGCAATGAGAATGAGCAATGACACTTTGTGGAAACCTCATCAAGCTAAAAATCTGAATTAGAAGAGCATAGGAATGTGACCTACACCAAAAAGCAGCTCCTCTGCTTCTATGGGGTATTTTAGGCAGACACAGGTTCATGTTCAGCTAATCTGAAATACATCACCTTGCACTTCTTACGTGAACAAAATGTTTTCATTTGAGCTATTCTAATTCCTCAACTAAATATCATAATATGTCGCTTCCTACTTATAGCATACTGAACAATTCCAAACTTTTATTTAAAAGTATGTTTTGATATAAAAAAGTTTGTTCACATCATAATGGAAATTCACAGTCAGCTCTATATTTGATCTGTAACCAATGTCACAGCAGACTTCAACCTATCTCAGTAAAAGAGATAACTGAAAGGACTGATGTATTTTCCATAGATTTGCTATAATTTTGTTTATTAATTAGTTAAAATTAATGAGATTCTTCCCTTCTACTTCCCTTATCCACCTCACTGCTTATCCATTTATTACATTTTGCCTCATTAAAATACCAAGTTTTCTGTGGAGGGATATGTGGTTTTGGGTTGTTGGAGAAATGGGGAGAATTTTTTTTTTTTGAGTATTTAATCCTCTGCAGCCGAGATCCTTGAGTGTTTCTGTAGTCTTTGCTCCTCTAGTTGTTTTTATGGTTCCAAGAACAATGATAATGAAAGAAAGGAAGAAAATACACAACCAGTGGTACTTATTTTAAGATGCTTCTTTTTCTACATCACAATAAAAACCAACCATGAGCCTCGTGAGTATAACACAGAAGACAGTATTTTAGTGCATTTCATGCTCTATTATCTTATTTAGTGATACATCAGATTTTAAAATTAATGTAACAATACCATTTACTTAAATAAACCATGCCACAAACACAGGGAAAAGCCATTGAGAAGGATTAGCAGGAAGACAGCTTTTAGGATGTCTTTGTTAGCACAGTATATTACATTTAAAAATACACAAAGTTGAGAACATCACGTTTACTTTTTTATCATTAGCTGTCTGATAGGCTATTTATTTCAGAAAATAGTGATTGAATGCTGGCTGCCAGGTAATAAGCTTTCTCTAGTCTGTTATAGGAATTAAATTATCAGCAATCAGTAGTGCTCCTGGTAGCCATGTATTATATGTACAGCACACTAGCTGTCCTTTAAATCAAGATGTATCTTTTAATCAGAGGTGTCGTCTTTCCATAAAGAATTCAAAGTTGGACTCTTTGAAAACCAAGCTGGAAAAAAAGAAAAAGGCCAAGTCATTCATGACTTAGTGTGTGACTGATGCTGTCACAGTTATTTTTATTTCTAGTCAAGCACTCAGTGGTCGCTGTGTGGTGTGGGTCCCTGGGAAGACTCAGGGCTCTGTGAGACAGTCATTCTCCTGTGCTGCCCTAGAGGTTTAGCAGGAAGCATCCAGCAAGCTCTGTGCTCCACTGCATCCTCTTCAATAACTTCACTAACGAAAGGGTTGGTCATCTTTTGGAGCTATGTACCATATTGTCTTTTGCTTTCTCAAAGAAGAGGTTAACTCTTGATGTGAGCTCAGGAGAGGCCAGGATATCCTTCCTTAAACAGCAGCAAAATAGCTTCACCAAAGGCCTTTGTGGGAAGCAAGGTAAATCCAGAAAGACCTGGGATTTGTGAGCCACTACATGGGGCAATTTCATTATTGCTTCCTCAGGTACTGCCAGCTGAGAGACCACAGTATTCAATTTCCGGCATACCCAGATGGACACAAAGACCAGGTGTCTGTCTGGATCTTTTCTAATGTAAAAGGGTAGCAGTACATATTAAGGCTGTGGACCTCTTGTTTATTTAATGCAATCTCTTGCAAAGTCTTACCTAAAATTTTATGTCTTTATGCATGCAAAAATTCATCTAGGGAAGAAGGGAACCTGGATTGAGCATAGGATCTGCCCCTACACCATTTTTGTCATTCTACCCTAAAGAGTTAATATCTATGATGAAAAAAAAAGACCAACCCACGTGCCACAGATTCCAGATATGCATAAAATAAACCCAAAACTCACAGATTTGAGGCCTGCAACAGGAAGGATTACTTCAGACTTTCTCACTGATCATCCCCTAAATACTACCCACTTGTGACTGTCAGGGACAGAATACCAGATTAAACTGGTTATTTTAACTGTTCCCTTGTTCTTGAGACTTGATCTCAAGATATTCTCTGAGATGGTCAAAACTTGACAGGACAAGGATGCAGACAACCTTTTGGAGGGTTGGAGGGCTGGACCAGAAGAACTCCAAAGGCTCCAACAAAAATTATTCCGCGATTCTGATGCCACTCTATATGATTTTTCCTGTGTAAGAGATTATTTTCCACACCACTCACATCGACTTCTTCTTTAAAGACCGCAAGAGAAAAGGATCAAGCAGGGTCAGAGTGGTGACTGCACATAGACATTTATCACCTCAGGAATTCCCACTCCTATTTTATGGGAGCCAGTGCACCAAAAAAGATCACAAAATGGCCAGGGAAAAACACAAGGTGTCAAAACACCTAGTCCTATCTCTCCCCATCTTTGAAAACTTCCAGTTTCTGGAGCAGCCATAAGAGAGCAACTGACTTTTCATGCTGTGCACCCCAGTCACCTCCTCTGAGAATCCCCCTGCATGACATTTACTTTAATAGGTCTAATTATAAAGAAATGCACTTTTCAGTCAGAACCGAAGAACCAGTAGGTTTTCTTCTTTAACATGCCAACCAGCTGTTTTGAAAGGTACTTCTCTAATCTCTTTCCTTCCACATGTTCAAACAGATGAAAGTAATTTTGTGCTCAACTGTCTATAAGTAATTAGACTGGGATGTAAAGGAGTCTTTATGTATCAGCTCAGAAAGAGCTACACTCTTAGCATACAGAATAATTATTAGCAATCTTCTTCATCTGTAAGGTATACCTTATGCATTTTACATGAGTTCCCATTATTAACATAACCTGACTATCAAAGCTCCATTGAAACTGGTGTCTTCTTTTTCATGTAACTGACTGAAATTCCCCAGAAATACAGTAATTTGAAAACAGCAATGCTGATGATTTGTTTCAGCTGTAATTTGTTATTTTTTTCCTCTTCTTTGTTGTTTTCCTAGTAAAGACCTAAACCAGTGGGGCTCCAATATACACAAACAAGTGTTCTGCTTTTGCTACAAGATGGATATTAATATTCAGTGAGGGTCCTAGAATGCTGCCTTTTGTCAGTTTCCTGGGCTAAATTCCCTTAATCTTATTAATTAGGAGGTCAAAAAAAGAATACTTTATTGGGAAACAAAATGTGTGTTCTAAGGATAGGTTGAATTAAATCTATGAATTTACTAGGAATGATGACGGTAGAATACTTCTTTAGAATCTGCCTCTGAACTGTGCTTGATATGTCTGTAAACAGGGTGGGCAACTACTGAGAAGTCAGAAGCGTAGAAGCACCTTTTGAACAATAGCTATTAAAAAAGTTGGAATATTTTTCACAACAAAAGTAAGAGCTTCAGGACTGGGATTGTACTCAGTATAAGGAAAGCTGGAGAAAAAGCACACACCATCCCAGGACTTGCAACCTTGCATGCAGATGCAGGAAAAACTGAACCAGGTTGGAAGGGATGCAGCAAAAGGCAAGGTACTTCCTTTTCATCCTGTGTGGCAAACATTTTTTGAATGCAGATTGCTTCCTCAAACATATCCCTCACTTCACAGCTACATACCGTGACCACATCTTTTCATGAAATAAAGTCCAAATTTTCTCAGAAGTAAAATATCATTTTAGTTTCTCTAGAATCGCAAGGCATCCTCAGGAAGTGAAGTCTGACTCTTGGTGTTTTAACCACCAAAGATGGAGGAGAGATGGTTCTTTGCTGACAGACAGGTCTGCGTCCCAGACAGTAACAGAGAACAGTAGCAGAGAGGCCAAAAGCACTCATTCTTTTGGTCACTGCCAAAGAGAAATATTTTGCCCAAGCGCGCATCAGAGGGACTTGGCGTAACCTTCAAGGATTACAAGCATTACATGTCAGTGCAAGTGACTCAGATGCTCTGTGTCTGTCCCGAGAGTAAGACATGCTCTGTGAATACAACCAGGAGTGAGGCACTTTTCATTTGTTGTTTTGACTGACAGAAGCTATACTCTATAGATGTGTTAGAACAACAGGCTCCTGCCCTGAAGAGCTGATTTTCTAAACAGACCAAAAAAGCAACAGAAGACCAAAATTAAACTGAAAAGCAAAGTGAAGATATATCCATTTTTTATACAACATGTTACAGCTGTGAGAAATGGTCCAACAGGACCAAGTCAGGGCATTTATCTGTCAAATCCATGTCATGATGAAGGTATGTCAACAAAACACTGTCATAATGGATCAAAACACTACCCCACTTCAGCTCTGTCCTGTCTGGCCAGCCATACAGTCAAAAGTAAGAATAGCAATACACCAGATATGAACATCTTAAATGTGCAGGGAAAGGCTTGAGAAAAGCCCTCAGGTGGATTTAGCCCACTTCTAAATGGCCTTGTGAGGGAAGCAGGAGATGCACATCCTCAGGGGGGTAAGCTGGTGGCAGAACACGTGGCACATTCACTACCAACTCCCAAAAAACAGACACACACTCTACTCCAGTCAGTCTGTTCCTGAAAAACTTCAGATACTCATTCTGTTTACTGGCTAGATGTATGCACCTTTGATACATACCCTGGCAGAAAATACAACAGCAGCAGGACATAGCCTGTCTGCAACAAAGACAGCTCTTCACAAGACTGATTTTCAAAATTAGAAGTTGCCTAGTGAAAGAACCCACCGCAAACCAAACGAAAAGGATTGGAAAAGTTATCCGATGATGCATGTGAAAAGGAAGAGTTATATTTGCACAGTTTGTATCAAAATTAAATTATGTCCCAGATTTCGCTTTCAGATAGACAAAAGATTACTACTCACTAGGCAGGAAAGGATGGCTTGAGATGACGAGAGCATCAGGCACGCATTTTTCCATTAGAAATCAATTAATCTCTGTCTGGCCCGCAGTTCAAGTCATGTGACTTCATGCATAACACTTAATGCATTCAAGACTGTAACTGAAGTATCCCATGGAGGCACAAAAATATGGAAACAGAACAGGGCTGGAACTGTATTCTTGCCCTTCACATTATTTGCTTTCTCAGGTATGTATGATACATTACAAATGCACTCTCTCTGCAAATATCCAAAATAACGACTTCCATGTTATGTATTAAAGATGTTCTTGGATGCTTGAAGCACTTAGGAAAGAGTTCATTCCCACTTTCTCTGGAATGTTGTTGCTAGATGATCCCACTCCTCACACAGACTCCTGGACATTACAGAAAGCATAATAGGAAAGATCACAACAGCCGAATATATAAAAGCACTACATTGACAGAAGTCAAAATTACTCATCACCTTCACCTGAATACAATTTCTGTGTTTTGGTAGGTTGTTCTCATTGATTCTAGGAAGAAATGTTATTGTTTCTGTCCATTTATTACTTGACTGCTTTGCTAAAACTCTGGTTTTGTGGTGAGCACCAAACTACGCAGCACTTTTCCATCATTGCTCATAATGGCATCACCAGAGATCTGAAGATTTGGTCCCACTGTACCTTGTCAAAAAGCAAATAAATACACTGGTGCACATTTCCTGAGCATGGGGAGGTGCCAAAGAGACCCCCAAGAACCTCTTCACAGGGTCTGCTCTCAGCTGGCTATGCCCTAACTTACATCTATACTTGCAGGAACAACAGGGACAAAGGGTGTTCTCTTTTATCCTAAAAAATCACTGCCAAAAGCAGAGCGAGAAAAGGACCAAAAAAAGGCAAAACCTTGCCAGCCACTCACAGGGACTACCTAACATAGCTGTTCAGTCACACTAGAGGGAGCATGGCAAACCTCTGAAACAATACAGCTCTGTCCTGGTAGAAACTGACCACCATGGGGATCTTCAAGAATCATTAGGACCCTCTGAGAAAAGAAGTGCTGGAAAAGGAAACTCAAAGAAACAAAGGACAAATAAATAAAACATAACCCCTGTACCCAATTAAGGAACACCCCATGGCAGACAAGGACTTCATTAGTCAGAGCTGATTTAACACAAAGATGCTCAGTTGTTGTGTGGATGCCCTGGAATGGGCAGAAAAATTACAAAACACCCCACATATATCATGACATGCCTGTGACGATTCAGCTACTACGTCAGACTATTTTTTATGTTGGATGGCATGCTGAAGCTGATTTCAAATACTGGGGACACACCGAGTGAGTAAGATGCGTAGAGTAAGGTGAGTAGGTCAATAAAATGAGAAATATGAAAGCAGTAGGTATGAAGAATAAGTGTAAGTTATAAGGGAAACCTAATTTTCACTTTGACACAAACCTTGAGTGTTAATTTTTCTATCTAGATAAAACCCTAACAAGTAATGGGTGGTCTCCGAGGATATTTTTTATTATTAAAAAAATTGTTTTGTTTTAAAAGATGGAATCTTTGTTTATTGTAAGCAAGCAGTAGAAGAGGCTCTGCAGACAGGTCCTGCAGATAGTAATTTTTATTACGATTATTCTTTGCCAGAGAATGAGTCATCCCTGTTCCTTTTTTTTTTTCTTTCGTGTTGTGACTTTTCCTTGTGTTTATTCATTTTATATGATATGAATTATACCAAGAATGTACATTATGGGAATACATCTCTTGTTGGAGAAAAACTGTGGATTTTTTTTTCATTCTTTTAACTGAGGATCTGTGACTGTTTATTTTGTTTTCCCTAAATTCTATGAACAGTCACCATGATTTTACGATCTTTCCATTCGATGCACTTTGAAATATATAAATAGCATTTGAAACAATGAGCAAGATTCACCAGGAGGCTCTGGCTGCCTGATGCTGCTGTAGTGAGTGGATGCATCCCTAAGCCCCCGCTATGTTGGTTCAAAACCAAATGATGAGCTCTGACCCTATCCAGTAAGGCTCTTAATTCCAACAGGTTTGTTCTCATGTTAAAAAAAAGTCCTTAAGTGGTCTCTTGGATTAGAGATTCAAGTTTGTGTGTTCCTGTGCCCCACACTCACTGCTTATAAACATCCAAATACAGAATTGGATGGACA
>VZTA01019332.1:2997-181519 GCA_013398855.1 Mohoua ochrocephala | reverse complement strand
CCCCTGGGTTCTTTCCTTCTTATAAAAAATGTCTTTATTTTTCACTCTCCCTTTGAGTTGCCTACTTTGTCTTCATTTGAATGTGTTGCTGAGTTATCACCAGATAGTCGTTATTATTCTAAAATAAATCTCTTCGCTTAGGAAGGTTTTGAGGCCTAATCTCTGCTTTGTTGGCTCAGTAGTAAAATGGCTCTCAAGAGGACAGATGAAAGCTGAGATCAGTAGCTGGTGTTACTTCAAGCAAAACCCAGAGTGCACGAAGTCCCTAATACAACTATAGAGACTCGAGTTTGGGACTGTGAGCTATCAGTTCGTGGCTGCAGAAGAACCTTCATTCGTGTCGTAGATCTGTTTCATTCCAGACCATAAATACGTAGCTGGGTAGTCAGAATGGAGAGGAATTCAGTACTGAAGTCTGAAAAAGAAAAACCTGATAAACTCCTAACGAGAACCAGTGGCTCAGAAATGCTGATAATGTCATCATTATTTGTTTTCTTTTTAATTTTCAGGTCTTTTGTTATCCAGCAGATCCCAAGTAGCAACCTCTTCATGGTGGTAGTAGATAATGAATGCTTCTGTGATTCTGTCCCACCCATTACCATGGCACCTATAGAAATAAGGTATATCCTTTTATTTACAAACTGGTCAGAAAGAGATTCAAGATGCAAATACTGAAAAATTTCTTATCATGTGAAACTTGCATTGCATGACATCATCACCCATTATATGTGCTGTTTGAAATGAAACCAGCTGGGGATGTATTCTCACTATTTTTTCAACGAGAATTCACTTTTTTTTTTCTTTTTTTGAACAGCCAATATGAATTAAGCAAGCACACATGGATCTTTAAGTAGCATAAGGTCATGGTCATCTTTAGATAGCTGAACACCTTTCAAATTAGGCACTATGTAGTTTTCTTATGAGGATGGACCTCATGATATTGGAACTTATAGAACTTCTTATACTATAGATGTCTCTTTATTTGAGGTGTGACTGGAGCATTGAAAATGTTTCAGAATCCTGCTTTCCAAAAATACTAAAATGTAGCAAAGTAAACATATCACTTCATTTTTAGTTGCCCCACTTCCTATTTTTTGCTGTTCTGTAGTTCAGGTAGTGCAGGATTAGTCTTTTCCCATAAGTTGGAATTTGTCAAAAGCAGCCTGCAGTGTGCTTTCATTGCAGACTTATGGAAAGACAGGTCAGCAGCGCGAGTGCACACGTGCGTATCAGGGAGAGGAAAGCACTTGAATTACTTTATATTTCTTGTGGTGACCACACATATCACCCTGGGGTTTTGATGAAGAGGAACAAAAGAAAGGTTTTCACTGTATTCATTTCAAAACACTCCCATGGGAATGCAATGCTCAGAGCATCTCTCCTTAACTGCCTCATACATAATGAATCCCTTAAATGCGAACGGTTAAAATCTCAGAAGATAAGAAGACGACCAGAATCTTGTCATGGATTTCACCCTGAAGTAAGTTTCTATCTACTTTTCCTTTCTTTCAGACTCTGGTAAATCTTTTATTTCTTTAAAACATAATAAATAGGAAAACTGTCTTCCAAGATGAAATGTTGGGAAATATTCAGAAGATTCAGTAGTAAGGGAAGTGAGTGATATTGTAGGTGCTACAGGTCCTTTTTGTACTCATGTAGGCAATGTCTTCAGCTGCTGCTTTTGCAGACTGGTTTGGATCGTGTAAGAGAACTTGGTAGGATGTGAGCACTGGCAGCCAGGAGTATCTGAGAACTCTGGCTCAAGCACTGACCACAGGATTCATTGTTGGAGATGGCTGGGAACTCTGTGCTGTTAATGTTTGTTTCAGTGATTAGCTTCAGTATCATCCCTGCCGTGCTACAGCCATTATGCTTACACAAAATACAGCTCGGGAGGGATAGTGACCCCTCCACTGCACGTATTTACTGCTCTGTGTTCTGCATAATACTCCTGTACGGCGTCAAGGAGACCTGATAGAGACCACCATGTGATTACAGTGGCTCGTACAGGATAGGTTCAAAGACATCTTCTTTACTCTGGAGTAGCTTTATTTCTGCCTCTGATGGGGTAGTGCAATGTAGAACAAGACCTAAGGTATAAAGCAGAGGAGATGGTGTAGTGCTTGTTGATCATGCTCACTTTCAGTCTGCAACCTAAACGTGTTCAACTCAAAACGTGTTCTTGTCCTACTTCCTGAGTATATTTAGTTTATGGGCTTTGTTGTTTGCACCACTGCTCTTATGCCTATGTTTGCTAAATAATCATGTGTCATAATTGAGTGTAGTGGCTTGTATTTATTTTTCTTTGTTATTGTTTTATTTCCTTTAGGAAAATGCAAGAGAATGTGGCGGTGTCTCAGGCCTCAGTGCTAAACCTTCTCTTGTTCTCCTTCCTCCGCTATTGACGATTTTCTCCAGGTGACATTGACTGATGTGTTCAACTGGCATGCTAAAACATGGATAAACTGTGAACTGGGAAATGGTGCAACATAGAGGACATGAAATATAGTCAGAGCATCAGCATTTCATGATTTTAAACTGTTGGTGATATAAATTCTTAAAGATATGTTGAAAAAAGATTTATCTTTTTACTTTGCAAGTCATGCAGATGTGAATTTGGCATATGGTAGTCATGATTCATCAAAAAAGGACTTGGTAGATAGAGGTGACCATTGCTTTGTCCCATTGAAAACAATTTAAACTGTGTACTTTTTTCAATAAAGTATATTAAAATCACAGTTTCAGAGTGTATTTTAAGTATGCTAATATATTTGTTCAAATAATGAATGATGGGAAGAAAATAAAATAAATGGATGATATTTTATTATGCTTTTAGCCTCTTTCTGAAAAGACTCAGAGAAGAAAATGAGGAATTGGCTTTTACAATAAGGCAGAATAGCTTTTATTAACAAGTTTAGGAAATGTGTGTGTATGAAGCTGAGCCGGTAACATATGGTGCTGCATTATAGAGAAGGTTTGGTTCCTGGAAATAGCTGTAAAATATCTTATCTGCATTTAGAAAGTGTGTCAAAGCCTAATTAAAGCCTTGATTCTTACTTGGGCAAGCTTTGGATCAAACTGATTTGGCTGCAGATGGCAAAATGAAATACTTTTCACTTAAAGGAGTAGGAAGATATGTAGAATTGCCCATATCAAAGGGTGACGCTGTTCTGCTGGTGTTCTGCCCTCTGGCTCTCGTGTCAGACAGGAGAAGCTCCTTATGAGGAAAGTCATAAGCAGAGAAAGTCTGACTTGCAGCACGTCTGTGTCAGCAGAACCCATTATTGGTTTTCATTGAGCGTCCCGTTGGCAGGCAAAGATCCAGACCAGTATGTTTTTATCCCAGGCCTTACAGTCTTCTTTGTAAGGGAAATGGGGTAATGAAGATGAGCGTATTCCTCTTGCAAGTGGCAGCAAAGTCCCTGCTGTGGATATATTTGCTGAAGATCTTGAACTATGGTAGTCTCAGTTAATCTTTGGAGTTTTATACGACATAGAACGCTATCAAAGGATAATGTGTCCTCCTAACAATATTATACATTAAATGCAAAATAAAATGCCTCTGTTCTAAATCTGGTGCTTGGAGATTGCAGTTTCCTGGTTGGGTGTAAGTTTGCTTTCAGCCTTGGATAAATGCTGAGCAGATTTGCTGTGTATCTTGGTTGGGAATAGGGAGCTAGGCCACTGAGAGGGGCTTTGTTTTAAAGAATACTGTCCAGCTTGCAAGAGGAAGAACGAGTAAAGTAAAATTTCCACTCCAATGCTTTAATGGGTTCAAATGCACTGGTACTGCCTCTGATTCTGAAACCATACAGGTCTTTGGACTTGTAATTTTCTTTTCCTCACCTCTTTTTTTTTCCTTTTTTTGGAGTTTTTTCCTACAGACTTCTCTGTCCTTGCTTGTTCGTCTCAAAATCACTCACTATGGAATAATTTTCCAGCTGACATTCGGTCAAACTGTTGTCCTAGTGACATGCTCTGTTTACTAAGCAAATTGAGAATTCAAGGCATTTTCTCTGCTTGGATATCCTGCTGTTCTTTGCTTGGTTTTTCTCTGAGATCCATTCCCCCTTACCCTCTATCATTCTCACAAAAGTTAATGTCAATGCTTTATAAATAAAGTATTTTAGTTTCTGATTCTCCTTCTGAGTTTCCAGAATTCACAACATTGCAGCCTCATAACGCTTTTGTATGTCTGTTGCTTGTTCTTCTGTAATGCTATTTAATGTTTATAGCCAATACAGGTGATTTTCCTTGTTAGTAGAAAGTGGAAAAAAGCATCTTTCTCATTAGAGCTATTGAAAAGCTCTGCGTACAACTGTCTGATGTGTTAACCATCATTGCTTACGAAGAAAGGAAATACATTAATGGAGAAAGTTTATTTCTACAGAAGCTAGATGAAAATCCATAATGAAATTCATTGTTCATTCTGGAAAGAGGTGGGCGGTTTTTTAATTGCAAAGGAGCCAGGGAGTGACAAGAGAGATTAAAGTATGACAGCCTAAATTAATATTGAGAAAGAGATTAAAATATGGGTATGTAAATGAATATTTCTCAGAGAAATGTGACAGCTCATTTTCAGACGCCGAGGCAAAGTTATGAAGGCAGAATGCATTGGTGTACACAAACAAGTCACTGCGTGAAACAGAGCAGAGTGATCCGAGTCAATCGCTAAGTGTAAAAGCGTTTCTGAGTTGCCATTTCTCTGCTAATGAAGCCATCCTTTTAATTTTGTATCTATTCCTTTAGAAGTTTCTGGTGCAGTGTGAATCCAGGTTGATAAAGCCAGTCAGGAAAAGTGGACGTGAGGCCCAGGGACTCCGTGGTGTGTGTGCACCAGTAAGTCCCTTCTCCAGAGGGAATGGCTGCAACAGGAACATCCTGGTCTGAGCACAGAAGTGATGGTTATGAGTTTCACAGGACAGAGTTCTCCAGCGGGGGCTGGTTGAAGCAGATTTCCAGAAAAGCTGATCTCATGCTAATGCTGTTCCTGACTGTGTTTGAGTTTGCTGGTCTGTGTGTCTGTGCTGGAAGGTGTGAAGATACCATGCCATGAAGTGGGTCTGTGCTGTCATTTCATAACCTGTGGCAGGTCACAGAAGGTTATGGAATTTAATTCCATTACCTCACTAATCCGAGATGCCATTCCTCTAAATACTAAAATTATTATGCAAGTCAGTTGCAGTAAATAGCTAAACAAGGATGTGTGCTTGTGTGTACATACAGCGGCATATGTGTAAGCTACATATATTTTTAATAAACAGGAAATTCAGACATCTTCTGTATCTTTTAATTCCGACATCTTCTGTGTCTTTTATCTCCCTGAATCTGAGGACAAATCCGAGGAGAACTGGGACAACTGTACAATCAGTTTCTGCACAGCAAGAGGCAGAGCTAAAAGCTTTAGCTTTTGCAGGGCTTGGATCTTTTTTCTTCTTTACTCTCTTTGCTAATGGCATTGATTTGCAACTTATTAGCCCCAGCTGCCTCATCTTCCTTTAATCTTGATAAAGTAAAAGCTGTCTGGGGGCTCAGGCTGGCCATGGACACACCATTTTCTAATGGTTTTGTGTGGGAAAACTGTCCATAACTGTCAGTGCTGCAAACACTCCTTTAAAATCCTGTAAGCCAGAGAGCCTCGGGCAGGTTTCCACAGCTGTGCTATCTCCTCTCATTGTTTTTGTGACACTGAGACTGCCTGACCCACTGTGTTTTGCTGCCGGGGCCAACTCTGCAATATGTGTGTTCGGCGACACAGGTGGTTGCCCAGGGCAAGAAGATATTAAAAGCAGCAGTAATTGTTTCATTGCCTAAATGGCTTCAAGAGACTGTTTCAGTTTTCTTCTGATAGCGGGAGCCCCAGAACAAGGCACTGGCCTGTTTATCCTTTTGGGTTCATGAGGCAAAATAGAAATTTGGCTCAGAAGCTTTGTGGCTGGAAGTCTCCAGTTATTTCCATGTGTTTCCTGAGCCCTTTATGGCCCCCAAGGACTTTTATATGTTGGGACTTTCTGTGCCTCAGAAATTCCAGCTCGTTCAGATTTAACGTAAATAGGCACTCACAAGTGGAAAGTTTTCTGCAGAAGAGTGCATCAAAACCTTTCACCCGTGGAAAATATTTATATTTAATTTTCCTATTTGATTATTCTTTTCCCGCAACTGCCCCAGATACTCCCAATAATGTGCTGCTTTTTTCCTACTTGTTCAAGTCCTTCCCCATGTATTTAGCTGCCTTGCTATTTATCTGCTGTACAACAACGTATTCCCTGTGGCAGGTCCAGCTCCTGTGTATCCACTGAGGGAAATGGTTCCCATGTCCGGAGTCCAGAAGGTCTCACTGGAGTTTATCACAATCCAGTCTCAAGACAATTTTCTTCTCTCTTGTCTGTAGCCTTTGGCCATTAAGATCAGATCATATTTCTTCCAGTATAAGAACACTCTTGCCATAGTTCCTTGGGAGGATTTATGTCCTCTTCAAGATTCAGTCCTATGTTTCTTCCCAAGAACAGTGTTTGGAACTGGATGTTATAACTTGGATATACCGAGTCCTGCGCTATCCTTGTGGTGCTCTGAGTGGAAGGATACGTCTCCAACTCTTCCAGACTTTTTTCCCTTTTTCCCATGGTAACTGTGGGTCACTAAACAAATGTTATTTTATTGTTTGCACTTCAGTACAAATTATTTTTGAAGCCCACAGTTCTGACTAGCAGATGCTTTGAAGAATTTCAAAGCATTGTGTTAATTTAGGAAGGACTCACTGATTTTCCTTGCATTAGACATTTTTCATTATTTTCTCCTAAGTCTGATGGTGTCTTAATTAAGAGAAGCCAGGTAAACTGTGGATTGATCCAGCCATCCAAGTGATGAGAGGCTGAAACCTCAAGACAATTTCCTTTTCAACAGTTTTAGCGGATTTAATTGCTCATCATTGTGGCAGGAATAACCAGATAATTGTGTTTGTGTCACACTACCCTCTAACACCTTGCCAGGTGTCAAAAGCTCATGTCTGTGCTCTGCTCTGCTGCTAACAGTTTCTGGCAGCAAATGGGGTGTGTCCATTGTGTAGAAATTTGTAGGTAATTCACACAAAATTGACAAAATAGTATTGAAAAAAAAAAAATCAATGCAGTATCACAATAAGTGGTGCGAAAGCAACTGTGTTCCCTATGGTATTTTCATTATTAATTGAAAGTCCTTTGTTATCTTGAAATGGAATTGAGGCTGAATTTCCAGTTTGTCATGTCAAAGTGCTGTAAAATCCGAGATGCTTTTGAAGAGTTGAGCTCCAGTTCATTCAAGTAGTGCAGAGTTTGGTTATCTCTTACTCGAATTCTTTTATCAAGAGGTTACAAGGAGTTGACAGCTAGTAGGGCCTCTGTAAGATCAAGCTGGAAAGCTGTTTTTTTCCTTCCAGATGTGGTCTTGAACTGCACTTATATGTGTTTAAAGCAGCCTTGTAAGAAAAGGTTACACTTGACAATTCTGAGTCAAATTTGAACCTTAACACCAGAAGTTCAAGTGGTTAATGCTGGGTTTGTTTGACTATGTTAGGATTTAGTTTGCAGCTTTAACATGCTGGGTATTTTACTTCCAGGAGAAAGGGAAGATCAGATTTCAGTTCATGGTGAGAAGTGTTTTGAATCAGCTATTTAAATGTCTTAGGCAGAGTGCTAAATGTTTAAGAGAGGAAGCTAGTCGGGACTAGCTGGGGTAGCTGAACTAACTGGGAATGCTTGGGGCACACATGCAAATGGGGAGATGAATCCTGAAAGAGGAAACACAGAATCGTTTGGGTTTTTTTCTTTGTTATTCATTTGGCATGGGTCAGTTTGGTTTAACTGTAAAAATGAAATATTATTTTTCATTTGCCCATGTTGTTTGGGGTGTGTGTGGTGGGGGAGGGAGAATTAATTTAGAAGCAGTCAGCTGCATTCCTGGATCTTCTAATGCTTCCTCTGAGACGTTACTGTGATATGTGCAATAGTTAAGGGAGAATCCCAAGTTTCTGACAATACTTTTTTATCTGCTATAGTTAATGAAGCTGTTTAGGTACATCTGTTTCATGTCTACAGATGTGGGGGAAATAATTAGGGAAAAAAGTAATCTATTTACATTGCTAGTTACTAAGCATCAAAAACAAACCAGAGCAACAATTAATTTGAAATTCCATTATCTCTAACTGACTTTAAAAAGCAGGACATGAAACCTGCTCATAAAGACTCTAATGGAGACTTGCGATTTCCCATCATCAGATCTTTGTGGGTTTCAGAAAGGCATTCTCCTTTAAAGTAGACATTCTTCCTGCTCTTTCTTCTTCAGTCTTTCAAAGTCGAAACCCAGAGAATTTCAAGAACTCCCAGGAAATCTGTCCTCTGGAGAAACAGTAAACAAAGGGTATTTTGAATTCTGCTTAAATCCTGGAGTTAATGTGATACACTTGAATTCATACAAGTATGGACTCAATAAGGGATATCTAGTTAATATCCTTTAGGTCCACCAGTAATGATATAAACAGAGATCTCTGTAGGAAGATAAATATTTTGTAAGATATAGGAAGGTCAAGAATTTTTATTTTCCACTGATAAAAGTTTTCTTGGCAGAAAACCTCTAGGTTTTATTTAAAAGAAAAAAAGCTTTAAAAACTTGGGTTTATGAGAACTCAGAGGGGCATTGTTTAAGTCCGGTTTTTAACCATGAAATCCTTTTGACATATGGCAGTCATTATGTATTTGCATCTGTCTGTCTTGGAGGATTTTTTTCTAATAGAAGATACTTAAAAGTTTCACATTTAACATATTTTTCAATAAACACTTGAGAACTTCTTAACAGTAAACAATGATCTTAAACTGCCTTGCCAAGCATGTAAATGATCTACAACTTCTAATACACCAAGATTGTTGCATATTTTCAGCCCTGCATTTGGGACCTCTAGGCAATGCTGTTTCAGATTAGGATAAACCATGAATTTCTTAACTGTTTCACTTGAGAGAAGAAGGCTTTATCGTTCTGATATTCATGGCAGAAAAACTGGAAATTTGTCCTGCCCGTTCCTTTCCAAATACAGCAACCCTATCTTCATTAGCATCTGACAGATTTAAGATTAGTGGAGGATACCCTAATTCCAAAAAATGAAATACTCTGAGTAAAATAAACAGGAAAACCCCCTCTATGTTTTATACTGCTTTCCCTGCCTGCCCAGCTTTTGCCTCAGTCGCACACAAGAAGAAAAATCCCTTGTAGTGTGGCAGGCAGAGAGAGGAAAGATTATGGCCTTATGAAAGGGAAGACTGACACATTTTTCCCCCTGTCCTGTTGTAGCTATCAATAGAAATATTCATGCCACATTCTTGGAAATATTCTCCCTTTCATGTAGTCCTACTGGCAAAGCTGGCTATGAACAGGGAGGGCTTTTTTATGTTTTAGAGAGCGAAATGAAAGATTTTTTGGACAACATTTTCATGGCTTCTGTGTACAGCAGTTTTTACGAAAAGAAGATACAGCCACACATGATTGCAGGCAGTGCCTCAGAACTCACTTGCAGAAAAGGCAAATTGGTGCACGTTTGTGTTTGTGACAAGGCAGCTGATCAGGAGCCACGTCTGCTCTTTAAGAGTGAGCACAAGCAAGGGCAGCACAGACTGAAAGCTGAGGCAGTTGAAGACAAGGGAACGGGAAGGGAAGTTGATTCCGAGTAAATTCTGAAAAATGGGAAAACAAAAAGACAAGTTACCCACTGAGCTTGGTTTGGTCTTGATTCAACAGAGATTTCCTCTGGAATTCTTCTACCGTATTGTCCTCTTTTTATAGTTTGGGAGACGAAAATGCAGAGAGCTCAGGATGTGAATCCTTTGAGATTCTGCATTTGTGTTTCGATCAGGAAGTAAGAGTAGTCTGGTGCTTGACCTGACTGGGCTGTAAATACTTTGCCCCAGAACTGCTACATTGATCAAATCAGGAAATAAAACTGAGGAGCTCAGGTTTCAGTCAGTTGTGTGCAAGCAATCTGAAGATATGGCTCCAAAGAATTTCACCCATCAGCTGCATGTTCAGCCTTTTAAACTGCAGTGTCCTGAGAGAAGATCATTTAAATCAATACAGAATAAGAAATCAAGTGCAAAATCTCCGATATCTCACAAGTGCTCGTAGAGTCTCATCCGTTTTTTAATGGAAATAACAGCATTAGAAGTGCAGGTATCTTTTCCATATCTTCAGTGAATTTTAGCTAGAATGCATAAAGTCCTTCATCTAAAGCATCTGTTATTTTAAAGTCAGTGCTACAAGTAAAGAAGCTGACTTGAAAAATAGTTCTTAAAGTATGTACATTTATCATGCTTATCAGAAGTCCCATTTTCTCTCAAAGAGAGAAATCTTGAATGGTGCCTGTAAGCCCTGAAGTGTAATATCCTCAAAAGTCTGCTTTCTGGAAGAAGAGAGTATTAAACTAATCTTAAAGCCTTAACATAAGTAAGTAACTGTGAAACATTGCAAAATACTCCCAAAAAGCCTCTTGGCCCATTTGTTACCGAACTTCTAGAAACATAAATTTCTATTACCAGCACTGTCTTCTGGAAGACATTTGCAACTCATATAAATGAAAAAACAGGCGCTTATCAAACAGACAATGCTTTAACATATCAGTAGATCAGCTTTTGGGTTTTTTTAATGGCTGAATAATCACTGAAGAAGCACAATCAGAGTATTCATGAAGAAGAAAAGAGAAAGCAAATGGATATAAAATTGATCTATCATTCTTTGTTCCAGTCTTTAGAGACTGCTGGGCTCCACATCTGTTTCTTCTCCATAGTTTTATCATGATGGATCTTTTCTACTTATAGGGCTCTAGGTCCTTTTAAATCCTTCCATTTTGTGTTTCTATTCCTACTTACTTTTTTTCCATGAGTTTTGAAAAACAATCCTAAAACACCCAACAAACCACCAAACTCTATTATCAAATGGAAGAAGAAAAAGAGCTCAGTGAATCTTTTTGGAGCTTTCCTATAATCTGCTGCCATTAGAACCAGAAAGTTCAATTTAACACTGCTATAGGGGAGTGTGTGTTTATATGTATTTGTACATGTTATAGTTCTGGGAAATAGTTGTGCTGTAAAGAGCATTATTTTCCTCATGCAGGTATTGATAAGCAACGTGTCATCCAAGCACATCCTTACCTTCTGGTTCTGATTACACCCTCTTAACCCAGCCTATACCTCTGCACCGGAGTGCCATAATTCACAGAATATTATGGGCCACGTATATTTCAAGCTGGCTTCTCAAGTGACAGCATAACTCTTTTGAATCTCCTGGTCCAGCCTTCAGCAGAGAATGTAAATCCTTGTCTCCTGATGAATTTGAAGACTGTGGCAGTTTGATTCCCTCTATCCATACGCTGCACAACAATGCTCCCTACACTTCATTCCATCTCTGCTCCCTACTGCCTCTGAAGAGTTTAATGTATGGGCTGGGGGGTAGAATTAGGAAAGAAATTCTATTGAGAAGCCTCAAATGACAGCATTTTTCTTTCAGTCCTCTTTGCTTTCGCTCGGTGTTTTTCAAGGATTTGTTCGAGAGACTCAGCTTCAGTTCCTGTTTATACATTACATAATGTGCTTTTTAGCACTTGTGCCCTACTTGAAGTGGCTTGGCAGGACCATTCAAAAGTAATTGAATTCCATGGTGCACTTTAAAATTATCTTCTTGAATGCAACATAGAGTGTAGTACTTTATCTGTCAATTCATCTTTCCTTTAGTTCCAGGGAAAGAAAAGACGTGGGTTTCATCTTGAGGCTTGACTTTAACAAAATGCTATTTTTCCTTCTGTTTCTCTGGAGTTTGCTGGAAGCTGGATTGGAAAGGACCAATGACACCTACTTAGAGCAATCTGAGCAGGGAATAAAAGTACATATGGGTCTGATTCTGTGATCCACTGCAAGCATTGCGTGATTGAAGTGGCCACTGGTGACTGGAACATCGTTTTTGGGCTTCTGCAACTTAGAGTTTGGGGGTTTTTAGCAGGGTTTTAAATCATGTGTTATTCTCTTGGCTGTTCTTAAGATCTCCAGTCCTGTGCTTACTTCTTCAGCTGCAGTGAATTTAACCTCTTGGTTAACACAGTTGCAAGAAGAAATGCTGTGCATATCTGTGCTGCTGCCATGTTTCACCCTTTTTCACCTATACTGTTCTTAGAAACTGACAGTTCTTAAAAGGATTGGAGACCATCATTATTCTTTTTTTTTATTCGGTTGTCTCAGGTTAATAAATGACCTTTTACCTTTACTGAGGAATTTCCCCATATGTCTGCTCAAAGAATTTCCTTGGATGATTCTCTGTGGATTTCGTTCCATGTTTTGTGGAAGTGAATTATGATTGGATTAGAAAGGCGTAAATCTTCCTGAGTTTTCAGGAGATTATTTCCTGGATTTCCAAAGTTAGCAGTATGTCATTCTATCTTCACCCATGCCATGGGCCCTGTATCCCTGTTCCAGGTGGAATTGGTTTCTGTCTGGTTGAAATTAATTTGCTCTAAGTTGGAGTTCTTAAATTTAAGCAATCAAGAGCAACTGAGATCATGCAAATATAAGCAAATGGCTTTTGAACACAACTGCTAAAGCGATTCAGAAAACTCACTGCTGAGAAAACATAGCCTGGCTAATTTTCTGTCTGTAGAGAGCAGCTCTCTATCAGGCGAGATCTGTTTGATCCAGTGGAATAGAGTGAAACATCCAGAGTTTAAGGGAAATATTTGACAGCAAATAGTATCTCTTTTTTTGCTTTGTTGTGAAAGGCTTATAAGGTATTTCATGTTGCTTGTTTTATCAGTTTGTTGTAAAGAGAAATGTACATTCTTCAAAATTCTCTTGAAAGTATTGCAATTATTTCTGATTATTTTTCTGTTAAGAAAAATAATAGATATTGCCCAGTGAAATGTTAGCTTAAAAATGTTTCTTTAAAAATTAAAATGAATAGTGTCATAAGTTTTTCAGTATTTAATGAATTCAAAAAGATTCCAGTTTCTGTGCACCTCTGCCAAAATGAAGAGCATCACTAATTGCACCTGGAGGGTCCTGTCAGTACATAGGGATCTGAAACGTCAGGAGCTTATTAGTGAAAGAAACAAATATTAGAGATGCCAGGTTCACACCGCAGATGCTTCCTAATTTGAGGAAGTCAAATATTAGAGCTGCTTCCTGAGTAAACCCTATAAGCTCCTATTTTCACACGAGCGTCCCCAAGGAGCGCTGGGCAGCTGGCACATTTCCCCTGCCCTGAGCCAGTGCTGGGCAGCTGTTACAAGTGCTGCTATTTCACTGAGGAGTGAGTAGAGCTCTCGATCAATTCTGGTTGAAAGCTGGCAGTTTGCACAAGTATAATTTTGCCAACTCAAAATATTTGTAGCTGGTGCTAGCTGTATCACCCACTGTAATTTTAAATATCATCTCCATTCTCAGTCATCATCCCCTGCTGCACAATCTCAGTAAGTCTGAAGGGCATTTCCTCATGAAGCCGACTGTCAGGTGGGACTCCGGGAGCTTCCTTCTGCTTTCTTATCCTGCTAACCTGTACCTGAGTCTGCTGGGAAGGGCTGTGTGAGGGGAACTCTTGCTGGCTTGGTTACACCGGTATAATTACATCAGGTGTAATTACACCAGCCCAGCCAGTATAACTCCCCTTTTGGATATATTTAGTATAAAGTAAAGATATCTTTTTCTCCTCACACAACTTTTATCGTGACACAAACTAAACCGGCGATAAGCACGCTTAGGCCTTATATGAGTGTAGAAATAGAGAGTTGTATTTATATCCCAATTATAACAGTTATAATTAAGCCACTATAGCTATGCTGGTAAATTTCCCAGTGTAGTGAAGCCCTTAATTAGGAAGTAGAGTCTGAAAGGTTTGCAGTTGGCTGATGCCACCCAGCTCTAAAACAACACTGTGTCCAATTCAGCCAGCAGCAGTCTGTGCCTGGTTCAGTGCGGGGTAAGTCTCAGGTCAGAGGGGGACCTTTATGGGCTGCAATGTTTTCCTAATATAAATGAAAATATAGCTGTAGATTGAAGCAGGGGCTAGTGGCAGATTGGAGGGGAAAGAGATGATGTTGCCAGCCTGGCGTTTCCTAACCTTTTTAAAAAATACTTAGTCAGGAATTTCTTGGTCAGATTTGTGCCCAGCAAGGAGCTTATTTATTTCTGATGTGGACCAGGAGCCTTTGCCTCTTCCAGATAAGGTGGCTGCAGTGCAGCTTTGATTAGGCCAGAGCTCTAGCAGAACAGACTGATAAAGCAGGATGTCTCCTGGTTAATAGATGCTGGTGCAATAGCACAAGGCCCTGCTGCTTTGTAATCTACAGCTATTAACTCCAGACTGAATTTAAAAGGACACTAGTTTTGATTTAGAAAGCCCCAAACAGCTTTGGACCATCCCATATTCTAGATTGACTTCCCAGTGTCATACTTTTGTAGTTAAAATGAGCACAAGCATCCCCTTTCACTTTAAAGAGAGGAGACAGGTGTCTGTAAACCCTTTGTCAATGTCACCCCTTACTAGAAAAGCCTCAGGGTGCTGACTGATCTTCAGGGCATTTTGCAAAATACATCCTTTCCTATTAATTTTAGAGGTTATGTGTTATGATGGTAATTGGAGCTCTGTGAGGATTGGAAGGTGGGGGAGTTTACCACAGGCTTAATCCCTGGTTGTTAAGGAAGGATGTGAATATTTAAATCTTGTCTGGGTAGTTTAGAAGGTACAGAAAGATTTTGGGTAAGTGCTCATTTTTTGTGACAATTTCTATAAATATTTAAACACATACTGTCAGATGCACTGATAACCTTTGCCCTCAGAATTGTTTATATTTTAATTGTAGGTAGAATAGTTTTATAAACTGTATATATAAATTATACACACTTGGAGAGCTAGCTGTTATGGGAAACACCCTTTGATTTTTTTCATAGTAACAAATCAATCTCTGTTCAGGAACAAACATTGTACTAAGCATGGAAAAATCGCTGGAGGGCTTGGATAGTTTTGGAACTCTAATCCTGATTTTCTAACATTAGATTTTGGCCACTGAAAGGACTGTAAAATATCCATAGAGCTTTATTCTCTATAGAGAGTCCAAAAAAAGTGAATAAATCTTCTAAATTACTGAACGTATTCAGAAGAGAAGGACTTCTAATCACATTTCAGCTGGTGCTGCAGTCAGCAAGTACTCAGAAATCAGATAGAAACTGTAGCAACACTTGCAGATAAAATCTGGAGCTGATGAACAGGCACACGCACACCTCGGGCCGATGCAGAGAGAAGCGTGCCATTGATGAACTACTGAGGCTGATGCCAAAGCTTTAACTGAGCTCTCTCTTGCACTCCCAGCTCCTGAGGTGAGCAGTGCCAGGCAGTGGGTGAGCAGTGACCGCTCTGAGCGTTTCTGCAGGGGGAATCTGGCCCTGCTGTGCACCCCTGTGCTGTTCTGCAGGGACAACGAGCTCGGTTTCATTCTGCAGCTACAAGTTCAGCTCCTTTCTCATACTTCCATCTTTCCTCACTTAAAGCAGAGCCCAATTCTGACTGCCTTTGCAAAGGGAAGGAAAGCTGAAGGCGGGAGAAATTTGGCTGCTGTGAGACAGTATAGAATTAGTCTGATAGCTTTTTAAGGTGCTTCAGGATCCCTTGGGATGGGATGTGCTATATAACTTTCAATTATTATGTTTTAAACTGTTCATTTAAAAATGCCTGCTTAAGGTTTTGGCACAGTGAGACAGGACCTGTTGAACCCAAGTTGGAGACCTGTGTAAAAGCAAAAGCAAGGGGCTTTAATGAAGCTCTCCCAAGGCTCAACAGCTTGAAGAGCTTCTTAGAGAAGTGTGCGCTGCCAGGCTGTTTTTTTTCCCAAGCTCTTACAGCTCTAGTAATATGGTTTGAAATGAAAATAAAATACAGAAGCTTGGTTAACGTATGCCACTTCCTCTGCTGTGTTTAACACACGGGCTGAGTCCTGAACTTACTTGGTCATTTTGATGATTGGCCAATTATGTATAATACACTGTACACTTTGGCTTTTTATTTCCTGTTTAATTCTGAAAAAACAATTACAGTACCTCTCTAAGAAGCAATTGTAGTCTTTTTAAATGTCACAGCATATTAAACATGCTTGTATTTTGGCAATTGCCACAATGCATTACTGCTTAAAAAATAATTTATGCACATTACAGATAAAAGACACAATAGATTTTGAGGAAAGGCTTCATGCCACAAAAATAAGTGATGGCAGTTGTGCAACAATATGGGTAGCTGTTAAATTGTATTAAGATGTGGTTAACATTTTTGGACAAAAAATTTTTGTATGGTTTTGTTGTAACCTTTTGCTTTCCACGGAAAATATTTTTTCCTTGAGGGGAATAAACCAACATCTTTTTATAAAAAAAGAAAAATAATTTAAAGTCTAAACACGTTTGCTTTGAACTGACATTACGAAACAAAATGAGCAGTTTCTGTTCTGCCTAAAGTGTGTAGTTCTGAATTTAATGTAAAAATGTTTTTTTTATGGAAAATGCTATCTTTTCATTGACTACCTGTTCTCCTATTTTTTCTTACTTGAGAACTGTAAAGCTACATAAAGCTTTAAGTGTATGTAAATAGCATCATGTTTCAATAGGGAAATATAATTCAGATCTGCCTGATTGTTAACATTGAGAAAAGCAGATGAGGAATGGGACGTTTTCCTGAAAGAAAATGCTGTCTCTGTTCAATAACTTTTCCCCCTCCTATGTCAGTGCAGCAGTCAGTGGCCCTGATCCAACAGGCACTAAACTAGGCTTGCCCAGATTCTTACACAGCTCCATCAGCTTTGGTAGAAGAGCTTTTTTGCTAGAAATTAAGCACATGCATAAATGTCTCCTGGAGCAGAGCCGAACTTAGCAAGGGGCTTTACCCCCTGGCAGGGCAGTGCTGCACAAGCCCAGCTCTGAGGCTGTTTGCACAATGTGTTCCAGAGCCACTCATGTATCCTTTAACTTCAATATGGGCTCGTTTGGGATTCTTTGTTCCAAAATGTGGATTTGAATACAAATGAGCCTGAACTCAAGCCAACAGAGGAACCTCTTTCTGTCTCAAACTATTAAATGCCTAAGCATCTTCAATTAAAAAAAAACTAAACAAGGGACCTGACTGGAGCTGTAAAAGTCATGTGCTTATGTGGCTCTATTTATTTTTCACATGTGTGTAATTGAACACTATCAAAGCAAGCCCACAATAAAATACCGTGGGATGTCAGCAATAACATCTGTCTGCCCCGTGCTGTTCAGTGGAGGCAAACAAAGTCCCCTTTTCCACCACTGTCTCTTACAGTCTCCTCTCCTCCTGAGGCAAGAAAGTGAGCACGGGCCGGGCTTTGGCCATCGTGCTCTTGGTTCAAGCAAGGTACAGAGTCCTGGTGCGGGGTGTGCTTTCAGCTAATCTGCTCAGACAGACACCCCTGTGATTTGTGTGCCCTGCCTGATCTAGAATCCCAGATCAAAGGGGAAGGCAGGCTGGTAATGTCAAAGCACACAGCTCCCAGGCTGTGGAAGTGAAGAACAGCACCTTGAGCTGCGGCCGTAAAGGGAATCTGCCATAAATCCTGCTGTGGCATTAGAGCAGGGTAGGTGAAAGCCACCCACTGTGTTTGGCTTGTAGCTGCCACTTGGCTTTTAAAAAGCCTGTTCACTTTTTTTTTAAGATACTTTGGAGGTCTCTGTTATAGCACCGTGTGGTTCTGTACTCTTATAAAACCAGTGACTTGCATGCTTTTTTTGCTGGAGGCTGAGAATTTTTGGTGACATGCACATTTATGTCAGGAGAGTGACAAGCATTAGTGGCAGTAGCCAGGACTTTCAGTCAAGAAAGGGAGAAGCTCATTTCCATTCCAAGGCCTGGTGCATTATTTAGGCCTTGTGGTTGGACCAAAATCCTGGCAAGCCATAGGTAAGTGGCAAAACACTCAAAAATCAGGATTAGGTAATAAAATTGTAATCATTTAAGGGATAGTGGTGGTTCCTGGGTGTGGAGACAAATTTCCCTCCGAATTTCCATTGAATTAAAACATCTGGGAAAAGAGGCCGAGTGCCTGAATGAAGATAGAATTGTGGAGAAAGCAGCAAATGTTGGCCTGAGGGAAGCTGGTCAGTGAGCCTGTACTGCCAGAGAGGTGCTCATCAGGGAATGTCTGTCCTCAGAAACTGGAAATTTTAGTTACAAGGATTTAATGCTGTTGGAAGGAGGTGTAAGCTTGCCATGCTACAGCCTGCATGCCTTCGGTAGGAAAATCTTTGATCATACTGCAAGAGATCTCCTTGGTGTGGAGCTGAGGCAGGGGGTATCCTGAGTTCTCTCCTCTGGAACTTTCCCCATCCTCTCCCCTGCCTAAAATCCCACATGAGTTTTGCTTGGGAGAGAGGAGGTAGACAAGAAGAACACAAGAAGTGTTTCTACTGGAAGTAGGCTGAAACAAGCCCACATCTTGATCCTTGAAGTCCTTTCAGCTTTGCATTGGCCACAAAGAGGAATGGGTATTTAGCTCTGCAGCTGAGTGAATGAAGTAGCTGCCTGTTGGTCTGGGGAGTCCCTTTGGTGTCTTAGTGCTTTTCCCCGTGGGATCATCACAGGCGTTTTCTGTAATCCCAAAGATGGAGCAGGAGCATCAGTCAGTCAGGTGGCAGAAAGGAACCCTAATGCTGGAAGGTGTGCTGGACTCCAAACGGTTTCAGTGGTGCCTTGGACAAGAAACTGTTAAGCTTGGGATGGTTGGGTCCTTTCAGAAATGAAATGTGTAAAGATAGCTCCTGCAGGAATTGCCACACTGTAGTGACTTGGTTAAACAATGGAAACAGATGGGGTTTTGTTGTGGGTGCTTTGTAACAGATAATACTCAAATGATTAATGAGTTACTGGAGCACCAGTAAGGACCTAACTATCAATCTGTGTGGCATTCATGAACTGCACGAACATGGCTCTTTGGCTGGAGAAAAACTCAAAAGTCAGAGCTTTGGAAAGCTAAAGCACATAAAAATATTACACAGTTTTGTGTCTCCAGGAAGCACATAGTGATGTAAAATATCCACCACATGTTTAAATTGTGTAGGCTTATTTATATTTGTGCGTGTGTGTGTATTTATAGTGGGGGAGAGAGAGAGAAATAGAACTATGTGATTCTACTGTTTTAAAAGTGTTTGCAGTTATTCTATAGCATTTTTGTAAAAGGAATGCCTAGAATGAAAGAAATGAACACCCAAAGATTAAAAAAAAAATTAAGTAAATCAGATTGTCAGATATCATGCTGGTCTGAAAACTCAATCTACAAGAATTAATTGAGGAACTGGACCATGAAAGCCAAGAAATGGGGCCTGAAAATGAACTTGATTAAGAAGATAATGCTGAAGACATACAAAGGAAGACTGATTAGCATAGACGAGAACATCAATGAACAAGCAGAGGAATAAATCTCGCATAGACAGCTGCTCAGATCAGATCAGAACATATTTAAAAGATGAAAGACAACATAAGGAGCAATTTCTCATTTAGACTGGAGAGGAAGGCCTCCAACTGATCTATTCCTTCTATAAATGGCTTTTGGCCAAGACACAAAGCTTCGTCCACAAGAAAATATGGTAGTTGGTTTGCTTTTATCCTGCAAATCTGTAGACAGACCATGACAGGAATTCCATTATGAGAGAGGGACACAAATGATGAATAAAACAAACTTAATCAAAAAATACATTTAAAAACAGAATAGGTAATAGATTTGGGGCATGAGGGTGGGAATGAAGTTATGACTGATAACTTATGCACATGTGAAGTAAATGCCCCCTAAATCTCATAGCAAAGCTCTACTGGTATTTATTTTTTTTTTAGTGAAAAGGCCTTCAACCAATACGAGCTGTGGAAGAATCACTGAAGTGCAGACTGCTGCTGTTTATTAATTTATTAACTATTGTGATGAGGGTGTAAGAGTGAGAGGAAGTCTCTACATGATGGGTCATTCTGCCAAAAAACTGAAATGCATCACGTCTGCTCTGAAAGACAAAAACAAGACCAGAAGAAGGGTGGCAGATACATAAGCTACAAGTAGATAAGGTACAGAGAGAATTAGCTACAAGAGCTTTTTAATTTTGTTTTATTTTTTAATGGACAATAGAGGCTTAGAGGAAGAGAAAGAAGAATGACCTGAACCTGCCTTTTTCCCAGGGTAAGTAAACACATATTTTTTTGCCCCAAGAGGAATGAACAAGGAGAGATGGAAGACCTAATTTGTCAAATGCCCTGTTTTCATTGTTACACAACATTTTGGTGAGTCTAAGTCCAGAGGGACACTGCCATGGCGTGGCCTCACAAGCTGGATGTGCCTGGAGACGTGCATGGTTGGGTATTTTCGGTCAGGCACAGGCAGTCACAGCTGTTGCTATTTTTGCCCTGACTCCTCTCTAATCACTCAACACATTTTAAAGCAAGATATAATGATAGACTATGTTGCCAAGACAGAAAAATCAACAGAGTATCTAAGGGAATATGAAAAGAAATGAAAATTCAAAATGTATCTGGAAGAGAAATATAACGGACAAAAAAACTTTTGATAAAGGTTGTTCTACAAACTTGGCAATGTCTCTGCTATGAGTAAATACGACTGTCTGCCTGCCTTGCTTTATGTTCAATATGTCCAAAATTGGGGGTGTGTGCAGGAAATAGAAGGAAGTCTGTTCTCTTGGTGTAGCCAGCTGAGTTTTCAGGCCTAATCCATTCTGAAATTAAAATTAGCTCAAATGGTTGGATTCTAACAGGAAGTTTAAAATGGAGAATTTCCTTCATAAATATGGATAAGAAGAAGACAACTTCTTGGATGTTCTACACAGTGACTTCCATTAGAAAAATAAAAATAACAATATCTCTCTCTTTTCCCATCAGTTTACCAATGCTCTCACTGAATTTCAGATATTATTTTATACATGAATTAAGCTAGAACTCCCTGTTGCTACCTATGAAGTATCTGTGGATTTATAGTGGTATTTTCAGTGGTAACCATTGAATCTGCTCATATGGCAGCCAAGGACAAAATTCCATTAACTCGAGCGCTGCTGCATCAAACGTGAGAAGCAGTGGAACCCCTTTGATATAAACAAGTCGGGAAACACCTTAATTTCGCACTCCCCTTCTGAGGAATAAAAGTCCCAGTCCAAACCAAACTGACATAAGTAGAACAACTTGTATTTCTGATATCAAAGTGATTTTGTTGCGACTGCAAATCTTGGTGAATTAGGAATAATGCAGCTATGCTTCTCTGTCCGTCATTGTAAATACTGTCTGTCCATCTCCACTGGGGGGTGGAATACGTTTTTTATTATTATTTTTGATGAATAGTAGTATTTAGAATACTTTAGAATGTGTCCTGGCAAACAAATTCCTTTGTTATGGCAAAAAATAAGTCTCCTACTGAATCCAGTACTCCATCTACCAAGAATTGTACAAGATAAAATATGTGACTTTCTGGAAACAGACCACTAAATTAATTAATAATTAGTAAAACTTCATCATTTGTGTTTGGAAAACATACACTCCATCTACATTAGGAAGCCACTTGCTCAGCAGGACAAAGTCTGTATCTGCAGAGGTCCTCACATCCCAAGGGTCACCCACCAGCAGCTCCAGAGCTTTACTGAGGCTTCCCAGTCCCCTCATCCCTTTGAGGATCACACAGAGCCTGGGTTCCTCCACAGCCTCAGGTGGAGCCCATCCAAGCAAGTGTGGGGATCACATCGACAGGTGCATATTTGGTCCTCAACAAGTGCCAATGTGAGGGCACACAAAACAGCTCTCTTTGCTCTCAGTGTTGCTGTTGGACTTTAAAATAATTTCTGAAGACAAAACTGTAGTGTAAAATATATCTGTGGATGTTACTTGTCAGAGTTCCTCGTGAATAAACTGCACTTCCTCTGTTTGAATTACAAATTGCTATAACATAATATAGGAGATTGATGGATTGCACTGAAACTATGTGAAAAAGGAGAAAAGGCTGTGGTTTACAAGCTGTGTAGGAGGTCCATACTAAGTCAACATGGAAGCTCTTAAATTTTATGCGCAGGATTTCATAACCAATATATTAGATTGTTTCAAGTGATGCAATCAGAATTGTTTTGCTTCAAACCCACCTGATTTACTAATACTGACTAGAGCTAGTGACATAACTGCATTTCAAACTGGATTTTTCAGATGACGTTGATTTTGGATGTTATTCTGGGAACTTCAAAATTTTACATGTAGCCAAAGTGACTTTTTAGATCCACCTGAATATATCATGTGAATTATGTTTTTCATGGCTTGGCTGATGCAGGGGGAAAGTGTGGGGGTGTTTCCCAGTAAATGCAATTAACACCGTCCTTTTTGGCACAAATGGTGATGACAAAACCCAAGCAATTTGTACAGATTCGAGCATTCAGAGTATTCATTTCTTTAAAGAACTTCTCTGGTTCATCATAATACCAGCTAAGCTTTAATCTCACGACTGTCTTTTTGATTTCTTTGTTTAACGCAAATGTATGTATAAAGGAATAATAATAGCAGTAACTCTTATCACACCTCTAATATTGAAAAAGAGTTTTTGGAGAGAAGGTTCAGTTGCTAAAGATACTTTTAATACTTGGAAGTATATCCTGAAAGCCTGCTAAATCTGTTTCTTTAAAAACAAATACATAACAAGTCCCTCTTGTGAGGGAGCTACCTGTGAACCCAGTGATAACCACTACCAGCACATCAATATCATTAAATCTAAGCAATATAATTAAATCTAATGTTATTGAGACTAAACATCGGTAAATAGTTCACATTCTTAACTGTGGCATCTCTACTCTCCCCCAGGACCCCCCATTAAATAGCTGCAGGACAGAACAGGGGTAATCTCCTGATCCTGTTTCCCTGTCGGGATTTCTTAGCTGCATTTTAGCTCGGGCACACAAACACTGAGGATCTTCCACTGACTGGGAAGAATAACTCTTAAGTGGGCACACACATGAAGGGCTTTATAGGGTGAAAAATGCTTAACTGATTTATCCTAAAAACTGAGTAAAGACCCACAAGGCCACTGGGATCCAAATTCCAAGTTAACAACCTTCTGAAGGTCTTAGAGGTAAGGGGGACAAAAGTGCTGAAGTAAAGTCAAATACCTCTACATAAAAGTGAAGTTTATAGGAGTATTCACTGAGGTCATTTTTTCCAGATTCAGTCTTATTCTAGATCTTGTGCTTTATTTTCCTATGCAAATTGCTTTTTAAAGTGCCCTGTTAAAATATTTCTGCTAAGTGCAAGGGGATTAGATTAGTTACTTTAACTGCTTCATATATTTGTTTCAGCTTGAAACAAGAACACTAAATGGCTGAAATTCCAGTACCTAGTATGCACCTCCATCTCGTTATGCAAAGTCATCCTCAGGTAATACCTGTGCCCATATACAATAATAGAAGTTAAGGCAAAAAGGAAAAAAGTATGTAAAACAGCAACAGCATGTGATACCAATTATGTTACAGCCAAAAATAATACTTTTTGGCATGTTATGCTTAAACTATGTTCTGTTAATGTTCCTTGGATATAGGCAGATTTCGATTTACACTTAGAAATATTTCTATTTGAGAACTATTAGGAAAATATTTTGAAATTACAATTTGAAAGCATGTGGAATGGGTTACCTCCCACAATTATGTGAACTACTGTATAGCAGAGCTGCATTAGCTTGCCTGCAACTAATGAACCATGTTATTAATTACAGACATTCAAAATAAAAATTACTCCAAGGCAAGACAAATATTTACTATAAATAAAAGGGTCAAGAACTACAAAGTAGCCATTTTATTCTAAACCAATTGTGTTTCATTTTTATGCTCTTTCTCCTCAAATTTAATTTGAAGCACATTAACTTGATTTCATATATCAAATCTGACAGCTGTAGGTGTACCCACAATGAGACTTCCATCAAGGACCAGGATCACTGGAAGATTTTCAGTGAAAGTGTTAACTATATTTAAAGATGTGTTTATTAAACTCACGTGACCTGTTCTTGGGATAGGTTTCTCTTGGAAATACCTAGGAGCCGTATTTCCAAAGGTCTCCCTTGGGTTGTTTCACTGGCAAAACCACCTTCAACTTCCAACCAGAGCATTGGGCTGATTACTCACTGCATCCCCTCAGATGCCAGAGCAGTGGGAGGAGGAGCCCCTGACCTCTTTCTCCTCACCCACTGCAGTAAATGGGACCTGGTGGGTCCCAGCAGCTGTCTGACATCTGTGAGGAGCTGCTTCTCACCAGTGCCCTGGTGTCAAGGTACAGCAAAACACAGCACAGGTCCTAGAAATTCAGCCAGGGCCAAAAGCGGAGTGCTGCTGTTGCATCTGGTTAGAGGTGCTGGGGTGGAACATCCACAGAGCTCCCTTTGGTGCATCAGACAGAGCCTGGCTGTGTCTCAGTGCTGGTTGCTGCAGCTATAAAAGCCACAATTCCCATCCTGCCTTCAGGAAACAGGTACCAAAGACATTTCTTTTCTTCCTCATTTCGTGTTGCCACTTGGCTGCTGTGCCTGGCTCAGTGGCAGAGTGGGGCAAACCAGTAGCACTTTCATATAAATCTTGCTGTGGAGGAGAGTTTCCCTTGCCAGGCCCTAAAGGGAAGCACTCCCAAGGCCCCCATCCTGCAGGGAGAGCAGCGGCTATTGGAGGTGAGGGCACTCTGACCTGCAGCTTCTACCCAGGGCCAAGCTCTCTTCACTGCCACCCTACTAATATTCTGCTTGTATGTCTGCTATTTTGTATAAGGTTATTTTTGCTTGGTTTGGGTGATACATTTATTTTTTTTAGCAGGTAATATACAGTCCTAAACAACACAACAGCATTTTCTTCTGTGAACTCCTTATAATGGTTTGTGTCAGTCACATGATGTTGCATTATTGCTAGTTACATCACTGAATATTTTTATTAAGCATAATAAAAAATATTTGCCCTCTACTTTCTTTTCCTTTTTTCCTCTTTGAATCACATCATTAGCTCTCCAAAAGTCAGACATGAAGGTAGACAGATGCACGGACCATACAGATAGCAAGCAAGGAGATTCCTCAATGAAACAGCCACATAAAAGTTCCCCAACATCCACCCCCATGTTTGTAACCAGAGTGTTTGGCATAATAAAGATAACAGGAGTAGATAAGTAGTTTATCTACATATATTGCCAAGAACAAAAGAGGATGATAAAGCATTACTGCTATCAGGAATCCAGAAAGTGCCACAGTTCAACCAGGTTCTGTGTGATTTTGAGTCAGCCTCAGTTATGTTCACAGGGATTTTTAACAAAAATGTGAAGAACAAGGAGAGGAATTGAGTGGAAGCAAACAGCTCAAGTAGGTTTTTCTGGAATGTGGGAAAGTTGCTAGAAGTCATATTAAAATCAACAAAAGTATTCAATACATGTCTTGGAGAAAAAGGTTGTGTTTAAGAGAAAGGGTCAGCTGTTAAAAAAAATATTTGGGCAACATGAAAAATTACAAATCTTTTCATCAGGAATTTGGGACTGAATGCATGAGGGTGTACAGACCTAACAGTGACAACTTTTACAGCTGAACAATGCTTTTGCAATGAAATCCTGGCTCCATTCAAATCAATGGCAAAATTCCCATCCGCTTCAATGGAGCCAGGATTTCATGTGTATCTGTCTTTTTTCATTCTTCCTTGATATTTGTATCCCAACTATCTGGCAGACTGTTGTCTGTACAGGTCAAAATTAAAGCTTTCTATTCGTATGTGTCAGGGTTACTGTCTGTTTTCTCACCAAAAGGAAAAAAAGGATGAAGAATTGTGACACATACTTGCAGTGCTGTATCATTCACTTCATTGCTCAGAATACGGAGAATTGTTTGCTGCATCTGCTAGGAGGACAAAATTTCAAGAAAAAGGCTAAATGCTGCCTGTGTGTAATTCCTAACTCCAAGGCTTTTAAAGAGCTCTTATTTTCAGCTCTACATGTATTAAGTTTCGGATATGGGTGTCACGGGAGTTAAGCAGGGGCAGAATTACCTCAGTGCTGTCTCCTCTTAAAAATGCTTCCTGAATATGGAAAAGTATTGCATGAGCAGGAAGGAAGGTGACTTTCATCAAACAAATCTGTCATGCAGTGAGACTATTTAACTCATCAAACAAACCCTGGTATTTGCGCCTCTGAATATAAGCATTAACCCAGAAAAATGAGAGAGATTAATGAAAATTCAAATTGAGAGAATGAAAATAAGAGATAAACTGCTGCTTTGCAGATGAATGAATTTATAAAAATGCTTAAATCCACAGAGCTTGTCAAAATGCACCAAGAAGTGCCCTGGTAAGTGAGAAATGACACAGAGACGGTAATAAATGTGAATGGGGAGCTTTGTGTTCCCCCAGTGCACTATTTGTACACTACAAAAGCTTTAAAAGTATTGTAATTCTACACTCACTGTTGCTTAACTTGGGGAAAATACATGCAACCTGCAAAGTGGCCGTGTCTATTCTGCTTTAAAGCCCATCTGAGAGCACATGGACATTGCAAACGTTTCACAAATATAATGGAGAGCCTTGGAAAAGCAAGGAAATATTCAGACAAGTGAAAATCCTTTAACCATAGTCAAAGCAAGTTAGAAAAGAGGCAATAAATCAGCCGACTTTAGTTTGTGGATGGCGTCATGGTACATGAAACCAATACCCATGGTAGATAAAATATACACGGTAATAAATGTGCACCTATCAAAGACAAAGGAATATGTCGATAGTGAGTGAATCCCACATCAGAAAGTGATGATTACGTAGTAGTGATCTCCAGAAAGAATTCAGCTCCAGGCTAGATACAGACTGAATCCAAGAACAGACCAGTTTTGTACAGTCAGTGAATAAGGACATAGCTCTGACATCCTCCAGTCTCTTAACTCTTCTTGCTGTTATCCCAGACAGAATAGATGAAGCTACATCAGAAACATTGCTGTGTCATTTACTTACTGGACAGCTGATCTGATAGGATATATCTAAAATAAATATGCACATAAATTCTCAGTTTGGTCACAGTTAAATCTTGCACAATCCATGACATAGAGGTTACACAGTCCATCCTTCTTGGAGGGGTGCATGAGCATGGTATTTCCTCTGCAAGTGCTGTTGGAAGTACTCGTGAGTACGTCGTTAATCTTCAGTGGCCAGTGGTCATTTCTGAAGCTGCATCAGCAAATACTTCTGCTAGCAGTGTCTTTCTGCAGCATATTAGTATAAATTTAACCCACTTGGGAAGTGCAAACAGCAGGGTTGATGAGCCTGGGATCAGTGCCAGGTTAATACAGCTACACAGCCTTTGTATCAGTTCGTATCCTATGAGCTTGGAAAGGAGCGAAGGAGAGTGCATCCCTCCATGCAAGAGGTACTTAGACATAGCCAGGACACTGAGGCAAACACCATAATTGCTGATGGTAAAGGATGCCAATTGTATCATGTCGATTCTCTTTTCAGCTGGCCAGTGGAAGAGAAAAATAAATCCTTTCAAAGTAGAAAGATTCATCCTGCATTTCTCTCTTCAGTTCTTAAAGCTCTCTTTCTCCTGATTCCCTTGTCTTTCTCGAAGCGATGCTGAATAGTGCTTTGCTTACTGCAAATAGGAATCATGGAACTGTCCTTTTTCCTTTGGCACATTTCTTAATTTTCTTAGATTTCTATCTATTGCTAATGATTAGAACTGTGTTAAACCTAGAGCCTTAAACTCACAGCGAAAAACTGCAACAAACTTTGGAAGTTTGCTGTAAATCCCCTTGACGGCACAAATTTAATCTGGAAGCCACAGAGGGGCAATGAACATGGTAACCCCTGTTGCCAATTAATTTGCTGCTTTTCAAACTGCAATACAATCATAGCTTAATTTGGTTTACCTCAAGAATCTCTTTGTGATATTTCCATGAAATTCAAGACAGTGAAAGTTAGTAATTCTGGTTTAGGAGCACAAGTTACTGGTTGTTGCCAAAAAATTGTGTGCTGCTTAATTGAGTTTTGATGTTCTTGCTGCTATCTACAAACCCAATTTTTCCACATGACTTTGTGATGAGATCTAAATCTCTGTATCAAATGTTAAAACCCCTGGCACTTGCAAAACAGAAAGATTTATGTAATTAGCAGTGGCTGAGGAAAATAAGGTTATTCTCACTAGGGAAAGGAGACATTCTGGTTATCTAATTGATGCTTTTCCTCATGCAGAAGACTGATAAAATTGACCCAGACAAAATTTTCCCACCGTCAAAAACAGAAAACCAAGATGACATGATACACATCCTAGGAAATTAGGAGTGGAAACTTAAGAGGAAATTACTGTATTTCATCCAAAGGGAAATAAACTTACTGAATGGATTATAAGAAATGTCCTTTAAGAGTGGCAAAATCAATTCTTTTAAGTGATAGTAAAAGAAATTGTAGAAAGAAATTATTGAAGAGCATTGGAAAAGGGAGCATCTTTAAATGGAGAAAGAGGCAAAAGAGAGCGTTCCTTTGGTTTCCAAGTACCTTGAATTTCTGGTTTTAAAGATACTGGTTCAGAAGAACAAGAGCAGGAAATTGTGTGCTGAGATATTTCAAGTCTAACATCCCGACTCTGAAATGCACCATTTTGCTCCAATTATACACAAATACAGTCAATAAGTATGGGACCTATATGGTCCTTTTGTGTGGGGAAAGTCAACCTCCAGCTGGAACAGGACAGGAGTTCTAACCACTTTCAGACAATAGAGTCTTTCTTGAAACTCAGAACTACAGAGGTACAGAGAGCCCATTTAAAGGTGCTGAAAGTGTGACCCTGGAAATAAAATTCCTACTGTTCCTCAATTCTGACTTTTAATCAGGTTGGAATCTATTGAATGTAATCTGGATATTTTGACTAATTTAATTAGGTCAAAATGAAGTTTATTTGACTTAAATGTTTTTATGGCCATGAATCTTTCTTCCAGCTCTGAAGATACATATTTGTAACCACTGCTAACATGTAAATTAGATTAGAAGGACTGTGTACAATGAATAACATAATTTAGCAGTTTGTCGTCTATTCCCCGACAAAACATTGCACCAAGTCTTTCTGAAGTCAAGCTTGATAAGTGTGCTTTAATTGTGTCCTTCTCCAACAACTTTGGTTCAGTATCACAGGGAATTTATATGCATCCATGAAATTGTACTCTTCTTAAAAATGGAACTTTGCTGGAGATGCCTGGTGAGAAGGCACTGTGCAGCAAGGGAAAGGGAAGAAAACTCTAGCTTGAAGAAGAACCTGAAAACAGCTGAGAATCTGGAAGGATAAAATGTGTATCTATTTTCTGTTGCTGAGTTGGGCCCTTGTACTACTTTTTGAAGTTGGTTATCTTCACTTCCTTCCACTGTCCATTGTCTCTGAGAAGGAGAACCATAGAGTTTGTCATTTGAAACAGCATCACTGGGCATCCATTGGGCAGGGAAAGCCCAGGACAGGGAGAAGGCCAGCCAGCAAAAATGCCATGTCCCCTTTTCCAAAGTACCTGTGTGCTGTGCACTGGAGCATCTGTGCAAAACACATCTCAAGAGGTAAAAGAATGTCACTGCTGCCTGTTCAGATCAAAGGGAGTGGATTAGAGACCGCCCAATGGGGGTTTCCTCATCAGGGCTATTCCCACTCTAACAATAGGGAGTTTATTGGACATGGAGCACTCAATTTACAAAGAGAGGCATAAGCTTCCTTGCTTCACTGGCCAGACCACAGCCTAAGTACCTGAAGCAGTAGGACATGCAGCAAAAGCTGGCTCTTTCTTGCCTTTTCTGTATCTACTTGTGGATACAGTGTGGTAATACCTGCAATTACCAACAGGAAATTAAAGAGAAGATCACACCCCTAAGAAGAAAATATTTCGCCTTCTTACTCTGTGTTAAGTCTTCCCTGGCAAGGAATTCTGTTTTTCTGCTGTTCTGGCAGATTATTTGACACTGAGCAACTGCATTAGCACTTCTGGAACAAGGAGTAAGAGCTGAGAGCGTGAAAAAGCGTTGTGGAAGCCTTCCTGCTTGAGACATTTAAAAATGACTGAAGCTTTTAGAAATTTAGTGTAATAGACTGATGCCTAACTAACAGGGAAATAAAGCAGATTGCCTAAGAGCAATTTTTAAGTTTCAGTTTTGCCATGCCCTGCTGCTGGTTTGGGCATCTGGCTGAGCCGTTCCCAGGTAAATGACTCTGTTCCTGCTTCTAAGCAGGCTCCAGGCAGGAACTGGCAGGAAGAGGAGGCAAGAAAAAGGTCTTAGAGGGCACAGGTCTCTGAAGGAATGAGCTCAGCTGGTTCCTGGGGTGCAGCGATCAGCTGAGAGCAGCACTCCAACCACCAAATGGTGCAATTGAGCTTTGAGCCAGAAGAGACTGGGTTTGTCAAGGCTGGCAGAAATTGCACCTTCTCCCTGCCCCCAGTCTTGTTAGCACAGAAGGGGAGGTAAAATAGAAAAAGTATCTGCTTAACATGCCACAGTGCAAGAGGAGTCAGTCCCCTGAGAGCCTCTGGGGAGAGGTCCAGCACAGCTCTGTGGCACAGCCAAGGGCCGGCCTGCAGCCGGTCAGGAGCTGGGGAGGTCAAGTGTCTGCAGGAGGCACTGCAGACCTTCAGCTCCATTAACGTTTGCAATTAACATAAATCTCCATATTTCAAAAACAATTTTCTAGGGATTCTGATATAACCACACATTCAGGCCTCGGACATTGCTCATGTCGTGTTTTGAAGAGTGACAAGTAAACCTTCACCCTGCTTTTAGCCTCCTCTGCTGTGTCTTGCCTTGCCTTGTCTGTGCATCTGAGCCAACAATGAGGGAACTTTCTTTCCTGCCTAAGCAGATGTTTACCTTTCAGCACCTAAGATGACCTTTTGACTTGGGCCTGAAATTCTGGCCCTGCTGAGATGGGTGGAAGTTTTGGCACTGATTTTGACAGAGCCAGTATTTCATTCCAGGTGCTTTGCTCAATAAAGCATATAAAATTACAAAATATGGGCCTTCCCTCTTGCTCAACGTCTCAGTCATCCCAGGTATCACTGAGTGATAAACACAAAAACCTGGAGGAAACAAAATGGCATCTAAAAAAAAGGGCTCCTACACGAATAATTAAAATACCTTTCAATATATATAATAGGTACACCTATACACACAAGCACACACATCTAGAAGACATCAATGGGATCAAAGCTTTTCTCCAGCACTTTAATAGGTGGCATGCACCCTCACTTATCTGCTAAAATCAAAACCTGTACATGCACGTGCAGGTGCTGGGAGTTGCTTTTTCGTATTGTTGGCACAGGGCCACATAGTAGAGCCATGCACCTTCATTTTTTAACAAGCCTGTGTTTTCTCAGGTGTTCATTTATCTCTGTGAAGAAGTTTCTCAGACCTGTAACCTCAAGTTTAGCATGCTAATAGGAAGAGGTGCTCTTGCTGCCAATAAACAGGCCTTGCTCTGTCTTAGATCCAAGGATATAACAACAGATTTTTTTATCATGATTTATAAATATTCTTTGCAAATGTAGGGATCGTGAGCATGGAATTGTAGCGATAGGCATTTGGAACAGACTGCCAGAGGATGTGGTGGGTTTTCTACCACTGTGAGTTCAAATTTGGATGACTTTCTAAAAGACAAGTTTAGGTTGAATCTGCAGAATGCAGTTCCAGAGGCATGAACCACTGTATGAAAAATATGGTCTGTGTTGTGATGGCTCTTTTTGGCTTTAAAAATCCGTGAGTCCATGCTGATTTTGGTAACAAGGATACCATGAACAAAGGCAGAAGGCAATTAAGGATTATTTTCTTGGGAAAAAATATTGCTTTGAACAATGAGCTAAGGGAGGTGGAAATAACAATCCATGTGATTAACATAAACACTCTGTTCCAGAGCGTAACAGCCTTGTAATTCACTGTTAAGTTTTAAAATTTCAGCATGGATTGACTGAATTTTTGGGTGAGTGACTGAATTGTTTATGTTGAATATCTTTTTGGCAGTTTAGGAAGTGACTCTGTTCTTGCTACTTAAGCCCCATTAGAACACTTGTGATTTTTCTGCAGGCAATATTGTCAGTTCCCATTTCTCTCAGTTCTCTGCATTTTGACAGCAATGAGTCAAATTCTGGATTTTTTTCATTGTCTGAAAGGCTTTTGCTTTTCTGCAGTTGTCTGCTTCAAGGGGTTCATTTCTTCTCCTTTGCAGTCAGTAGAGTTTTATTGTTGCTTCTCACAGGCTAGAAACGGGACTCTGGTTTTTCTTTTGTGCATTTATTTGATCCAAAGAGCTGGCTATTGTTATCTAAACTGAAAGTCACTTTCTCATCCATTAGTCATTCTATGCTAAAGATCAAAAGTTTGGGGGATGTCTTGTTGACTCTAATCTCACAACATTTTTCTTTATTTACTGTTCTTGTAGATTCTGTATTTGAGAATTTGCAAAACTTGCTTTCAATGTCAACATTCAAGTACTTCCCATAAATAAAAAAGCTGGAGTCACTTAACATAGTTCCAAAGACTTCCCCACACAATCTCAGATGGAACAGCCCATAGTTTCCTGCTATTAATCCATGTTCTTATATTACATTGTAGTATTATGTTGCCACTTGTTTTTTCTAGTTCTTTTGGGTTACTGCTGAAATGTGTAAGGTTATGAAAAGAATTTTAAAGAATTTAAATCTTAAAGAATTCCAAAACCTTTCTAATTCCTGCTTACTTTTATGGGTACTCTGGAAGATGTGCTGTTTTCCAATTTTATTAGAATCAAAAACGCTCAACTCCTACCCACTTCAGAGTTTCCTGACTGAGCCTGAAAAAAAAACCAAAGAAAAAAACAAACAAAAAAGATTACTTGAAACTTTATATTATTCTAAGTTCTAAAACAAGAATAGCTCAAGGAGGGGGAGGACATATGACAGAAAGAGGCTTTTGGGGAGGCAGTTGGTGTGCAGGAGCATGCAGGTAGCCAGGCATAGCCCAGCACATTGTGGACAAGTTAACATTCCTCGTGTGCACTGCAGGGAGCAGCAGGAGCCATGGAAATCACCTGGGGAGTGGCACTGGCTCCCCCAGAGCCAGCTCAGCCAGCACTGCAGGAGCTGCCTCCGGCAGGGCCTGGGACGATGCTCTTGACTCCCTGGCCACCGTTGTCCCACGGCTGCTCCTGGGGATGCTGCTGCAGCACCTGCAGCAAGTGGTACCCAGAGGTCCAGGGACACTTTTCCAAAGGATTCCTGCGATTGGCGTTGCAGGTCACCCCTGGCCTCTGCTCCTGTGCCTCCCAGGGGCATCTCTCCTGCAGGGATTACTCTCCAGCCTCCAGCGAGGATTGCTTTGTTCAAAGTCCACTTTTCTCCCAGAATATTCCTTAAATAAAGCAGGGTGAATACTCCAGGAGAAAGGATTTGAATCATTCTGTTGGTTTATTTTGGTGTTTGCAACCAGATACTTTCCTCAAACTTTCACAAAAGAGATTTAGAAATTATTAATATTAATTAATAATATTGGGCATAGGGATAAGAAGAAAAAAGACTGTAAATATGTTCTAGGCAAAATATGTGCACTGCAATTCCATATCTGGTCACTTGGGATACAGTATCTGAATTAGGTCCTCTCTAGTCTGGGAAGGGATTGATAACATGTGGGTCAAGTGGACAGTAATTATCACACTCAGGTGTGTGAAGCACTGCCCATTGCCAGTAGCTTTTCAACAGTCCCTGAGGTGGGTTATGCTTTCATTGAGCTAAGAGGGGGTTTTTAAGTAAATGCTTTTGTAAAAAGTGCTGAAGTTAAATTGGAAATAGTTTGTTATCCAGGGAGGGGCCGTGGCTGTCATTTGAAACATCAGTCAGAAATAACTAGCCAAGGTCTAGTTTTGATGGTTTTTAAGTTCTGATACAGGCAAGCTTCATTTCTACAGAGGAATTTGCATTTAATCCTCTTTAAACTTCCCCTGAATTTTGTTTGTGGGCTAGTTTGGGCTAGGGTAGAGTTAATTGTTTTCTTCACAGAAGCTGGTATGGGGCTGTGTTTTGAACCATCTATTTGTATTTTTCAGGTAGTGCCTTTACAACGTGTTTTATTCTTTCACTGATGTGTGTCCCTCCACTGTAAAAACCACAAAGCAAACTAGATTTCAAAATGCATGTCCTCTGAAGCACTTTCCTAGGAATTTTGCTGAGCTTAAATGTCTTCACTGTGTGTGAGAAAGTAAATATACATGTAACAAAGAGTTCTTCCTTCCCTGGGCAAGAGTGTGTTCTATCAGGGAAAAAACATTTTTCTTGGCATGATAATTAAAAAGAAATAACACATTTGAATAGTACCAGCCCACAAAATCCAGGGCTTACAGCTGGCAAGGCAAATAACAGCATTCTAGGATGACATTTCTTTTCCACTCTTGCAGCAGTTACATGAGAGTTGTGTCAGGATCCTTTGGCTTTGGTTAGTTTCTGTAGTAACATTAATACAAGTGAAACCATAACATTTTATTTTACATATTAATTCTGCAGAAGTAATTTTCTTCTCATTTGAACTGAACAGTAACAAGTGAAGTACACAAAGACTTAATCTAGCATAATTTAATAGAATATTTTAGTAACATTGTGTGTGTGTGTGTATATATATATAAAAAATAATAATTAACTGTATAATGTTTTCTATATTATTATATGAGATTTCTTATAACAACCCCAGCATGTTAGAGATGATATGTTTATGCACTCTCTTTCCTTGTCCTTCTTTCTCATTTTGTACCACAGCAAGGCTTGCCCAGGTTCCTCCTCTCCTCCCAGGCAGAGTGGCCCTGGCTGGAGGTACCATTCTGAGCACTGAAGTACCTGCCACTTTCAGGGGTAATCTGAACTTCTATTACAGACTCATAAAAAAAGTGAACATTTAGAATCCTGCAAGTTAAACATGGAGCCTTGGGGAATGTGTGAAGCTCTGAAACCAAATGTTTGGAGTTTTTTTCTTCTTTTTATTTTCTGATGAGTGGATTTGCACAGGTGGAATGGCCTCCGCACTGGGACATGGGTGAATACCAGAATCTTGCTTTGAACAACTCCATCCCCAGAGAGCACAGCCAGTGCCAAGGACTTTCTGCAGGGCACCTGTTGAGAGAATGGAGCAGTGCCACTGCCAGAAAGAGCCAAGGGAGTCCCAACTTCTGTACTTCACTACTTTTTCTACACTACGTTCTCACGTCCCCCTAATACAAGCGTGATCAAAATATCCCCCTGAAGGAACATCTATCACAAAAAAGGAATAGAAAAACATTGCAACCCAAATCCATTAATTTCAGAGTGCCCCCTCTTCTCCCAGCAGTGGCTGGGAGCTGGGATGTCCCGGTGGGCACCCCGGGGAGGGGAGACTGGCAAGGGCATTCCCCAGGTGCTCTGGAATGAGTGTCTGGAAGGAGGGGGCTGGCCACACATGCCAGCAGCCTCAGGAGAGGCTCAGTTCTACCTGCTGGCAAGGTGAGGGCTCTTACTGCACTACACTGACACTGTGTCTCCCACAACTCTTTATTGCAAGTAGTCCATAAAACAAGAAAGACCAACATGAAACCCTTCTGATGAGGTAAAGATTGTAAAAATATTCTTCCCCGCTCCATTATATAATGGTTTAATGGGTTGCTGAGGATGCCAGGAATACTGGGAGCAAGAGGAGAGGAAACACACATCACCACCCCGTGCAATCTTTCTTCTCCTTCACCGCAAGCAGGGTGAGCTGGGCTCGCAGCAGCTGTACAAGAGCTCAGGACTTCCAAGATGAGGAAACCTGGAGAGGGACAGTATGTGATGGAAACCTGAGGGAGCCTCTGCATCTGCCGATCGTGTAAGGGCTGCTGTTTCCCCGTGTGCATGAGGCCGGTGGGTTCCTGGGGACCAAGAGCCTTTTGCAGGTCCCAGTGTATTTTAGAAGGTTTGCTTTTGACATCATGTGGCCAGAGTCATTTGGAGCCTGATCACGCACTAAAAGAACATGTCAGGAAACCACAAGGCATAATTTCTCTGTGTGGCAATAATCTGCAGGGAGCCTGGATAGCTGTAATGGTACATTGCTGCTTGCTTTAAGTCTGCCTTTGCATTAACTCTTCAATTTGCTTGCTTTGGCTTCCCTGACTCTTAAATACATACACACAGGATCACTTTGACATAGTAAAAATCCAGTTTCTGGAATTGGCTCCTTACTCTCCAAACCATGGAACTCCTCGTGCCAGTCCTGCTCCCACGAGCTGCATGGGGTAAGTCTCCATCTCACCTTCCCTTCCTAATTTGCTGTTCCAGTGACCAATTCCAAAGGTATTGGTAACGAGCTAGGGATTTTCATCTGAATAAAATTTACTATAAAATTTACAGGGACTATTTTTAACTGATATCAAATGAAAAATGGTTTTTAAAAGATCTCTCTCTACCACTCCTGGCTTTTCTGTGCCAAACTCCAGCAAGCAGGGGGCAGCTGGCTTTTAAACCCTTTTTACAGTTTTCTACTTTTACAATCCTCTTCTACTAATGCAGAAGCTTTGGCCTTCCTGCCAGGCCTGGAGTATTCTCCTCCCCATCTCCCTCGTTCTCTCTTTTGATCATTTAGATTTAAAGAGACTGGGCAAAAACAGGTGGATGAAACACTCAAAATCTGTCTTTGGAAGAGGGGTTTGTTGTCCTTCTCTGCACACAAATCAGGATGATGCTTGCAAGGCTGCAGAAGCACCATTTCTTCTCCCATCCACAACAATTTTAGGTAACAGGGTCTCTCAGGCCCAAGAGAAGCGAAATGTATTGACCTGGGAAATAAGATCCCCATGAACTTATAGTGCTGGAGGAGACAGTGCGTAGCCGTTGCTTGATCTAGTTTTTGTTAGAATTTACTGCTGCATTTATTTAAGAAAATGTACTTTGTGTACTTTAAATTCCTTTCATCTAGTTAAAACAACCAAAATTTTATTTGATAAAAACAGCCTGTTATTTGAAATACATTTTTCTTGAAGGACTATCATCAAACATGAACTTTAAAAAAATTCATTCTGTACTTTTCCATAGTGAAACCATTCCACCCCGGATTTATGCTCTCTGTGACTTTAAAATTAGATTGAAGAGAAGCAGGAAAGATGAACCAAATATTAACAGCAGCAGGAAAAGAAACCGAGTGTCTGGCAGAGAGCACAACAGATAAACGCCTTCCTACCTAACCTGCTGTTTCACCTCCACTTGTAAAATGGGAACTGGCCTGAGAGCTGGGGGACCTGCAGATATAGAAAGACATAGCATGGAACAAAAAAAAAAGAATCAGGGCAGCGATGTAGCTACGTATGGCTGAAAATATTTGGCTTGGCTGGAGCGTCAGCTTAAAGCTTAAGCAGTTCTTGATTTTTGTTCAGGTCGGTTTCCGCATCATTAGCAAGGACTGTACTCCAGTTAGCTCAGTCACACAGAAGCTGCTCCCAGGATCTCAATATTTTGAACTATGCTGAAGGTACAAGTCAGAATAAATATACGATGTTTATAATTTAGACTTGAAGTGAATAACGCCGCATTGTCAAATCTCAATTAGCCGTGGTCGCTTATTTGGTCTAAGGATTATCTTTGCCATGGACCCTGAGATCTTGGATTTGGCAGATTTCTTAACTGAGATAAAGTGTTGTGCAAACAGGGCTCCCCTGCCCTCCGGGGCAGCCCGGCTCTGGGAACAGCTCATCCTGCTGGGTCCGGCCAGAGGGTCCCGCTCCGGGCAGGCATCCCACCCTCACCCCACTCCCACCCTGCTCCCACCCAGCTCCCCTGAGCCTCCTGCCCCGGGGGAAGGCTGGGAGTTCACCAATCCTTAGTTCGTCTTCCACCAGGACAACGTTCTTTGCAATTCTTTGAAATTTTGGATCGGATTCTTCATAATTCTACTCCTTAGAGATTTTTCTCCCAGTCCTTTATGGAAAAGTGAATGAGGATGAAATAACGATTGACAATTGTTGCTTTATTATTGGGGAAAGAAGCAATATATCTCATAAATTATAAATTACCCTCCTCGTCATGATCTGTCAGGGTGAGAGGATGCGCAGGGAGCTGCAGAGCACCCTGGCAGGCATCATCCCAGATTTATGTGTGGCACAACGTGTTGTTACTCACACAACAGGGTCTCTGCATGATGTGAAGGTTTGCAACTAAATATAAAATATGTGCAACACACATTAGAAATCCATATCACCTTAGCATACGAGAAAGAAAAGGTTTTCCCTTGTAAACAGAGGCCTGAATTAGAAGTTTAAAATGCCTTTTGTAAAACGCTGTCAAAATGTAAATGCTTTCCTTCAGATAATGCAGATGCTTTAAGACTGATTAAAAACAAAACAAAAGCAAACAAAAACCTCAAATGAAAACCACCCAACAACATTTTAAAAAGCCCTTTCTTGAATTCTCTGAACAGGTATAATAATAAATTATGTTTCTGCAGTGAGGGTGGGTTAAACAAGCTCAGCTCTGATGGCTCTATTTCCAGCTCCAATAAAATATTCCAGTGTGTGATCCTATAAATGTGAATACAGAAAAACGGAACATTCTTTTACCCAGGCAGGTCTTTTCCTCGAGCATAAATATTCTTAGCCTGTTTTTTGGAGATAAAGACTATATCATTACCAGACCAATGGCTGGAATTTCTCTTTGAAAAGGAATCCTTGTAAATGCTGTGTCTCTGAAGCCAAATGCTCTTAACTTCCAGTGAAAATTTCACTGAATATTCCATACAAAGAGCAGATCACACTAACTAGGACCTTTCGAAGTCTATGCAAAGTTAATATTATATAATGTTGAAAAAAGAGAAGTTATAAATCTACTTTCTCGGTAAATTATTTTGAGTATTCATGAATACGTAAACGCAAGTCCTTTCAAGATTTTTGAAATTATTTATGTACCTAAATCCCATTGAATTTAGGATCAAAAATATAAATATTTATTTTTATTCTGCATTTTAAATTTCAATCTGAACATTTTAAGAATTTTTTTAATTTATTCAACTTTTTTTTAATTTAAAAGGAGAAAAGTGACTATGCAAGCAATCACAGACATAAAAACAAATCCACTAGCTAAAATTTCATTAAAAGAAAGTCATCGCTATAGCATATTACTATAACGTAAAACATAAAAGACTATCTTATAGTTGCTTTAGAAGATTCTTTTCAACCAGCACTGGGCTTTAAACTACACAGGAAAATAAATAAAAATTCCATTAGATCTGAATTTTTTTAAGTTGTTTGTTTGAAGATGCTTGGCTCGAGTTAAAGAGCTTTAAGATATTCTCTCCCTTTTCTTATGACAAGTAACATAAAAAAATAAAAGATTTCCCCATATAACAGTAGCCGCTGGTGTCCTGTGTCAGGGTATTAACCTTTTTAACCCTGTCAGTTGGCTGGGGCCAGGAAATATGGACTAGTCTTTTACTACTCTTCTGTGTGTCACAACTTTATTATGCATCACATTTTTCCTCTTCTGAAGTGTCTATAGCACTAAAAAAAAATAGTCTTGTAAAGAGAATGCAGTGTTCCAAGGAAAGGTATGTAGGACTGAATATGATATATTTTATCAAGGAGATGTCCCTCTTCATCCAGAGCACATTATTGTTGCTCTGTAAAACCTTAACATCAAAGAAAGACTCAGGGTTCTGTTTCATATTTTGTAAAGGTGATCTCTGAGCATTTCTAGTTGAATTATCCAATAGTTTGCTGTATATCATTTTGCTGCTGACAAGAAAGCTGTCTCATACCCTTACCGGTGTCTGTGCAGAGCTGGCTTGTCTTTCAAGTCACTATAAAGCCATATAGGGCTGATTAGCAATAAATATTTCAACTGCTTATAAAGAAATACCAGTTCCTAGAGGCACTAATGTTGTCCATTGCTTATACAGACTGTAATCTTTTCAGGGAGCTTGTGCACATCCTCCATTAAGAGTAATACTGAAAACTACACAAGCACTTAAAAATCTCGTCAAGGCAAGATGGCATCATATCATGAGGAGAATCAAAGACACTCTTTAACTCATGGACATCCATAAACATTACTTTGTCTCTTAATTGTAAATCTTCAGAGATTTGCACATTATTTCCAGCAATCCAGATGCTGGTAGAAGAATGTTATCTTCCTCTAAATATCATTTTGTTAAATACATAAGAGCTTTGGTCATTAATGGCAAGCTGCATCCAATTGTCTCCTCATTGCTGGGGTTACAGCTGATGTAATAACTTGGCTTCCTGCTCCTTCCTCACATCTCCTTTTTTTTTTCCCAGATTGTCACCCATAATTTACTATTCACTTTTATGCAAAAGGTTCACCTCCGAGCACTATTTCTTCTGACAGCCATGCCAGCAGCTGGTTGCAGTGACTTGAAGAGAATGTCCTCAAACCATAGCAGTATCTGCCTGCAGGGGCACAGCATTCCAGGGAGAGGAGTCCTTTCTCCTGCTTGGACACTGACCCTGTGGGGCAGGCAGGTGTCCCCAGTGTCACCCTTGACTGGGGAGAGCTGGCCTCCATCCTGTGCCTCCTGCCTGCACTTCCATTGGATCCCTGCCTTTGCTTGCACCTCTGTCACTGCTCTCCTCCCTTGGAGCTGGAAATGAGCAAGGATTCAATCCATCTCTGGTCCAAAGTTTGTGCTCTTTGATGGAATAACCTGACCAGCCCACAGGACACCAGGTGAGCTTCCACTTCCCAGGCCAGATTTTTTTTCCCCCGTATCCGTGTGTGTGTTTCTGCCTCCGCAGCCTCCTTTGCCTTCATTCCAGTGTCACACAGATAACCTGAGGGAGCTGTGACATTTATTCCCCGTGACTCTGTCATTCTCCACAGCAGGGTATTGCTGATGGGAAACTTAAATATGATCCAGGGAGCATTCAAATGAGATTTCACCACAATTAAATGGAATTTTGTTCCCAAAATCACTCTGTTTCTCCTTAGCAACTCTAGTCCTTTAGAAAACAGTGGCAAAGACCGTGGCAACACTCCCTGCAAGGCAGTTTTGTGTGCTACAGTGGGATTTCGGCTCCATTCCAGTCCTTCAGTGCACCTCTGGCAGCGTTTGGTAGGCAGCTTTTTGTGCAATGGAAGCTTTGGGGATGAGTTCAATCAGGAGAGCAGTAAAAAATAAAGTGAAGGGAAGTTTTCCTATTTGGTGAGATGAAGCAGCACTGCAATAATCTGGAAATAGATGGACTGAATAGCCTTTTACTTGCCTGATTCATAAGTGAAGTAGACCAAATAAAGGGGAATATACTTTCATGAATAATTCTACCTCAGACTTTTCATTTGAAACCAGTTTGAGTTGGTCACTATTCACATTTTCCATTTCTTAAGCTAATCAGTATTCACAGTTTCTGGGGTTTTTTTAATGCTTAGTATTCGAAATGCCAGATTCTTAACAAATGCTAACTCATTCTGATCTGCAATAAACCACAGCATTTTTCAAATTTTACGCAAAATCAGAATTCTGTGGGCGAAAATATGTTTCTCCAGCATTTTTATTCTATGTTTGTAAAAGGTGTTCTCAATCTTTAACTGATAATTTAACAATGTTTTTTGCTGTTATGAGCCAGTTTAGTTCCTCGCTGGTTTGTGTTACGTCAGTAATAGCAAACTGATCACATAGTAAGTATGGTCTGTTCATTTTTATTTAAGGAGAAGGAGAATCAGCTGATTAAAAACATTTTCTTTCCCTTCATTCAGAGTGGGTGTATATTAAATCACACCTGACAGCACTCTACATCACCAGAAGAAACTCCACAGTGAGGGGGGTGTGTGTATGGTCCAGAGCAGAGCAACATCGAGAGCTTCAGGAGGGTCCAGAATTCAACAGAGTTTGGCCGGAGAAGTTGGTGAGTCACAACCACTCTGAAATCTTTGCACTTCTTTTAAGTCCAAAGTCTTCATTGTCTTTTGTGGAGGCCTTAAAAGCAGTGCAAAGGCTGCTGAGGAGACTTGTGGCACTCAGGTTCATGTCTTTCTTTCCACTTTTGATGTTTGTGCAGAACATTTCCTTCCATGCCAAGGCGGACGAGTGATCACGGTTGCTTTGTGTCGTGCCAGGCATCAGCAGCTTTGTACACCAGGGACTTCTACTGACCTGCCAGAAACCAAAAATTAAGCAAAGGGCAGAGAGAGAGAGAGAGAGAGAAGGACCAGGCATATCTGGTCTAAATAGATTGCAAACAGAGATATAATTTAGCTGAGATTTCTGATCTAAGGAGTATTCCTCATCCATTGGTTTGGTGGGGAGGAAAATTTGTTACCCTCACTTTTTTTCTATATCACAGAGCTTGTTTGCTTGGGAAATATGCTTTAAACCTTCATGTTAGTTTTTAGGTACAAAAGCTTTTTTAGGTTTTATTAAACACCATATATGCTGTATTAATAAATACTGCCCCATTTTACTATGATAATCAATTTTACCCACGCCAAAAATGGAATTTCCCTGATCAGAATTGGTAGCTGAAATATTTTTTTAATTTTAAGGTTTTGCTTTCATTTTTTAACCAAGTAAGTTTTATGGTGAGAGTAACTAAAATTGGAACACATTTGGTTCCAGCAGCCCCTTGGATGCATTTCAGGCATTACACTCCCTTGCTTTGCCTGGCCTTACCTTTCCCTCCTTTCCTTTCCCTATTATCTTTTTTTAATGCAGCAAATATTATAGTTTTTTACCAAATATCACACATGATTTTTTTTTTACAAACTTTATCACTTTTTGGCATATTTTTCTAATTTATTATATGTTTTTCCATCTTCATTTTAGTCTTACTTCTGGCGTAACTGAGAGTTTGGAACTTGGTTTTAGATTTTTGTCTATATGCAATTAAATGCAATCAACTTTCAGTAGTAAATTTTTGGTCACTTAGTTCTAAATGCTGAAACAACATATCCTGTTTTAAGGTTTTGGGTTTTCTTCAAGACACTAATATGGTGTTCATTATCAAAGGACAAAGGGCACTCTGAATTGTAATAAGGACTTTCTGGTTTTAAATTCCATTACTTGCATTAAAACCACTTACTGCCACTAAGAAAAATGAGTATAACTTTGTGCAGTTTGTGGCAAATAGGCACTCTTTTGATATCTTATAGCAGAATGTTTCAGTTAATAGGCCTGTACTTGAAAGTCCCCTTTCACACCAACGCTTGCAAGTGCGTTCTGTGTTTTTGTTTAACTCTGACATCCATGAAAAGACAACCAAGATCTGTTTCTTATTGTGCATTAAAGAGGATTCTTTGGAAATTGCTGAATAACTTAGCAATATGCTCTGTATCATTTTTCCTGATGACAAGACAGATGTCATCTCTGGTGCATCTGTCTAGAGTATCCTCTTGGATAACTTCTGTGTATTGCAATCTGCTTCTTTTCTTCAAATAGGAAGCACTTCCAAAAGGCCTGTTAATTTGCAATTGCTTAAATATTTCACTTATTCGCAAGAAACAAAAATGGAGCATGCTGAGTCTTGTGAAACAATTCCTAATAAGTATTCCATTTGCCAAAAAAAAAGAAAAAAAGAAAAAACGCACAACACTCCTACACTTAATTCAAGAGCAAGGCTGCGTTTTCAACAGAAATGTGTTGAATCATTTTGAGCTTTCGGGTCTTTGCCTTGTTGTGTTTAATGACCACAACTGTACAAAGTTGGTTTATCTTCCAGTCAAGGTCAGGACAGCTGGTCAGACCTGGAGACTGACTTTTACTGTATTTTCATGTTTAGATTCATTTTATGCCGTTTATCGCTTTTGTACGTGAAACAAAAATGGGGTCCTTTCAAACTAAAACCCTTTCGAATCAAGAGGCAGGTTCCCTCTCCCACTCGTGAGGCCACCACCTCATCAGGCTCCACCTGCAGGGCAGATCCAGCCCGTTCGTGCAGTCCTTCCCCCTGGGCTGTGCAGGGTGGGTGCAGGTGGGTGCTGAGCACAGGCAGCACATGCCTGTGCTGGGAGGCAGGTGGGGTTTAGCCCCTGTGTGTCTCTCATGGAGAAAACTGCCAGTCTGCATAAAAACTTGGCGTAATGTGTGTTTGAGGGGCAGCATAAAATAAACAAGTGCTCCAGCTGCCTGCTGGTACGTTCAGCATAGAGACTTAGGTGAAAAAAGGGGAAGTTTTCCCACTGTGCAACGAGGCTGAATAGTTCTAGAACAATATGAATTTCCTGTAAATATCCCCCTTTCTCAGAAACGAAACAGGGAGGAGAGCAGGGCAAAAGGGGAGGAAGAGAGACAGTGGGAAGGAGAGCAAAGAGGGACCACCTCCCTAGTCAGGCCGTGCATCACCCCCAACACCTCGGAGACAGGCTCAGCTAGCAGGGCCTTTCAAATACAGAAGGGACAGATGGGTGGAGGGCATTGGCAAAAGGAAACCTGGCCTGACTGGGGAAATGGCCTTTACCAAAAGTGAAGTAATTTCCAACACGTTTAAGTCAAGGGTGCTACCGATGATGCTCATTTAACACGTTTGTGTTGGATTTAGCCTGCAAGTATTTGGACTGGCCATTCCATGGTATCTCAGGGAAGAGTGGCTCTTTCTTAATCACAAAGTCTCAGTTTTAGGGTATCCCTGTTACCCCGGGGGTGGGGTTGCAAGAGGCTGCTTTTCTTTATACACATACACTTTGTTTTCTTTTTTAACAGCCAGTTCAGGCAACATCCCTGTCATTCTGACTTACACTGTGATTTTAAGATGTCATCAGAAACATTTCTTTTAGTGACTGCCAGTCGTTAATTGCTTCTCCTGTATGTCTCCATAAACATTACGTGTAGATGTATCGGTATATAATATTCACGTGTTTTATGTTTGTATAAACATACTGCTAATACTGCGTTTCTCCAATAGAGAGCTCTATAAATCTAGACCTCCAGAGATACCTTATAATGACTTAAACATTACACCAAACAAGAGATTCCAAGGGGACATGATCAGGATGTAATAATGGGCCAATGTCAAAAAGGATTTATGATTATTATTCATATGACTCAACCATATGCTCCAGCTACTGCTGTAATCTTGCTAGTCTTGGTCTGACATCTGTAGTGATAATGAGTAAAATTGCATTACGCCACAGAAAAAAAATCAAGACACTTAAAAAATAAGTAGTGGGCTGCCAGGAGAAACATTGACCTCCTCTGTAGGGTCAAGAGATGGTTTTAAAATATGCTGGATGCTCCTGACAAAGTTGAAGCACTCTGAGGATCTGGCAACCAGCTGTTCTAGCTTTATTAGAGAAGAACTTAAATATAATTGAATTCCTAAACCATCTGTATTTATCACTGCAGTTAAACACCATGCATGATCCGATTGAATGGACTTTAAAAAAAGGAAGTTACCTGTTTCCTTTTATGTAGGAGGACAAATGGAGATTGGGGAAGATACTTAAATTGTGTGTATTTCCAGGATCACCTGAACAGTCACCGTACCTGTCTGCCTCTTCTGGTTAAGCATCGAGTGTTGGAGTGACTACGGTGAAAAGACACATATTTCTGGTTTGTTTCCCTCCAACAGTCTTGCTCTGACTCGGTCTTTTATGGAGCAGCCCTCATCTCTGGCTGTATCTGAACCTGGTGCTGGGAAACAGTAGCTTATTTGTGTTACTTCCAGGCTTCCCTGTTCAGTAGGAATTTAGCAAGCATGCAAATACCTTCTGGAGAGATGTGCAGGCACTGAAAACTCCTTCCTGCTTCTGGACTAATGTGTAGTGTTGTGCGAGGCAAATATGAGTGCAGACTTCCTTAGTTTCTGTCAAAGTCCATTAATGTTTTGTTACTGGCTGCAGCACTTAGGTGGGAGGTGAAAAGTCATTTGTTTCTCACTGAGAAAGAGAAAACTCAGGTGAAATGGCCTGATGTCAACCCCCGTAATCCTGCAGCGGTGGTTAGCGGATGGGCAGCAAGCAAAAGTCAGAGCAGCTCATGCATAAAGTGGGCTAAATCACAAACCACCAAAGTTGCTGTAAAATCACGGCCAAACATAGCAGTAAAGTACAAATATTTAGGCAGTGTCAGTCAGTCAGCTAATGTATGTATCAGCATATTAGTGAGGAAATCCCCAGAAGCTCTGTGGGAGTTTTTCTTTTTGATCTGCCACCACCTGCCCGGCTGCTGGCACCAGCACCGCAGCCACCAGGCAGGCGGGAGCAGCTCCCCTGGGAGCCCAACAAGTTGCTCCTTAAGGCAAATAACCACTTCATTAATGCACAGGCAGGCTGAGCAATCAGCAGCAGGTGAGGAGCAAAAGGGAACCAGACTAGAGACAAGCTTGTCTGCCTGCCCCAGAACGGTGTCAGCAAAGCTCCTTCCCTGCTTGTTAACAGCAGCAAATGTTCTTCACTGCTGTCAGACCTGCACGAGCTCCGTTCTGCTCACACCAGACTCTGGTGCCTCTCCTCATCCTGCTGAGACCCTCAGCCAAGAGACACGTTCGACATCTGCGAAGCCTGAAGTCTTGGCTCACATGAGCACTAGCATGGGTAGGCTCGAGATGTTGTTTTAAGCACCTGACATCCTCCATCTGTCTTCTTTATTTTTAATTATTTCTTGTCTATAGAGTGACCTAATCAAACAAGCTCCCGTCTGATGTCAAGATTCCTTCTTTGCTTTAATCTCTTCACATTTCTATATAATTTCTTTTTCCTCTGGAACTATCAAAGAATTTTCTTTAACAAGCCCATCAATGAAAAACAAAGTCTGCATTCTTGAATCCTAAGTCACACATAAACCGTAAAGATGCTGTTTGCTCAGTGTTGACAGAAGCAGTCGTCTGCCCTAATTTACCTTCATCGTATGTTTTTATTAGAGCTGTGGGAGCATGCATAAACTCACCAGGGGGACATGCACATTACAGGGCTCTTTTCTTAGACTCTCAGCTCTAATAAAAACACACAGGCTACAGCTCTGTCCTACATTGGACAGCAATACCTCTCTGTTCTGTGTTCTTTTCATTTCAAAACAATTGTATTTGAGAATATTCATTTACTGGAAGTCATCACAACCTGAGGGAGGAATGGTCTCGGAGGAATGATCTCAGGGGGTTGTCTCTTTCTTGATGTTCTTCTGCTCAGTCCTACAGAAGACCTTAGTGATGCTTTACCTCTCACTCAGGTGTCAAGGCTGATAACCCTATTTTAACCCAAATATTTTTCAGGTACTTATGGGGAGAGTGGTTCCACTCCACTACCACTACTGAGCCTCCGACAGTAACTGAAATGGTCATATTGCTGCAGGTTCACATTATTCTAGACAGGATTTCCATGTTCATGGTAAAATTTTTGAGGCCCTACTGATAAGGCCTGTTTTTGAGGCCCAGCTGTATTAGATATGGATGTATACATCCACGTGCACACACATCAAAAGGAGACAATCTGAGCTCAGCAGCAGAGTGGCTGTCACTGTGGCTGATTGGGATGCTTCGTATTCAACTTGCAGAAATCACCTAGATTAGAGAAAGGTATCATTTGATCTTCCATTTTTCCACAGATGCTGCCAAATAGTTTTCTAAATCAGTCCCAAATGTGGCCTGGTCTCTGTGTTGGGCCAGTGTGAATATAGTAGTGGTTTTGTTCCTCCTTGCTACCTTTTCTTCTCCCCCCACGCTTCCTCCCAGACTTTGGGGCGAGAGTACTGAGCCCCAGAATATCGCTCGAGCTAGACAAAACAAAGCTCCAATGTGCACTAGATATAATAACCTGCAATGTCTCCCCTGTCATCCCAAATTACTGGAACACACGGTCTTCCAGCCCTGCCTGCCTACATTCCTGCCTGCTGGAGAGCCGTGCTCCCTCCTCCTCAGCCGGACTGGTGCAGGGTCAGTGTTGGCTCCTTCTTGCCGCAATGCGTCGGCACCGTGCTCCTCTTCCCTCGGGGATCACGGGCAGGTGCTGCTTACCCTGGTCATCTGCAGGGACCTTCAGGAATCACACGGCTTCTCAGAAATGTTTGGGGCTTGCTGGAGATTAGTCACTCCCATCCAGGGAGTCAGGCAGACCAGGCTCCCCAATACCCGCCTTCGGCAGTGGCACAAACCAGCCTCCTCGCTGGGAGTTAGGGGGAAATCTTTCCTTCCATGCCAGCTGGAAAGGCTGCACGTTTGGGAACTTGGTTTCAAAAATATCTCTTCTGGGACATGCTATGCAAGCCGTTTCTGTAAAGATCCTGATTATGCATTCAGAAAGCTCTCTGCTGTCATGAGGAGAGAAGTCTTTGGTGAGTAGTGCCATCAATTGATTGCTTTCTTACTGAAGTTCATTGTAATGTTGGTCTTTCACCTTACTTGTGTTTTCTCGTGGCTGTTGAGAAAAAACTGCAGTCCAAATAAATACACTCCTGGGTCTCCTGTGCAGGACACATACTGCTGCACTCTCAGGTGCCTGTAAGAGCTGATGTATTGTTTCAGCCTTAGAGTTCTTACAGTCCTAAAATAAATCAGGTCCACTGAAACAGTCTTTGTCGTAGGTCTTTGAAGAATCATCTCAACCAGGCAGGAACAGCTTAGAAAGCCCTTGATAAAATGTGCAGCAAGTGCCAACAGCCAAGTAATCACAAGTACTTGAAGGTAGTAGACTCTTCCATTCAGTTTGGTGGACCAGAATAAAATGTTTTCCAGGACCACATGGTGAGGGAATCCACACTTACCAGTTTATTGCAGTCCTGTGTGGACTGAAAGAGGGTTGAGGGTACACAGTGACACATCTATGATCTCTCCTGGTGTATTCGTTGGCACAGCTGAAAGATGAAGGTGTAAAACTAAGATTGCAGGTAAATCGATGAAAATAAGGCACAAAGTGGTAAAACAGATGTTCTCCCATAAATCAGAGAATTGCAACATAACTTGTATTTTTTCTCCACCTATCCCCTCATAGACTGCCTACTGCATCCATCAAAGGCCTGAAGCCTCAAATAGCTCTGAGATTGTGTGCATGGTGTTTTTAATCACAGATTTCACTTACTGCTGCCTTGCTCTTACACCTAGTTGTCTTTTTAAGGAAAGTTAATGATGGAAAGGATTCTATTTTGTAGGATGCCCTTTGCTCTCATCTTCCACATAACTTTTCTTCTCTTTAGCTGATTGACAAAAACAGTGAGCATGGCAGAATCCCACAGGTATTAATCTGACACAACGCCAGCGAAGACCCACCCACCCAGCAAACCAGACTTTTTACAGTTCTTTCTCGAAGCATAAGAATTGGGAACCCTAAGGGATCAAAAGGGCTTGTTTTGATTTTATTTGGTTTGCTTGCACAATGTGATTTTTTGCTTGCAGCAACATTATTTAATGATGATCATGGCTATGTCAAGCAGACTCCTGCCAGAAGCAAGGAAAAAATGTTTAATGTTGCTTTGCTTTGTGTATAGGAATGATTGAGTATTGTCAAGGATGATGGAAGGACAACATCGCTCAAAAGTGCATTTGCACACTGTTAAAAAGGTCTTTTGGTACAATTCAACCTGTATGGTTGCCACGCTCCCTAAGATTTCAATCCCGGAGCAGTGGCCAAAGCCAGCCCAAGGAAATTACCTCCCAGTGGGTGACAGCGTGAGAATAGTCACTGCCACACTCATATCAGAGGGATTGCATATCTTTCAAAGACCTTTCTCTCATCCTTGCAGGAGTGGTTTGTGAAACAAATGAGGTCCTGTAAGTGAAAACATCAGTAGAGAAGTGACCTTCATACACAGAAGTAAAAAATAACAAATCCAGCATCATGACGAGCTGACAGTGCAGTGCACACAGATGGAAGCAGACAAAATAAATTGAAACAATGTTGTTATCTGCTGTATTCCTCAGTATCTTGGGGGATATGATAAGTCTCCATACATTTTTATTTTTCTAGTTGCTTATATTCAGATTTTTACAAGCCCAGAACCTGCTTTGTAGATGTTTTTCCTGTCATTAGTAACAAATTAAGTGAAGGACTACTGTAACTTCAGTAACTAATTGAGCAGCAATTTGATTATAAGTTAGATGGCAAGGGGTTTTTTTTGTTTTCAGTTATGATTTTTGCTCTGTTTTGTGCCCTTTAATTTAAGATTAAAACCACTATTTTAAACAACCACCTTAAAACTCAGAACAAAAAAAAAAATCACAGAAAAGGAAGCAGATGAATACTAGTTTCAGGATGTTTTTATTAGAATACTTTTAGAAGAAATTGTTGGTGAAATATTGTTCTTGTAACCCAGTTTTCCTTACTACGGAGGAAAATCAGAAGCAGAAAAGGAGGTGGTTTCTGGTCACACCACAAGCCTACAGAATTAGGGCTCAGTCTTACTGTTTAAACTCGTAAAATGTGTAGGCTCATCGTGTAATTCAGGGGACTCGCTCCACTGGGCTGGAAATTGCCCCAGCCCGTTCACCCGGGCTCCCTCTGACCAGATGTGCCAGCCTGTGTCCCAAATTCCCAGCTCTCAGTACCTGTGTCCCCAGTGCCGACAGGAAGGAGCCAACACAACTCAGCCACAACAGAGAGTCGCGCCAGAAGCGATTCCTTTATTCCAGAGATTGATGTGTTTTATAGCGGTAACAGAAATGTCTTTCCGTGTAAATTCTAGCAGTGACACACTGAGCTCAACAGATTTAACCCAGGAAAGAATTTGAACAGCGCATCTCAAGTAGAAAAAGCAGCAACAAAAAAAGAAAGTGGTTTTGGTTACCTTTGGATTCTTTTTCTCTTTTTATTTTCATTTTACTGTTTTATATGCTGAGTTGCCAGAGTTTCTGGAAGTTTGAATGCCTCTGCCATGGGAAGAAGACCCAAGAGAGGCAGAAACTGGCGCTTTTGTATACCTGGTCCCATGTTGTCCCCTAATGCACGTGTGGCATTTGACATATAGAGCTACACAGCCAGGCAGCTGTGCAGGCAGCACGGCAAGAACATTTTTGCTTTCTGTGTTTATTGCACACCCTTCCACACCTTGGGCGCCTTAAACCAAAGTTGTAAAACTACTACTGCTACACAGATAAGGCAAAACTCTGAAACAGGGGAAAAGGTAGGTGCTGCCTCAACAATTCAACCAACTGAAATATTTTCTCTCCGTAATGAAATGGGCCTCTCCCATTGTCACATTTAACAAACAGCAGATTAGTAGGTGGCTCAGTGCAAGAGTGTCCAAATCACTGTAAGAAACTCCTGATTTGTAGCCTGCTTCATGGGGAGCAAAACATAGATTATGCCTGGAAGTTCCTTATAAAATTTCTCTCACTCTGACCTGAAGATGAGGTTGTTTCCAGCTTTGGGAGCCTCTTGGAATCACCTATTCCTGATCCTGTGCTGCCCAGAGCTCTGCTCTGCCAGAGCGGTGAGAGTGTCCTCGGGTGGCTGCTGTACCACTGCAGCTGCTGAGCCAAATGACCCTATTTTTTATCTCTTTTTTTGCCATGCAGTTTCTTCTTTTCCTTGGAGGTAGCCTTGTTATTAAAAATGTCCTGTGATTAATGAAATTGCCTGAGCAGATCCCACAGAGCCTCTCCAGTCCCAGTGGGTCCACACAGGGCCCTGCTGCCCTCGCCAGTGCAGCTGTGGCACTTGTCCAGCTGTGGCACTTGTCCAGCTGTGAGGGGCCGGGACTGGAGGGGTTAAATGGCTTCTGCCATGGATTTTCCTAACGAGGGGTTGTGCCTGTGGGAGCTTGTAACTCAGCTGGTGTGCACCCACATCACTCGGGGCTGTGGGAGCCGCCTTGCCGCCGGGGCTGAGATTACAGAGCAGTTTCCTCCCCGGCCTTGTGACCACGCACACACACGTGCACATTTCCAAAATAACCCACTCTGGGGCATGAGGGGTTTTCTGGTGGATTTGCTACATGACAGAATACGCAACAAAATCTTTTGGGCTTTTTGGGGTTATGAGAGGATAGCAGTGATGCGCTTCACATTAGTCAAAAAATTCCAACCTCCCTCTATTCCAGTGACAGAAAATACAACTGCAGTGAGTCACTTGGTGCGCCTCTTCCCAAGCCTCCTCTTCTCCAGCCATCCACCTCTTTCCAGAAAGCATTGCTTTCACTTCCCTCACTGCAAAGGCAGAAATCGCTGCCCTCTGCTCTCTCTCCTTTCTAATCAAACCTGTTCTTCCTGTTCCTAGCAAATCTTTGTGTCTCTTTCTCCCCTCAATCCCTTTAATACTGGCTGCTCCTCTGCTTGGAGCAAACAAATGGGTGGAATTTGGCCCCACGATGACCACCTAGACAGGATCCCAAACTCAGGGTTCACAGGGAAGTCCCTCTGAGGATTTCAGTGCAAAAGGCACTGTTTTATTCTCTCCCACCCATAAGCAAAGGTCTGAACTACTCAGTTACAACAGCATTTTGTCCCCAGTGGTCCCACGGTGCATTGGCTCAAGTATCCCTGAGAACTCTCCTTTGCTAAGGCCCCTACACTGGTTATTGTTTCCTTCCATTACCACGATATTTTCATTCAGAGAACTCAAACCTTCTGTCTTCACTCTGTCACTCACATAAGCAGAGTTGGCTCATCTGGACCTCAGGGAAAGATCTGGTCCTGTTACTTTTTTGGTATCTTTTTCTGTTAATTTTGTCTTCTGCACTTAAGGCTGCGTGAAGACATCTGACATTTTAAAGCAATCTCTGTAACATCTCTAAATTAAACGCTCTGTCTTGTTTGTTAGTTTGGTTTATCTCTGCTATCGTGTACCATGAAGCTGCAAGCTCTACATCTTTTCAGAAAACAAACATGACTGACAGCAATCCTTATACAGAAAAGCTGAAGCAAACCATGCTTTGAAGGATTTTCTGTTGGGATTCATAATAGCATGGAGTTAAAAGAGAGAAAATAGGTTCCTTGGAGCATAAGATCGTAAAATGCTAATTTCAGTGACACAGTGGTGGACTGAGTAAATATAGAAAGGATTTATTATGAAGTTCTTTAGTGTTGTTGGCACTAACAGCAAATTGCTGGGCAACATTATATTGCCAAAATCCAGGAAATAGCACAAACATTGAACCACTGTATTTTCAATGACAATAATGACTGAAGCTTTGGTATTGGTTGGCATCCCCACAAAAGGCACATGTTGGCATGTTCAGGAATGTAAATGATAGATCTGCTGCTTGAAGTTTATAATTATTTAATCAAACCCAGACTGCAGAACCTGGAGGGACATCGTGTATCCTTAAAGGAGAAGAAAGAGGGAGAAAGAGAGAGAGAGAAAGAAAGGAAAGTCATACGTTGCAAATGACGGAATGTATTGGTCCTCTGGGTGTGCCCACCAGGCATCTGGGACCGCTGCAGAGTTCGTGGGTGATCTTTCCTGCTCGCCACATCACCATGTACTTAAGTAGCCCTTCAGAAAACAAATTGCCGACAATCTCTTTTATGTGCTGATGGAAGTCAGATCAATTATCTCCATTTCCTTTCATGGAAGAAAGAAAATCTACAGATCAGGACAGGAAACCACTCATTTGATGAACTATTTCTACACTACTGTACACAGACACACAACCTCCCTCCTTCCCTCCTGTGGACAGACACGCACAGAGCTACAAGGCCTCTCTCTCTTCTAGACACACACAGAGAGGCACGTTATTTTCAGCTCACATTTCACGTTTAGATTACTATTATGGAATTTCAAGAAGACTTATTTTGTTTCCATTTCTTGGTTTAAAAAAAAAAAAAAGAAAAAGAAAAAGAAAAAAGAGATAATGAACATTCCGTTTTGAGAAATAAATCTCCCTGCACTCTGTGTTCTGGCTGTAAGAGCCTGAGTAGCAGAGCTCTTCTACGTTCCCAGCCCGGGCTTTGCTGCCGACTCAGCTTTCAATTTAGTCCTAGCGTGATGGAAAAAGAAAAAAGTCTTTCAAAAGCAGTAATTGTGTGTTTCTGGGGAGAGAGAACAAATTACTAAATCAAATTAGCATTACATTTCATTCCTAGACCCTAGGAGATTCAAGGATTTACATAATATACTTTCTTAAATTACGTTGTTAGCGTAAACATTAAGATTCTGCACAAAATCCCTGAGAAGTGATGCAGCATTAGCTGATGTCATCATGCAATGTTTAAAACAAGAAAAAAAGGGAAGAAATGCCTTAGCTCCACTTATAAACACATGATTGCACTACTTTTAAAAAGAAAAGTGTAGTACTTAAATATATTCTGAATAATGTAAAGTCATTAGTCCATTCAGTCTGTATGCTAGGAATACTTAAATTGTTTTTTCCTTTTCTGTCTTCACAGATGAAAATATTTGCTGTAGGGTATTTCTGGCTGTTGAAGATGAAATCCAGGCCCCACATAAGGCTGGAAGAGTTACTATGGATTTCAATGGGGTCATCATTTGACTCCAAAAGGCTATTTTTTCAAACCTAGTTGACTTATATGAGTAAGGGTTCTCAATATTACTCCATTTCCCACCCCGAATTTTCATATCTAGTGACCTTTTCCTTATTCATATCACTGAATTCTCTGTAATTCTCTCACACTTTATTGATTTCTTTTTTAAAACGCTAATTTAGAGCCATGTTTCCATGTGGGGCTCCAGAGCCCATTATTCCCCTGTGGGCAGCTGTGTTCTCACACGCTGCCACAACCAGCCAGTGGCACCAGGCTGCTGCCAGCTCAAGTTTTAAAATTCACTCTGACAAAAAAAATGCTGCAATGATCAAAATAAAATGGAAAAATGGCTTCCAAGTCTGGAGCATGTGCATTTGATAATTAATCAGAGTATAATGTAGAGAACGTTATTGTTAATTTTATAAGTTTCAGGTTCACCAAAGAGCTGCAAATGGTACCAGGAGAGATGAACTAAAATTGCATTTGTCTCCCAAGACCAAATAAAGGATAGTCAGTACTGTTGTAGTTGTTGCATTAAAACTACCCATTTGAGGAGCTAAGCCACAACAGCATAAAGAAATACACAACTTATGTTTAATTCTTTATCATTTAAAGATGACTTGAAAAGCAGTACAAAACAAAGGCAGCATTGAAACCTACATGAGTCAAAAAGCTTCATAACCCTAAAAAAATTACTGTAGTGTTGGGTTTTTTACATTGGTTTGTGCAGTTCTGTCAATCCTGGAACGCTCTCTATGTGTTGCTCCCCACAAATTTTTGCAATGATATGCAATATATTCAGGAAAACTAATTACTGAAGCAGAGCAGAAAGGAAAGTTATCTCTAAAGCCAGAGGGACAGTAACATTTTGCATAATGAGAGCTCACAGCCCACACACAATTTCTTTTATTTAATATACCTGTGCATAGAAGCCTATTATTTAAAAAGAAATAATAATTGGAAGAATGAATTCCACAGCTGAAAGACATATTAAAAATATGAAAATTGTGAAACATAAAGTTGCAGGCATTTTAAAACTTTTTTACTAACAACAATTATGAAGGGTGCATTTAGAGTGGTAGCATATTATGCCACCTTCTACTACCTGGCAAATGGGCCTTTATATTAAAAGACCATTAGGAAAAAATGAACAATTACTCTCTCTTCTTATCTTTTCTTTTAGCTTTCTTTTCTTGAAAAAGAATGTGGAATTTGCATTTAAATTTCTTGGGGTTTGTCTGTTTGTCAGCACCAAGGCCTTCTCTGTGATTCACAGGTTTTGCATTTCATGATTTTCTCAAACAAAATGAAAAACTTTCTTTTTTAGTTCTCCTTTTGAAATCTCCAGTACTAACATCAGATTTTAAATTAATGCCTGACAAGTGAAAGATGTGTGTTGATTTTTCAATTCAGAGTTCTTTTGAAAAATAAATTAATTATTTATATAAACCAAAATAAACCAAAACAGGATCACTTGGGAAAGCCTTCACTCATCGAGTAATTTGTAAGGATCAGCTGGAAAGGTGAAGGAATATCTATAATATCTGATTATACTCACATGAAAGACATCACCTATGCACTTTTTTTTCACTGTGTTCAAAATATTTCATTTCCTGCTAAATTTTCTAGGGGTGTTATCTGCTGTTCTTTCTCAAAGCTTGAATTTTTAAATGTGGCAGATCCGTGACCCAAAGCCTCGTCCTCTCTGCAGCTGATCCCAAACCCAGTGAAGTTGGGGGGACACCATGCATGAAGGTCAGACGTGCCATCTGTCCCACGCAGGCACTGCCTCCCTGGAACAGGAGGAGCCACTCCACCCCAGCAGGACAACGCCACACAGAGGCTGGGTTTAACTGGAATTTCAAAACTGGCTCTATTTCTCAGCACACAGAAGTCTCAGTATTTGAATCATGTCGAACATATATTTTGCATATCGATAGCTTCATTACTAATAATGGATCAAACTGTGTCCCCAGTGCTGAAGACACTCCCTGGGCAGCACTAGTTAAGCATTAATACAAATCGAGATAACTGGGTTTGGTTCTTAGCTCACTTATGTTCCAAAAATGTATTTCCATCTCAGCACTTTCTTTTTTCTTTCATACATTTCCCAAATGACCTTGTTCTTTCCCAAATGCTGTTGCAGTCTGCGCCATAGGACAGACAAGATCAGGATCATGGGCTGCTTTTAATCAAAAAAGGTACAGACATGCCTTTGGTGGAAAAGGTGTGAGCACTGGGCAGCACAAATATACTCCTTTACTTAGGCCACACCATGCAGATGCCCCTGGCATGGCCTTTGGAAGTGTTTCAAATACAGAGTGTAACTAAAGGTGCAGTGCACTGGTCTGATTGCTTATTGGAAATGCTTTGCTACCTGCTTAGAATGAGCCCTGCTGATGGATTGCTACTGAATGAACCAGTTTGCACAGCCAACCCTTGCAGAGTTTGGCTGTGCTCTTGCTCTGGAAGGTAGCAATGCATGGAACTGAGCAGACCCAACACTGTAGTGCCGAGGGAATCCGGGAATATCCAGAACCCTGGGAGGATAGATTTGTGCCTGGGACGACAAGATGTGCAAAGCATTTAAAAATCTTATAAGGTTGCTGTTAAAACTAGAAAAATACCAAAATCGTTGTTGAAGTCCTATTTAAATTCTATTCTGCACTGTTTCCCATTATGTTTGAAAACCTGGTAATAGTTTAGCAGCCTATCTGAGAAAAAAAATTACTTTTCTGCAAGTGGCAGTACTGACAAGATTATGGCAGCTGGGTGTCTATACCCTAAGCTACATTGCACAGAGCAAAAATGGATCTTCCTACAGAAAGCTAATCAAGGTGGAAGAGAAAAATTGGGTTCATTAACAATCCTTGTCACTGAAAAGTCAAATCATTTTTCACTCTTTAGTTGAGTCCAATTACAGAGATATTGCTAGAAATTGTTTTTCTGTGACGGAGAGCTTTGACAGTGGTTTTTCTTTTTTGGCACTTTGCTTATTGCTCAGTCACATTGCACCCATTGCTGAGTGGAGATTAACACCTGTTCCTGCTTTAACAGAAAATGATGGATGGTGCCATTACCGGCACAGCTCTCTGTGAACAAAATTAACGTTGTGTGCATTAACTTTGTAGTTACAGCAATTACCACAATTACTTTTGAATCATAGCTTGCACATACCCTGCGCCAAAGCTGAAAAACCGAGAACAACCATCCTCCCATTTTCTTGGAGAGGGTTGGAGGCAAAATGCAAGCTTGCTCCATGCCTCCCTTGAGCCGAAGGAAAGCTATAAAGCACCCCCCTCATTTTGCCCTCTCAGCTAGCGATTTTCATAACACTCCTCTCAAATATATATAAGGTTCTCGCATTTCAGTTTATAGCTACATTTGACTCAAATATGAAATGGATATTTATAAAGCCTGAGTCAAATCTTCAGTGCTTATCTGGATTTTTGAAACCTGACCCATGTGGCTAAGTTAATGGGCACAGTGGTATTTTGGCTTTAAATACATGTATCAGTGGTACCACTCGATATAATTCACCTCACCTGGCGCTGGCTGTTAGAGGTTTGAGTTCCAGGCTAAGCTGCTCATCAAGGTTCCCTCCAGAGCCGTTGGGGATCAAGACATGTCACTCCAGCAAAGACAGACTGCTGGCATTCACGGGATCAGTTGCCGTTCAGAAGCACCTATTTCTTCCCTGGACTATAGAGGGAGCCAAGACAATTGGCTTGGACCAGGAGCCCAGCTGTTATTCAGGAGTAGATTCACAGCCATCTGATGAGGAGAAGGAAAATTGCCATCCCCAGACAGTCACTTACTGCCTTTGAGCTGGACCAGCCAGGTAAGCAGCTGTCTGTCCCATAGCAGCATGTTCTGCTGGATACACTTCTCTAGCAAGGTAGAGAAGTCCCTGAAAGTAATTTTTCTTTTTCTCTTGTTAGCAGGCTGAGTTCCTTGAAGTGAGATGTATAAAACTCTTAACCCATACTTTCTGAAAAGTGATAATTAAAAATGTAGTTGTAAAGAGATCTAATAATCTTTTAGATTATTAAAGCTATAGGAAATAAAAACATTAATGACAACTTTTTTTTTCTGCCGTTAACTGTGAAACTCAACATCCTTTCTTTGTTTTGTGGTGAGACCAGAAAAAGTATCTTTGGGATTTAATCTGATATAAAATGTTCTCTAAAACACTTTGCATAAAAATTGCTCTCAAAAATATATATGTTTTCCAGAAAGAAAAAACCTAAACCATTCCTATATCACATTTCAACTAATTATCCCCGTTCATGCAAACCAACCCTTATATCTTCCTGTTGACAGCACTGTCTTTTCTTTTCTTTTCTTCTCTTTTTTTCCTAGTACATTTGTAGCATGTGGATCAAAGGTTTATGGGTTCTTGTCTTTTCTTGAACCCACAAGCAAAGTAGCAACACAGCCAAGTTTTAAAAGTTTGCAAATCATTAAGAAACAAAACAGACAAAACACATGGTGTTCCCAAGACACTTGAGACATGAAAGCATCTGCGTTGTGATGAACGTACACAAAATCTGTTGGGACTAGACTTGGTTGTTTAGTAGGGCCTGGAATGCACTATGATTCAGTTCTCCTGTTGCAACTTTCAGGAATCAGTCTATATATTTTGCCACAAATCCCCCAAATGCTCTCTCTGCAGTGGAATTGAACCTGTCCGTTGCTCTGGACTGAACCTCAAATTTTTGGGCACTCTGATCTCCATCCAGATTTTAAGTACGTGTCTCATAATACATGTTCTACTCGAAGCTCTGCAGAATTTTCCTAGGTTTTGGGTTCTTTATAAGCTCTATATGGAAAACTCTGTTTATTGAAGTTAGGGGGGCTTTGCCGCAGCGTTCAGGATTTCCCGTCGCTGTTTCCTTGCCGTGGCCTCCGATGACAGACTGTTCCTGGTCTCCTTTCCTGTGCCCCTACCTGACACTGCTTAGCCTGGCTGCACACGGGAGCAGTGTCAGGCAGGAAGCTGAACGTGCTGCTTCGTGCTGGTACTGCCCTCGTTTGCCACTCTGCCCATAACCTGCTCTTCTCAGTGCCAGTCCTTTGCTCAGGCTACACTGAGGGACTAAGCCAAATGCCTTATGCACGTCTTACACCTGTGTAGTTGCCTTCATCAAAACGTTTGGCAAGACTAACTTTTCCGTACAGGCATCTTGACTGGCACCAATTATCCTGTCATCCTTTAATTTTGTACTAATTGAAGCCCTTATCAGCTTTTCCATTATTTTGCTTAGGACTGATGCCAGAATAACTGGCCTGTAATTACTGTGATCCTTCTGCTTCCTCACTTTGGCTTCTGGCAGCATTGCATATTTCTACTGTTCCCTAACAACCTTTGGATTTATTGTGCATGGACTCTTCGATATAAAAATATTCATCTCAAATAGAAGGATTTTAACAGTGACTTCTCAGACAACGTGATGAAAGGGAGTTTATCATCTTTGGGCCATTTATTGTATCATCTTATTTGTCTTCAAATACTAAACAGTAGCGTGTGTGTGTGTGAATATCTGCATGTGTCTATTACAATATATATTATTTCTCTCTTATCTATAGTATTAATAACACTGCTGTTTTAAACGATTCTTGTACTCTGTTCATACCATCCTAAAGATTTGCAAGGGAAACAATATACACCTGTAAAAAACTTCCTACTTTTCTTAGCAACATATATTTCCCTAGATTTCTTTGTCATATTTCTACATTTCTTTAATTGCTAATTTATAGTACCACTGTTTAATTTGATATACATATATGTGCATCTATACAAGCAAGAGAACGTTTTCTGTGTTAAGCAGCGATGTCGTGGTATGTTTTGGTGTTTTCTGCCAAAAAAGGGAGACATAATCACAAACATTGCTCATTTGTAATTAAAGCATCAGAAAAGATGTTCTGACTGAATTTAATCCATTCTGTGCTCAATGGTGTTATTTTACAGCCCAGAGCATTTATTCTAGTGTGTTCCAGTAAAGACATAATAAGAATAATAAAACAAAATAGGATACCCTCCACTGAAACTCCTCATTTTTTTCCTTTTCCATTGTCCTTTTTTCTCCCTGTATTTAAACATGAGTTGTTTAGTGATTCTACTTGTTCTTCTAAACTCATTCACGTTTCCTTCAAATGCTCAGTATACATCTGTCACTGCAGCAATGCACACCAACAGAGCAGCCTGAAGCTTCCCAATGACATCCTAGCAGCAGAAGGCTGCATTCTCAATTTGCTGGGGTTTGGATCTCTCCTGTTTACTGCAGTTTCACAAGAGAATGATATTTTATAAACACCTGGTAATTTAATTAAAATAAGGAGCTGGACTTTTAACAAGAGAGTGGTTTTTTTAAGGTTTGGCATTCAGAAATAAAACAGATGGTTATTGTGCTGTTTAAGGTTCCAGGAGATCTTGTCAAAAGTGTCTGGCTTGTACAGTTATTTTTATGTTATATCTAAGCGTATATTATTCTTTGTTTTCATGTATTAATACATGTATATTACTTCATAAATGAGTTTTGTTTTCTTATTATGGAGCAGTACTTTTGGTAATTGCCCACAGCTCTGCATTTAAATGTGCTCTACAAAGGTGTTTGGATTAAAGATGTCTGGCTGCAGCTTCATTAAACAAACTGTTAATTAATCTTAAATATTATCTAGGATGCCAAAGGCTTTTCCTTTGTAGACAAGTAGGTTTATCTGTGGAATCTCCAGCCACTGGGGCTTTCTCCCCTTCTGCATATGCCAAGCCCATGGAGTTTTTTCCCCATACAGAGCACTGGCCATAGTAGTGCAAGTGCAGCCAAGAACTAAAGCCTTCCCCTGCAGCTTTGAGCTGCCAGATCATGTTCCCCACCTGGACTGGGCTCCTGTCCTCACATTGTGGAATGTAGCTCTCACCTTTAAAGTTGCATCAGGGGAAAACACAAGATCAGCTTGTCTCTTAGGACACCAGTCTTTTTCAAGCATTATTCTTAAAAGAGAACATTTGTTACAAAAGGAAAACTCCAGGAATAGCAGCCATTCCCAAAAAATTGTTCCCACTAGATCCTGCAGATTTCACCAGTTCCTGATCTCTTGGCTCAGCTCTCACTACTGAATAAGGATGGACAAAACCAAGAGGGATCAGTCCTTAAAACCTCTCAGAAGACAAAGTTTAGGGCTAGACTAACCATCTAATGTGCCAGGCTCACTCTTAGTCAGATCCTGACCCTGGTTTGGCTAATTTAAATCTACTGCAAGACTGTCGACTTCAATAATGCTCTAATCAAGGAAATGACATCCTGAATTTTGACCTATTTTTCTTTATTGCATCATCTCTGCTCTCTTTAATCTGCTTTGTCTAAGAGCATGTCTTCTCCTTTTGCATCAGCTACTGAGTCCCATCTGCAGATTTATTTCAGCTTTTGTTCATCTCTGCTCTTTTCCTCATTCTTCTAATGAAAATACCAGAAGGTGGTAAAAAAGCGTTTTTTCTGGAATAAGCATGAATATCGTAAGAAGGAATATAATAGCTCTTTCTGTCTCCTCTGATTACAAAAACAAACAAACAGAAAGTTATGGAGCAGTTAGAGGAGGAAAAAGGACAATTACAAGCGAGCCTAAATTTAGAATTATGAGTTTGAGCCAAAGCCCTCTGAGGACCATGAGAGTCTTTCCACCCACTTCAAAAGGATGTGGAGCACACCTCGTCCTGCCTACCTCACTAAGCATAGCTTTGGGTAAGAGCTGTGTTAACAACCCAGGGAAATGTCCTTGAAGGTTAAACCCACCTTATTTTCAAAGGGAAACTTTGACAAATTTTGCCAGACTCTGGACTTTAATTAAAACACTGGAACATTTCAAAGTGACAACTGTGTTAGGATTTTTTTCTGCCATATTCCTTCTTGGGTGGATCAAGTAAACTAAAGGAAAAAAGAGTGTCTCTTATGCTGGAACTTTTTCTTTCATTCAGGTGCCTGCCCACACCCCAGTCACAGAGAGGAGAAAGGATTGCTTTGACCTCCTCAATATCTTATGCAGAACTAAAGTTAGTTATACATGTTGCCCTGTTATTATACAAAGAACACGTCTGCTGTCTTCAAAAAAATATTATTGCCAGTCACACTGTTCCTGTGATGATCTTGTGTATCAGAAATATATTTAGGAGCACTTTCTGCTCCAAATAAATGCAAAATGAGTCCGTAATTACAGTTTAAATCTAATTTAGTGAAAAATTGGTTACTCTGATCCATTATAAGGATTTCAGGTCTACTCATGCTCCCCTTTTGACAGGACCAGCCACACATATTCTGCGCCACTTGTAAGGTGGAGGTGTCATTTGGAGCCCCTTTGGTGTCATTGGGTATTTTGGGTTGAGAAAATTGGAATTTCCTGCTTTCATGAAAATCACTTTTTTTAAATAAAAAAGTTTGGGGGTTGTTGTGCTCCAAAGCAAAGACCATTTTCCAATGTTTCTGAGGAAATGGATGCTGTGGAAGAATCCTGGCTGGAAAGCAATGTCCCATGGCACTGCCAAAGCACAGCAGGCACATGGGGATCCCGAAAGTATCGAAGGAGCTGACCTGGATCATAGTGGCTGTGCTTCTTTCTGCCATAACCAGATTTCTTTTCCAAAGTTCTAAGCCTCTGTATGTGGGGTCTGTGTGCCCAGAATGCAGGTCTGACATGGGGAGCCCTGGGCAGTTTCACCCTTCAGCTTTTTCCTACTTGAGCATGGGACGCTGTTCCCTGTGTTCTTGAACTTCGTTGTGAGGTATGAATCTTGCAGATAGCAATGTATGTAAATGTAGATTTCTATACATTAAAAAAATTACTGGCTTGTATATAGACATGTATTTAACTATATTTATATTTAGAACTATTTTCTAGCATTGAGCTAAATTTTCAAGCATTTCTTTCTGTTTAGATTCCCTTTATCCCATGTGCAGATTCATTATTTTCTGGAATCAGGAAACCAAAAGAAAAAACAAGAGTAAATATTTTCTCATCTCACTTTATAGCATCATCTGATAAAATGGAAATTTCTGCTCCAGATAAACTGTACGAAACGTGAGCCCTTTGCCAGAATCCCTAGAGTGCCTGTAAAATACTTAATAGGCAGCTTGTTTTGACAGAAGGATATCACCCCTGATTGTCAAATCCATTCCAAACAAAGGTGGGAGAAGATGGATGGGTAATATTTTCTGTCAGCAGTCAGGACTTTGGGAACTTCATCGTGAACCATCAGAGCTAATTTTGAACTTTTTTTCTTATCAGTCACTGTTTCATGGATTTCATTATTCACATGGGTTGCTTTTTTTCCAACATTTTAAACATAATGTTTGACTCGTGGTGAGCTTGAATGTGACAGGACAGTGTTTGGGAAGAGAATGGTGGAGCCGATCCCCACGAGGTGTGTGCGGGCTTGGACCAGCCCAGGCTGGACAGGGGCAGGGCTGGGCAGCAGTGATGCTCCTGACAGAAAGGTCCAGACCCAACAGCCCAGGTACAACAAGGCTTCTTGGAGTTTTTGGAGTAACATCTGTCGGGAGTGATCAGCTTCTTCACCCTCTCGCACTGCCCACAAGGGCAGCATCTTCTGTTCTCTGTGTCTCAACTCCCTTACGCTTTGTTTGGAATTCCTTCGAGACGAGTTCCCCACACTCTTTTCTTTCTTCAGTATTGTGTTGCTTAGAAGTATTGTCTTCCTTTCTCTAAGGTCTTTGCACTTTTAACTGGAATTAATGGCATTTGGGTCAGACAGCCAAGAGAAAACTGGATCCTTCCAGTTTAGGGACCAACTTTTTTGGCGTTGTAGAATAGCCAGCCATGGGGATTGTTGAAATAAAGGGAGGCCACACACTCATCTCTGCCTGGATATTTTAAAGGCTTTATTTTCAAACAACTCTGGTTTTGGAGAAAAGAAAAAACCACAGGATACACTTATGAGGGAAATAATTTCTAAAGCTGTGCCAGATCCCCAGCTCTTTCCTCTGGCCCAGCACTGAGAAGCAATCTTTAGGCTGCCTGCAGAGGACATCTGGTGATCCTGTGGTGTAGGGGAGTCATCGTGCTGCTTTAGCCACTTCAGGACATCTGCTCTTTTGAGCTTTTGGAGAGTGATGGGACACAGCCAGAATTTGCAGTATTTCGAAATAGATCTGTCAGCAGAACTGTCCCTGGAGAATTTTATTCCTGTGGTGTAATTTCAGGTTGGTCCTCTCTTTGCTGTTTTCAAATCAGCCAGAAAGGACCCGGTGTATCTCCAGCTGAGAACTCAGAGAGGAGTTTTCAAGCATCTTTTACCACCTCTGCGGACTCTGCCCAAAAAGTAAGTTTTCAGGCAGGAGAGACCTCTTCTGAACAGTGAATAGATGTTTTTTCCAAGAAATGTCTTAGCCAATAATAAGGACAAGAACTGTGTAGCTTTATAGTCAGGAGAAATGCAGAGCTAGGGATCATACTGAGCCACTGAGAGCACAAGGCAGTTGCTACAGCTCTGAACTCCCCTGGCCTTGAACTCAGTGCGAGACGATTGCAAGTGCCTGATGCACTGGTGATATTTCTGTGTCAGAAATGCCAAAGGTCCAACCATCAGCACTGCTCCCCTGGACCCTTGTGCCACCTTCTGCTCCACTATTCTTGGATTTCAAGCATCAAGGACTTGGTGCATGGGGTTATGCTTTATTGGCTACAAAACATGTACCTAGACTTGGTCTTACTGTTCCTACTCGAACAAAAAAGCTGAGTAAATCATTCACAAATCCATTGTGATGGAATGAGAAAGAGGTAAATCTGCCTGAAAAGTGAGTGGATCATGAATTAGTCGCCTTCTCCCGTTGTCTGTTGCCCTCTCTTTTGGTAAAGATGGTCCAACCTTTACCAAGAAAATAAGATAATAAAAAGATAACATAAGATTAACTCGTTTGGTATGATCTCAGGGGGGATGATATAGAATTTTCCATCCTCTCGCATGCTATACATAGCAGATGCAGAATTAGACAATTTATTTTGTCACATTTCTAACAAATTATTCCATTTCATAAGTCTCATAAGTGCTTAAAACATAGTGTGCTAATCAGGGTTGATACCCCAAAAAATCTGATGGTTTTGACTTCAAGATAAGTTAGCATTTGTGGAGAATACAGTGTAACTTCTGTATGGATGAGATGGACTGGGACTATGGAATGGCATCATCTCTCTTCACCCCAAGCTGAGCCGTTACATACCAAAAAATTAAATCTATTTTTATATTTCTAATCTAGAATGCAGGGACAACAAGGGAGTCCTAGCAAAATTGTTAGGAGGATTGTGTCTGACGTGTATGATATTCATTTAACCCTGTCCTAAAAAGATAAAAATTCCTTGGGTTTTTTTTTTAATGTATTTTGGTTATTATGCAAAAGAGTAGGTTAGCCCAAATAGGTATTAGGATGTTTTTAACGTGTCCATTAAACTACGACATTGAAATTAAAAGGAACAACAGTTTGTGTAAATGTGAATTCCTCTTCAAGCATCTTAAGCACTAAGAAGTAAACTGAGCTGTGGAATAAGCCTGTGTAATGACCACTGCCTTCAGAAAAGATTTGTGTTGTTTATGCAGTCACTGAATTTGGTGCAGAATCATTTAATCCAGTAGATCTGATATCCTGAAATCTTCTTTAGATTTAAGCCTCTTCTGCAGGTCTTCTAGGGACAGATACATTTCTAGAGACATAAACTTCAGAATTTTAATCGCTTTTTAAGGCTGCTGGCACCAGTGATATGCATAATTCACGAGTTTCACATTGCAGACATGTTGGGGCAAATGAGCTGCTGCGAACATGTAACTGGTTACTGTGCACATACAAATCCAGAAGTCAATAATGTTCATACTCCATGCCCAGTGCAAAATGCCTTTTTGCTATTGAAATAGAGAGGCAGCGTTTTATGATTTCCATGGCCACTAAGAGATACAAGGATAATAGGTGGGTTCCAGTATTTTTGTCATGACGGAGAAGACCACATATTTTCCTTTCCACAATCGTTAAAATACAGAAATATTAGTAGTGATTAGAATTTTAAATAGAAATGGAGGTTTTAATGAAGTTTCTCCTCTGTTTTCGTTCCTCAGAATCCAAGATCCCTTTCTGAATTGACTCACAAGTGCAGCAGAAGTTTTTGAAGCACTTCTTGTGCAAATCTCAACCACAAAAGAGAAGCAGTCGCCTCTCAGGGTCCTGAACCGCCTCAAGGAAAATGGCAACGTCAACATTTACAGGTGAGGTGACACAAAATTTTTTATATAGGGAACCTCTAGCATTATTAAAGATCCCGTTGTGTCTCCAGTGCCTGTGAAGGGAGACAAGATGCTGGTTGTTATTCTTCGTCTACTGCTCGTTAGTTCATTAGCATTTATCTATGAACCACTACATGGAGCAACACTCTCCCAGTGCTCCCCACACGCTTCACACGTCACAAAAAGCCACCCACGCTTCTGAGAGATGCTCCTGGCTTTCGTGACAGTGCAGGGCAGCGAGTGGGACAAAAGGCTTCAAAGCAGGAAAATTAAGAATGATCTCTAAGATAAACATGTATTATTCAGTAACATTATTTAAATTCCGGGAAGTCTGAAGTCCGTACCTCTTGCTTTGTGTCGCCCGGAGCCTGCTCTTTGTCTGCTGTCAGGTTCTCAATGTATGGCTGGGGGTGACTGACTTTTCCATTCATTTCCAGGCATAACTATGTTCTCACTCTTCAGTCAAGCTTTGTGACATTGGCATGAATTCCACCAGGTCTGAGGAAGAGAAAGATGTTGCACATTTCCAGAGAGACAACTCAAATCACCACTCTGCTATTTCCTCTGTCCCTGTCCAAAGTAATCAAAAAAATTTACCTTTTGCACCTTTATGTAGCTTCAGTGATACTTTCTACATCTATTGATTCACTATTTCTGAATTTGTCTTTATTTTTGTATTTTATATGTACTCTCTTCCTGTTTAACAAAGGAGATGGGAGAAGGGAAAAATAACTGCCTTCAGCCATTCTGCTGGGACTGAAGATGAGTAAGCTTTGAATTTTACATACCAGTGGCATGAGAAGGGTGCACAGAGCATGAAGATTTCATTTATTGAATATGAAAACATGAATGATTGGTATAAATCACAAGTTTACTGCAGTTATTGCTTGAGTGGAGCTCACTTTTGACAAGGCTCAGTGAGAGGAGCAGGGGAACAATTGTTTGCCCTTTGGGTTTTTTCCCATTCATAGTAGAAAAATATGCAAATTAGAGCCCTGTCAAACATAGGAGATCCATCTCATGCAAGGTCTTGAAATATGGCTTTGTTCCAAACTGGAACAAAACGTCAACATTTCCAAATGCTCAATGAAGGAAATTGTCAGAGAAAAACAATCTAACCCATGTTCACAGAATTATTTCACTTTGTCAAAACTGAAGTGTTCTGTTTTCACTTTGATTACTTCATATTTTTTATATAATGCATCTAACCTGATGCTAAATAAAATACCTCATGCAAAACTTTCAAGTCCAACAACACTGGAAAATGGCAGCACCCAGGAATAGTACTTTGAAAGAGGAGTTACCAAAATCTTCACAGATGTCTGCTGAGATTGTTGAGAAGTGAATTTCAGCCATTTATTGGTTTGTAATTGCTCATTCAACTGAGTAGTATTCAACCATGTTGAACAAGTCACCCACTGTAAAACACCAAGAAGCAGGGAGGCCACCTGAGGTACACCCAACCCTGCCCAGTAATTCCATCTGAGTAAGACCCCAGCAGTGCCTAAGGAAACCCAAGAAGATGTGAGGAAGGGTCATCACAGGGTGGGCTGTGTGCCTCTAACCAAATGCCATCACCCGCTGCTCCAGGTCCCAAACCTTTTCGGATGAAGGATGAACAGTCCTGGCAGACAATGTTAACGAGTTTCCTTCATGATTTGAGTCAGGATGGACTGCAAGCTGGGTTTCCATAATCTTGGAAGATACTCCTGTCAATGAGCTTTGATTTGGAACCAGCAAGACCAAGGTCAGCAGATGTGCCCAGCCCACACCAGGTGGGGTTTTACATGTCCTAGAACGGCCATTGGCTATAATGAAATATTTAATGGCTGCATTATCCTTTGTATAATTATTTCCAGTGCCTACCTAGAACGTAACCTGGGTGTGCGAGTGGGAATACATGTTTTGAAACGGCTGAAGCCAACCCTGGGAAAAGGGCTGTGCAGCTCCTCCTCAGCTGCCACAATGTTGATCCTGTGGGGCTTGTTTGGTTTTGTTTGTTTAGTAATCAAGAAGGGGCCTCTTTAGTCATTGTGTAATCACTGGGGCATAACTCGCTCACAGGTGGTCATGACACAGCTCCCTCACAATCCCTCCCCACTGAGTCCACGAGGTGTGACCACAGCACAGCCTTGGGGGGCATTGTTCACCCCTCGTTCCGTGCTGCACTTACAGCTCGATCAGTGCAGTTTAATCACTGATATGTAACTGTGTGGGAGCTCAAACCACCACATTTCTCATAGTCACTTGGTGGTGGAGAGTAGACCTCTAAAATGCAAAGCATTAGGGCGGAGAGTTGGTTGACTCCTGCCATTCATTTATTTTCTCACAGAGCACTGATGCGCTGAAACTCCCATCACAAGGAACTATCATTAACTAGCGCACATTTATTTGCTTAAGGAGTCTAATAATCAATCATCAAATTTCTCCACTTGTTTTCTGGCATTGTATTTCATCACTTGGTAGAGTATGAAACATTATCATTCTTTGCACAAGTTTGTTAACGGAATATTTATTTGAAGAGGTTTCAATATAAATAAAGATTTTCTACATATATTCCTTTAAACAGATTTATTTTCATTTCAACTATTTGCTTTCCTATGAAAAATTTATGTGAAAAAATAATCCAGAAATGTAAATGGCATGAAAATGGAATTATCCATCAGATGGAAGGGGTGATCAAGCCAGGTATGTGGGTTTGGGTGGGGTACAGCAAATGGCTTCATTGGTTCACATGTTTGGGGGATTTCTCTGCAAGCCCCTCTATCCCCACTACTGTAGTTCATTTATTCTTTGGGAAAGAAAAGGAAGGCTGGTACAAATTAGGAATGGTAATGTAAAAGCTTATACCCACTGCATAAAAGTTTTTCAAATTAATACAAGCATTAAATTGCCAACCTTTTTTCCATATACTGCCAGTATTAAACATGACATGCCTGCTGGGGTTGGTATAAAGTTTTGTCAACGTTTTTGGCGTACAAGGTCTCAGCCTGGGGTCAATATTTTCTCGACCAAATTTTGTTGTTTCAGTTGCCTTTTAAACTCATATATTGTAACTCAAACATTTTCAAAAAAATGAAATTTGGCAGGCTATTAGTCCATAATGTGGTCTGATGCCTTTGGGTATTTTTTTAAATGTAAATCATTGAGATATTTAAGGTTTGAGGTTTAAGAACTGTGCACACACTTTAACAACTTCTTTTAAAAATATTGAGTATGCATATTTACTACATATGTATCTTATAGAGACTAGAGATTAAACTGGAGATTACTTGCTAAAATATGCAAACTGCTGTCCATGAATAAACATCCTCATGAACTCCTATTGAAAGTTTCTTATTTAAAAAAAAAAAATTGTTTAAAGCTACAATAAAAGCAAAGGGAAATAAGATGAGGGGAGGAAAAAGCAACGTTTAAATAATTTTAATGGTTTAACTTGGCCACAGAAAATAAAGAAGTTCATTTTTTCTTCTCCTGGGATCTAACCCAAAGCCCACGGAGGCCAAAAGAAGGCTTTCCACCTATTCCCATGTGTGCTGGATCTATGCTCTGCTCTGCTGCTCCCTCACTGTGCGGTGTTGATGGACTGAAGCAGCGGCTCCCACAACATTCCCATTCATCTGCCTTATGCAGTACATGAGTCTGGGGTCAGCTACTGGTGGCAGAGGAACTCTGCTCTGGAGTGTCCTTTCCATGTAAATTTGAATCAGATTTCCACTTTTCCTTTAACGTTTTAGTGTTTCCCAGCCATTTGTTACAGTCCTCACACATTAAAGTCTGGGAGAAAAGAGCTTAGAACCCTGTAAAGGCCCAAATGTCCCTCTGCCCACAGCAGGGTTATGTCCCACACGGCATCCCCAGCCCGAGAGCCCTAGGTATTAACCTCATTTCAAAGTAATTTTTCACATCAGCCTGGGAATATATTCCATAATGTTCGTTAGTTACAAATGACAGGATTTGTGTAATCAATGAGCGCTGGCGCCATCGCATGCAATGCTCGTTAGAGTGCAATTCCTGCAGTTCCTGGACAATCTGTTCCTTATGGGGATTTCTGGGAGCTTGCAAACTCTCACTAAGACGCTGGCAACATCAACCAAACATCTCAGACACATTGTCTTTCTGAACCTGAACTTTTTTAATGGTGGTTAAACATGTTGTCTGCTTTAGTTTCCTGTCTATCTTCATCATAAGCCAGCACCTGTTTCTAATAAATTAGACACAGAGCTGTATCAGCAACACCTTGGCAGCAGCTGCCACCCTGAAAAGCAGAATGCCCTGGAGGACAATACACCTGTGAACACATACAGTGTTTATTTAGCTGAAAGGCAAAACTTTAAGTTACATAAAGCAATTATCTAAAGCCTAATGCATGCCCATTATTAACACAAAATAACCTTGTTCTTTAAAACCAATAAAAATCTATTTAAAGGCTTTTTCCAAATCCCAGGGAAACATGTACTAGCACCACGGATCTGCTATTAGCCTAGGACTTCAATGTCTGATGGTGGGAACACGTGTGGGGGAGGCTGCATGTGCAGCTACAAAAGAAATAAGGCACAGATTTAGAGTTCATTATGCACAGAGATGAGAGAAGAAGCCAAATCATTTTCAGAGAGACTGTTGAACAACAGACTTTTTTTTTCTTTTTGGTTGCACATTATAAAGAAGCATTTTGTTGCTGAAGTATAGAACTACTGTGTTTAAAATGGTGTTTGATCTTTCCATCACTATGAGACAGTAGAAAAAAGTAGTTCTAAGAAAAAGGTTTTCTTATTACTGGAACAAACCTTTCATTTCCAGTTCACTACCAGCACTGGCCTTTCATGTCAGAGCAGCCTATTTTAGCAGCAGTAAGTAGAGTTGGTTGTTTGCAGCAGATCACAGGATAATGGAAATGAAAAAAACTTATGATTAAAATAGAACACGAATCTGAGAAAAGTTCTCAAGTTTTGATAAAGCAAGAAGTAACACTAGGAACTCTGTGGTTCAAGCAAAGTGTAACATACATTTTCAGTTTAACACGCATACTTTAAAGATTATTTGGCACATGAACCTTATAAGGGGTGATAAAGGGAAGATATTTTCTACCTGGTGCTTCTAAAATTAGCTCTAAATGCGAAGAGTTTACATATGTGCATGCCTGTATGTATCTATTGTATTAAATGACCATAAAACGCTTACTGTTAAAGGCACACTTCAGAACAATTTCATTTCCTGTCTTATGCCTCCTGATGCCATTAAGTGATCAATAGGAATGCTCTTAGGTGAAAACGTGTTTTAACACTTCTGTTTGGCCAGACCTGAAAGCTGTGGAAGGACTTGCTAATGGGTATTACAGCCCTCTTAAGTGTCATTTTCCTGAACCCTTACAATGCTGAATACAAATACAGGTAGAGTGGTGATGCCAGCATGTAGATCTTCTCCCACCAATAGTTAGAATTAGATCCCAAGGGTTATGTCATATTTTATGAAATGTAAAATAAAATTCCAAGAGAATAGCATTAGCTTAACCTCACAATAAATACCTTGTCTTTCAAATGTTGCTAGTAGACCTATTATGTTTCATATTTTATTATCAGACAGTTCAAAGTTTAACATATCTGTATTTTTTTACTGTTGACTTTCTTAAAACTGTTCTATTTTCATCTCAGAAGAAGCACGGTACATTTCAGAGATCTGAGCTAAAACATATGGATTAAGTCAATGATTCAATTTCCAAACCTCCAAATGACTGTTCTGATTACTCATGCAAATCTACATTTTTGCCAGGTTTCCTAAAGACTTTAATATGAGTAAAATTAATATGAATATATTTTCTTCTCCTGGTGCATGTGAGAATATGATGGAATGATGGTCTCCATGCACAAATACAAACCTGTGTCTTGATTCCAGTTTTCTTGGCTGTGTTTGATTCTAATTGAATATAAATGCTACGAGCACCCAGCTAAGATTCCAACCAAAAGGAAATCCAGCTATGGCTACAGAACAAAAACTATTTATTTTCCCCTGGAGTGTCTAGCTTTTATTAAATGTCAACAAATCCAAAACCAGGCTTTACTGATCTATGGTGTGCATGGGAAATAAGTCACAAGCACAAGTCACTGAAGACAATGTTTGCTTTGGTTTAGATAAACAGGTTCCAGGGAACTGAAATCTCACACGAGCATTTAAAACCTACCCCTTATTTTCCCTTAACATTTGTGAGATCTCCCACTGGTGCTGAAGAATGCCAAGATGGATGCAGCGCGGGGGCTGGAAGCAGACCTACATTTGGGATTGTTTACTGCCCTCTGTGATGAGTTTATCCATTAGTTTCTTTCCTGTTGATTTTCGTGCGTGCTATTAACCCAGGATGTTACATGTTCTTAAACAAAAAATGGAATTACAAGTGGAAGATGCTGCCACCTGCGAGGTCTGCCTTTGTTCTGCCCATTGGAATCGCCTTGGGAGTGAGGCCTGCAAATGCAGCTTTGTGCTGGGACCTGCAGGGACCCCCCACCTTTTCACAGAGTGCACTGGTTCCTCCTGACCCCACATCTGTGTTCACACACGTTTGGCTGAGACTGGGACATCAGAGTGGAGAGAAGCCCCGTAATAGAGGAGAAAATGTTGCAAAGTAGAGCACACAGCCACAGGATTCAAGGAGGGTAGCAGGAGTGCAGGACCACGTGGGTCAGTCTAGTCCCACCCTAGGGGATACCAAGTGTGGTTTGGTTTGGTGATGAGACTGGTAAGGTTTTATAAAGCTGAGTTGCCCTGTGGAGGGATGGGACAGGGCAAACCACGACTGATACATGGCATTGCAGCTGATATGGCCAGGAGAGACATCCTGAGACAAAAAAAGGGAGGGTGGAGCTGTGGAAACCTGTCATCCTCTCAGCAACATCCTTGCTGCAGTGTGGCCTCTTCTTTGCATTAGCTGTCATCACTGGGTTTCTCACGGTGTGGTGTTTGAGCCAGGTAAATGCAAGGCTTGGCTTTGGTCTCCAGTCAGATGACATCCAAAAATAGGTATCAAAAGACACACACCTCTTTATAAAAAGCCAAACAGAAGAACAAATGACAAGACAGTTTGGGTATGGTAGGCAAACAACCACCAATAAGGTTGAGTATGCACAAAAGCACCTTGGAGAACCTTTTATCTCAGGCACAGTAAGGTGGCAAAAGAGCCATTGGAATGAGTTTCCTTTGTTGCAATGCCTCTTCATGATTTTAATTAAGTTTCTTTCCACTCAAGAAGATACAAAGAACAATAAAAGAAAGCAATATGAAAGTTCACAGTATGCAAGATTCATCTTGTACTCACAGGTTTTATGTAACTCATTTTAAACTGATGTTTGCTTGTTTAAGAATGCACACCTGCACATTACCACTTGCGGTAAATAAGTTTATTAGCCAAGGAATGTCTGAATTCTTACTGGAAAACCCATATAAATGCAATTATGTTTTCTTTCAAGATCCCATTTTGGTGAAACGTGCTATCCCACTTCCATACTCCAGGGAAAAGAAGGTAGTAAATGACGTACAGACATGCAGGAAAGATGCAGGTGAAAAGATTCACAGGGCTTAAAACTGTCACATGCCTTATGATTCAGTGTGTCTTTCCATGTATAATTTCAGCACTTGGTTTCACATTATATTCATGTCAGATCAAATGTTCCTCTCAGAGACTCGGACTTTATTAGTGTCTCATTTGTATTTGTTTTTACTTTGAATTAAAACCTAAAGGTGGTGACAGAAGAAATTCTGATGCTTGGCATAGGATTAATACTTGAGAGCCATTCAACTTTGTTAATCATCCATTTGAAGAGAATTTCCTTATGCAAAGAGTTTGCTCCACTTTGGACAAAACAATTTTTTCATCTCTGAACTCTGAAAGAGCAGAAGGGTGGAAAGAAAGTGAGAGGAGGCAAAGGAGCAAAGGGAGACGGAGCAAAGTGTGAAGCTTTGATCCTTTCACGGAGAGGCTGAGGCAGTTCAAAATGAAAGAATCTCTCACCATTTAAAAAAAAAAAAAAAAAGAAGAGAAACACAGAGAGCAGTATGACAGGAGACAAAAAGTGAAGCAGGAAGAAAAGCCTCAAAGTAAAGGAGTGATGCCAGACTCTGAAGAGGAAGCTTAGCAAGGAACAGAAGAGGAAGCACCTTGGCTTTCTGAATGCAAAGGATTTCCAAGAGAAATAAAGGAATAACAGCAATTAAAGATGTTCAAGTCACTTCTGATTTTGCATTTCTCATTACATTTCTTACACTATCTAAATTATAAAATAACTGTGCCATAACTGACTGAACAGTCTGGAGCTATAGATAAAAAACACGCCAAAGCAATTGGGCCAGTGCAAGAGGAACACTGGCCCCAAAGCCTTCAGCAGGAGGACTGAGAACCCCCATTTCTAAAGCAGAGAGATGCCTGGGGCTGTGACAGAGTTTGGGGAAGGTGCAGTGCTGGTTAGGGTAAACTCAAGGGAAAAGGGACCTAGCAGCAGGTCCATAACTACTGTGTGTAATTATAAACGGCGAATGAATTCGGTGCCTGAAGAGCTGCCATCTTTTTTTTCCTACCAACAGCAGCCACTGTTCATGCATTGAAGCAACAGAAATAGAATGCACACCTACCCACTGTAATTTATTTCATCTATTTTCAACAAGGTGTCCTCTTTGCAAAAAAAAAACACCTTGAAAAATCCACGTCAATCCTTCATCTCTCCTCTGAGGAATGTGTATTTATATTATTCTTGAGCCAAGAATGGATCATCATTCACAATTCAAAAGAAACATTAGATTACTTACAGAGTTTGGCCAGTCTCGTTTTATTCTTTTTACTTGATTTTTGTGCAGAGTTATACATTAAACAAGTGCCTCTGCTGAGTGTAATAGGAGTACCTAGAACCTTTCACAGAAAGGAGTGCTAAGAGACTGGGTGCAGAATTCTACTACTTTTGTAAAGGAATAATATAGGGAGAGCCTTGGGCAAGTTCTAGCAAGGTGCTGGTTTTCTGAATCCTTCTGGAAACAGTATGTACAAACAAGCCAGACCTTTTCTTTGCCTCATTGAATGTCCATGCTCAAAGAGAACAGGATTTCACATTAATTTAGCTGTGGATATTTGTTATTTCAAGTAAAACTCTCAAATCATCAAAAGGTCCCTATACATGAGGTATTTCAAGAAAGCAGACACAGGCACACCAGATCAAAGGTACAGAATAGAGTCTGATTAAACTAATTCTTTTAAAGTGCATCTGAAGAAATTTTCTTTGATTCAGGGAACATGAAGACCAAACAACCTTTGAACAAAAAGTTCCAATGAAATCCAATATTTTTTTATAATTTAAGAAATTCAGGGCTTTTAATGTTTCTTTGCTCTTGCCTTCTTGTATGTCAGTTAGAGAGGGACAGCACTGTTGCATGAAATATATATGGGGTCAAAGCCTACAGTAGAGCCATCAATAATAATGTCTGCAGAACATCCGAGTTTTCTTTGAATTTCATGCCACTTTAGAACAAAGATGCTTGCAAAAGTCCCAGCAAGTAGTGACATTTTAGATTGTTTATTAAAAAATAAACAGAGACCAAACCTTTAAAAGGTGCACTTCATATACTTTTCCAACCACCCCTTATAATTAGCTTGGAAACTTCTCTTCTGTTCAGCATTTATCCTGTTTAGCTATCACATGGCTGGTCTCACTTGATTCTATCCTGTCAGTCTCAAAAGATGTAAAGCATGCCCAATATCCAGGACAAAAGAAACATCGTGGAAAATTCACATAAAGATTGTGACTTATGAAAGCAGTTAGACACGAGTCTTTCTATGCCTTATTTTAGATAGAATTATAGTATCTGCTCACTATGTGCTCAGCTTTAAAAATTAGCTCCATCCCTACATATTCACGTGCTGCTATAGTTTCTTACCCTTTTTCATTGAGAAAAATGAAGCAATATCTCCCTGAAGATCTGAAGTTCTGGGATTTTTGTCTTTTCCATTGAAAAAAGGCAGCTAAAGGCTGAAAGTACCCAGCCCTCACAAGCTTTATTCCTGAGCCATGCCAACAGCAGCACACTTCATTGTCACACTTTCAGTAGCTACTTCTAGGTGGTAGAATCTCCAAAATCTAGTTTTCCAGTCAGTCTGGAAAATAAATCCTGTCCTCCTAATTCATGATTTGTCTTTCTCTACAAGAAATTGCTCGTAAATTTTTTGTCTCTCCTTCAGCTTTGGTTTCCTGCCTAGCTGGGTTTCCTCAATCCTCTTTCCTACTGCTCAGTTCTCTCATCTCTCACTTCCACAGCCTCTCAGCTTTCATCTTCAAACCGTCCTTCGGAAGCTCCTGAGTTCTCTGAACAGATAAGCCTTTCTCATGGCAATTGTACATTCCTGAACCCCACTCTTCCTTACTGGTGAAGGCATCTTCTGCACAGATTCTGCTTCTCTAGCATTAACAGTATGGTGTCTGTTGGAAGCACTGCACATAAAGTCACCTAAATCCAACTATTTTTCTACTTTCTATGGATGCCCAAATCTTGTTTCGAAAACTGTTAGGTAAAAGCCAAGATTATGAAAAGCTTTCCCAGGAGCAAGTAAACTTTATTAGTTATGCTTATAAAGAAGTGATAACTCTAACCATCATGAAGGCCACGAGCTTTCAGCACTGGCAAGCACAAAAAATGCAGGTGAGTAGGTACCAGTGGCTGTTAAGGGATCGCTTGGCATAATGACAGAAATAAGATAGTGTCTGATTAACAGCCTATTTTACCTATTTGATCTGTGTCTAATGGCAGTCACCTTGACCACCTGTTGTCTGGTTCTTGCTCATTTCCGGGATATTGATGCAAACACAGGCTTTGGACTGTGATTGCAATAATCAAAAACCTAAAGGCTCACCAAGTGGTTGAGTGCAGAGGGGCTGAAGAAGCTGTCAGACATTCCCATGTGTTGTCTGTGCTGTAATTGTTTCCAGTGGTCAGCAAAACCCAAAACAGACCCATAAGGTTTTAAAGATTAGGCTTAATGTCTCCCGCATAGTCTCGTACATGATATGGCCCTTTCCTGGAACACTGCAGCACTGAAAGAGAGTGATGAAGCAGAAGAATGGGCACTATGCCATTGCATCAGATGAAAGGGACACTGGTGGATATTTGCCATGGGAATACTTGACTGGAAAGCACTTGATCTACTGTCTGTTAGCTCATGGGAATGGAACTAGTAAACTTGGGAAACCTCAAATAAATTCCCATTGTATATATAATATAATCCAAAACAGAATCTTCACGGGAACAATTGCTAATGATACTGGAAGTCATCCTTGTTTGGTGGAAGAAGAGACCATTTTCCATTATACATTTCAATACAGACTTTTGTATTGAAAACTTTTACCCAATAGTTACAAGATGGGAAGTCCGTCATTAGTGAAATCTACTTTTTAAGCACCAGTTTACCAGGGGATTACAAAAAGTATCTTTTAAAAACCTGTTTCTGCCACCCTTGCAATGACATGAAGAACCTTTAAAATTACCTAGATGATAAATTACTGTTTCAGAAGAATTCTTGCATGAGCTCATCTTTGTACCCTATCCACCATAGTCATGGTTTTTGTTACAAACCAGATGAGCTGAACATTTACCTTAGATCTTTTTTTCTAATTTATGAAACAAATGTGTAATAAAGACTAAGTTAGTTTCCCACACAAGCTTTTTCACTGACATCTGAAACAATCCAATGATTTTGTCACTGTACGTTCAGAGATGAAATTATTTTAAAGTTCTTCCTTAGTCCAAAGTTTTCCTTAGCTTGTAGTTTTTTTTTAATCAATCATCTGCAGATACCTCACACTGAATAAGTCATGCATTTCTAAATAGCTTCCCTAGAGGGTTTTTATTCAGTGTTTAATAGAAACCATTAAGTCACTGGAATCAGAATACACAGCTAACATATTAAGAAGTCCAGAATAAAGTAACCGAAGTCAATCTGTAAAGAATTTCTCTTTTACTTACTGGACCCCAAACGATGAATCAACCTAGACTAGAGAATGATATATCAAATACTGCTCATTTATAAGATACATATAAATACTTAAATAATGTGGTATTGCACTTGGGGACATGGAATATCATGAAAATTTTACATATGTTCATTTAGAAATTAAATCAACTAGTGTAAGCTTAATAACTCTTTTCTGTTATAATAACAGTCTAATAACAATATAACAACAATTTTTTTTCTCCCTTGCAGATTTGCTCTTATTTTAGGTTTTCTTCTCTAACTCTTGAAAGCAAGTTTCTGTACTCGCTGTCTAAAGCCCAGCATCTCCATTCAGATTTTATCTCAAAACATCTTTTTTGCCCGCTTCTTTTACTTTCACAAGACATAGCCAGAGAATAATTTGTCTCAGCTGCCACAGAATGCATTCCACCGAAAGAATGCACCCAAATTTGAACCAGGGAACAAGATACACCCCACAGTATATAAAAACCTTAATACTGAGTTGCCAGAAGGGTATCTGGCAAGCTCCAAATTAAATGTCTTTTCAGACAACTCTAGCTACTCTGTTACTCCATAACCTTCCCATGGCCCATTGCTTCTATGTACTTGAAAAAAAAAAAAAATCAGTTTTTTGGAAAGAGAAGTCTTTTCACAATAAATCCAAGGTGCAGGGGAAACTCAGTTTTCCTATTTAAATTATGCTCAATTTTCATTCCCCTCTTTGCCTACGTTCTTCTCCCTTTGCCTTTCTTTTTCTGTTCTTATTTCCGAACGGATTGAAATTAAATTAAACCCTTTAGAAAAGAAGGGAGAAAAAAGACACACATGCATGTCTTCTCAGCTGTTTTTTTAAACTCTCTCAGCCCTAATAAAAATACTATATACCTATGCATTGCAAAACAACATTATTTTTGCTGTAAAAACACCACTGGCGTGTTCTTAGACATGAGTCCTCTGTGCAAGATCTTCTCACACGTGGAAAAACAGCTGACATTTCATCACTTTCATGAAAGAATAAATAGAGGAATCATGGAAGAGAAATCCACTGCTGTTCTTGCCTGTTTTTCTGGTCACAGTTGCTGCTTCTTCAGCATCAGGGTTGTGCCTGTAGATATCAATCATGAAAGTCATTTTCTTATATAGTTTCTACTCCAATGTCTGTTGCATCAAATGTTTAAATTATTTCAGCGTGCCCTGCAGTTGTCACAAAGTTCCTACAAAATGAGGAGAAAAACTCTTTTCCTAAACCTATCTCCTGCTGAACCTAACACAAGAACTGACCACTGTCCTATTTCAAGAATCACAGAATGGTTGAGGTTAGAAGGGAGCTTGGAGGCCATCTCACCCAATCCCCCTATTCGAGCAGGACAGCTGAGGGCCAGCTGCCTCAAACCATGTGCCTCCAGATGGCTTTGGAACTCCTCAAAGGTCGGAGACTCTACAACCTCTGTCCAACCTGCGCTAGTGCTTGGTAAAACTCAGAGAAAAAATGTTTCCTGGTGCTCTGCCAGACCCTCCTGTGTTCAATTTGTGTTCACTGCCTGTCCTGTCACTGGGCACCACTGAAAAGAGCCTGGCTCTGTCTTCTTTACAGCCACGCTTCAGAGGTTTATTGACGATATATCAATGATGAGTTATAATTGATGAGATCCCTCAGTCCTTCCTCATGTGAGAGGTGCTCCAGTCCCTCACCCGTCTTTCTGGTGCTTCACTGGTCTCTCTCCAGGATGTCCAGTACCTGCAAGTAAAGCAGAGCCTGTGTTAAACACACTTGAACAAGGCAGCAAAACAGGCAGTGAAACAGAAGGCAAAAAAAGCTGTGCAAATATAAAATATCAAAGGTAATCTGTTACACCTTGGATTTTGTACATAAAGCCTTAGCACACAGGAAAGCAACTTGCCTGGGGCATGTTCTGTTTTGTTTCTGATGGGGAACAAAGAGGGAAAAACAGGCATTACAGAAAACCAGGAGGTGGGAGAGAGCAGAGATGTTTAGAGGAACCGTGCATCTCTGGGTGCACATGTCTGTCTGTCTGTCTGGGGGTGCCTACAGACGGTGTCTGCTACTGCTGAGGCTCTGTAATCTGATGCAAACTGTTTCATATATTAAAAAGCTGTATTAGTAAGAAGATCTTTTCAGAAACAGACAGATGTGGTATCTATGCCAAAAAATGACATTGCAAAGGGATTAACTGTTTAAGTGGTCAAATTAAACACGACAGAAATAGTTAGCTTCCCTTGGCCTGTAGCTCCTCTGCAAGAGGCAGCTTGTCTCAAGTTGCCAATAGCTCATTGCTGCTAAGGCTAGGAGACAGTAATGTTAGGAACTGGGACATTTCCCAGTCTCTCACTGTCTGAACTCGTGCCTCGTATTCTTATCTGTGCTGGGGCAGGATCCCCCAATCTCCCCGTGCCTAAACCTGGGCCACAGCAGAGTGCAGCTCCCAGTGCAGCTCTTTCCAGAGCACTGTCCCAGTTCTTGGCATGGACGTGTTTATTCTGGCAAAACTGAACTTCTGCTGAGTAATATGGGTGAAATAAACTACCCTGGTGAATTCAGAGTTTTGTCATAACTAAGTCCACAGCAGGGACTTCTGCTGACACACCAAGGGATAATACTCATCAGCTGATATCGTAGTTTGTAACGGAAGTCTGGCCTAAATCCAGGACTGGGACTTATACAGGCTTATTATTATTCTTCTTATTAGCAGTCTTATTTAGATTAAAGCCCTGGCTTGATACTTGATTCAGGATATTAGGAATAGCAATGGGAGAAAGCACAGGGGCAAGCAGAGGTGCTCCAGCCAGATCCATGGCTATCCCAACATCATCGTGGTGTTTCTTGCACTTGGCTTTACTCTTTCAATGCTCAGCTGTTTTTGGACAGTTCTCCATAAGATTAATAAAAGATTATTAGCAGGTGTCAGAGAGCATCAGCTGGTTGGGTTTTTTTTCTTCTTTTCAGGAGGAAAAACCTGCTTCATAAACACCTACTTAGTTGCTTCAGTGTCAAGTTCCATAGCAAAGTATGTGAGACGTGCCTTAGTCCTAGATTAGCAATATCAATTTATAGTAAAAATGAATGAAGCTGGTCTCAAAGTCAGCCCAGTCCATCCAAAGACTGTGCCTGGCCCCTTCTCCTTCCCTGTTGCCCGACTATTACAATTTTCCCAGGCTCTGTGTGCACACATCCTCTCACTGGGATTAACAGGTGCCCATGCTGCTGTCGTTTTTCTCCTCCCAGCTGGGATAACACCTCCGCAGCAAACCTGACCTGAGCTGCACATTGCTTGGGCTGCTCCTGCCCAGTGCCAGGAATTTTGAACAAGTGTCTCTGTAACTTATCAAAGGTATGTCCTGGCACAGCTCTTGGAGCACAGTGAGTCAGGTTACTCAGACTGAGTCACTTATAAACACAATGGCATCATAACCACGGGAAAGTGTTCTCCTTTCCACCCCCATTTCACCTCTCTGTCGCAGTGATACAGAGCAGTGGTTTAGGATAGATATGGGCATTTCCCTACTTCTCACATAAGGCATCCTAAATGGTTCACTGACCCTACTCTGCACCATATATAATCATTGTGCCAGAGAGATCAACTTAAGTCTGCCAGACTTTTTACTACTAAAACCTCCTGCAGTTCCTAAGCAAAATGCCAGAGGTTGTTAAAGGCCCTAACTAATGAAAATTGGCTTTGCAACCACCGTAAATTGGAAAAGGGACAACAAATGAGCTGGCAACACTTGCTGCTGATACCAGGTTCTGAAAAATAAAAGCGTTTGCAGAAGAATTGTATGGCAATGAAAACATAGTCCCACACAGAGCAAAAGGCAGACACTGAGGTACTCACCAGCGCGCCCAAGGAATGAGATCTGGGGCCATAACAGATGTGTTTAGGAGAACACCAGCTCACAGCAAGCTAGACCATAAGGAATTATTAGGAAAGAAAAACAAAACTGAGAACCATCCTGTGCCTATATTTTAAATACCATGTACAGTCCTGGTGTCCTACCTTGCAAAAATAGTAGAACTAGAAGAGGTGCATGAAAGGGTACCAAAACCCAGCCAGTCCTGTGGAGTGGCAGGGACAGAAAGATGAGCTGTGTGTGGCATGATCCCCTTGCTATCTGTGGCATCAGAGGCACAGCGTAGCTCTTGCTGGATCTCTGATCAGCCTCTGCCTTCTGGGGCTTTTAACATGTAAATCCTTCACAGAGCTAAAGCTGCATGGCCTTGAGACAAAATGTCAAGAATCTCTGAAAGAGCCAGTCAACACAGCTGGAAAAAATGTTCTGGATAAGGAATTGCAGGCAGTAGAAGTGCTGAAGTGTAGTTAGATTAAACTAGAGCTGTTCTGAGCAGACTGACAAAAACATGCCTGCACAAGCAGTATCTTCAATATCATTCACAAAGCTGCTCGTGTCAGTGAAGTTGAATTTACCCAACATAATTACGTATTTTTATTCTACTTTTATCTAGATTTACAAAAATAGCAGCAGCTCTGATCTGCTACAGTGTCTATCTGGAAGTCAGCTGGACAAACAGACAGCGATTCACACATGCAGTCACTGGAGCTGCATCCAAAGTCTGGTGAGCTACAGCAAACAGAGCAGCTGCAGAGCCCGTTGTGATCCAGAGGCTGCCCAGGTGTCAGATGGCCAAAGTACTAATACAGCAAATTGCTGGAAAAACGCTAAGTACAATGCACCGCTGATTCTGTGTTATTTGTGCCACATTTCTCATTCATGGTGTCATGTCTGACTATTGTTATAGCTTTGATCATCGAGGGACCTGGCAAAGGACCATTCTAACTGCAGTTTGGATTGTTCTTTCTAAGAGCAGCCTCAGCATGGCCATATCTCCCTGTGCAGGTTGCCTGTTTGCCACGTGTTATCCTTATATATAGACACACGTACACACCGATTAATAAGTTAATTTAACACAAGAATTCGATGGTGAGACAGAGCACCCCAAGAGGAAAGTTCTTTCCTGTTGAGATAAAGCAGTTACTCTGTTAGCTTAAGCCAGCAGAGACTTTTTTTACGTTACCCAGAATTGCTTAGACTGAGATTTTCTGAACATCTATGCATTCGAAAAAGACTAAACTATTTGAAAGGAGCTATTAGCATGCATGCTTTAACTTCACTTCTTTTTCATGTTAGGCTCTTACGGAAAAATACCAGATTTTGATATGAACATCTGTTTCATGTTTTTCTAAATGTGAGCTTAGTATGAAAATTAACCCCTGAATTTTTGGTTTCAGCAGCCTTCTAGCTCTGCAGAGTGCATTCAGTAGCCTTGTCTTTCTAGTACTGATAGGAACTCAGCTCAGCCCATGGCTGTGTTGTCTTCTGAAAATAACTTGGCCAACACTGGATGTGTTCACATGTTTAATGACCTTATTTTTCAATTAGTCTCCATTGGCAGCTGTCACCTGTTTTTGCTGAGGCACTCCAAGAGAAGTAACTCAGCTCTCAGTCTCGTGCAACCTCATTTAACTCTTATCCCAGGAAAATGCAGGGAAATAACAACCATAGTTGCTCTTTCCAGAAATGTGCCTTGGTTACCAACAGGCCCAGCAGATGTTTAGCAATTGTGAACGTGCTCTAGAAAGCACAAGTCCGAGCTTGATTTAGCGGGCAGTTTCCTCTCCCCACCCCAGAGGATGAAGGCATGGTCATATTGTCATCTACCAAAACAAAGGCAATTTTCTTTCCTGGAAAATTTAGGGTACATTATCTAAAGGTAGTGACAAATGGCAAATGTCCCCAAATGCAGGAGTTCCTTTCAGTGTGGGTGAGCACCCAAAAGCCAGAGAATTTTCTGAGTTACCCAAACTCCCACACCAACGAAACCAGACCTTTGGTACTTCCTGCTTCAGGCTGGCCCAGGAATCACTTAGATGTGCTTTCTTTTTGACAGACCAGCAGTTCTCATTTAGGGTTAGAGGAGATATACAAGGGGGTAGAAGAGAACTAAAGAAGAAGAAGAAAATATTTTAGTCACTTTAAACTCTTCAGAATGCTTGACCTTGACCTGGGTGAGTTTCAGATACAATTCATCTCTCACAAGTTTGGTTATCTGTGATCATAACAAGGTTCTGCTTCATCTTGTGAAAACTGTGGGTATTTTATCCTGTTACTACAAGAAGAAACATTGTCACCAGAGAGAGACGGTTTTACACATTTTTGCACTGAGAACCTAACAATTCCGGCAGGGACATCTTTCAAAGCTGCTAAGACACTGTTAATTTCCCCTTCGAATGTATCGATGATGTACAGGGTTTGCTTTTAATACCTGTTCATGTTTTTTTTTTTTTTACATGCTACCATTGTATTTCTGAGGCCATCAGTGACATCCAGTGGCCAACTAGATTAAGCCTAGACATGTTTTATAGACATCTGCCCACTGCTTTTCTCAGTAAAAAAATCAATATAAATGGTAAGCATGCAGTTGACTTCTTTAGCTTAATTCTCTCACAGGTGTGATGGGAATCTTCCTGGAGAAGGCTCTCAGGGCCGGATGCTCACTCTGTTCCCTCCCTTTGAGATGGTGAATCCCATGGGGGGCACAAGGACACGATTCCAGCTCTGTGCTCTGTGCCAGTATCAGTCAAAACTGAAGCTGCAGTCTCTCAGGATTTGAATTGGTGCACAACTATAAATAGGGAGGTTTTGGTTTTGATGCAGGCAGAAATGAATCTAAATATGAGTGTGTCCTGTCTTCTCCATTACATTAACAAGATTTCATTTTTACTAATTTATTTTAAATGAGCTACTCTAAAAGCAGTTGATAATAAAGGCAAGGGAAATACAAATGTTTATTCAGCCCAAATCATACATCTGAATAAAAAATGGCTGTGAAGCACTACAGATGAGGTAAAAAATGTAAATCATGCTGCATCCAACAGAAATGTACAAATAAAATTAGATGTGATAAGAAATGTTCAATACTGAATTTTACGCTTCCTTGCAGTGAGTGACTGCTATTGATTCAATTACACAGCCTTTATCGGGTTACAAGGAGGAGTTCTGGAGAAGGTGGTTGGTGATGTTCAGCCCCTTCAGTGGGGACAGCACAGGGGGGCTGTGTCTGGCCCTGGCAGTGCAGCCCTCATTGTGCGTGGTGGAAGTGCATGTCCAGCCCCGGACATCCCCTCCTCCTGTCCGTCCCTGCGAGCCCGGGGCACTGAGCTCAGGGAGTTGGAGCTGTCTCATTCCCCAGTGAGTGTGTCACACATGGTGAAAGCCAACGGGAGGACGTCTGCCCTCCCCTGGGTAGCCCGTACAAAGTACAAAACCATTATATTTTCATTGGTAAAAGATCTCTTTAAATAGAAAAGGGTATGAAAAGAATAGAAGTTGAGGGACAAAACTTTTGGTGTGCAGCTCGTGGGGCACAGGGAGCTCAGTTGCTGGTTTAGCAAAGCGCAGACAATGGTGCCATGCTTGCTCCCATCATGTTCCACCAGCAGTAGTAGCCATTGTGCTACTCACATGTCTGTTTTGTGGTGCCTCTCATCTTTTAGTAGACAGTCAATTTTCCTGTGACCTGCTTCAATAAACTATTATGTCTGCACTTCGCAAAAAAATTAAAGAGCTAAATGCAGTGCTTTGGAAAAGGACATCCATGCCAGCTATTACCATTGTCATATCTGTGATTTATTTTCCCCCCATTATCCTTTTTCCATAGCTGGCACAAACTAAAGAAATGGGGCTGCTTATGAAAAATAGTTGCAGTCATCAGAAACAAGGAGAAAAAATAATAAATTCCAGAACTCTAGTTTAGAATAAAGTGGCTCACTTCTGGGAAACATAGCATAAGTATGAAGTAGCAGTGAACAAAAACTGAATGTCTGTTGTTCATTAGTCCACCAGATAATGAATTAACAATACTTCATGGATTAGGGCATGCAAAGATGGACTCTGTGCTCATCTGTACAACTGACAAGGGGGAAGAGCATCAATGAAGCTAAAATTCACTCCCTGTTTAGGCTGACACTGTCAAAGAAGGAACCACCTCTTCATTTACAGTACTTTAAATTCGTTCATAAATGTAAATAATATGCATTGAATTGGTCAAGAAAGGCCAAATGCAAACCCGTGGTTTCAAAAGCTCACACATTTGAAATGCACTAAATAGACATTAATTTCAAAGGTAACAGATGTTTACTAAGCTTTCTTGATTCTTGCCAAGGACAAGCCGACTTACAGGACAGGCGCTCAGAGTAAATATTCCCCTTCTCTTTGTAGAAGGAAATTTTTCATCGTCTCAAAAATCCTGGCTACTCTTCTGCCTCTACTCTTTCCACAGTACCCAGCAGCCACTGAAACGGCAGCCTTGTGCCCCTGGCTGTCAGTGAGCAATAGTGAGGGACTGCAAAGATGTACATTTAAATACTTGCAGAGAATTTATATATTTTTCTATATGTATTATATAGTGGCCAAATATACTTTTTTTTCATGCCGAGCACTTGTTCAGAAACAGCACTTTAATGAGTCTGTTGAAGGTGCCATTACAAATCTCAGTGTTCAGTTCCAGGGTGAACTTCATTTTTTTCAGAGGGAGACCAACAGCTTCCTCCAATTTCACGGCAAAGAGGAAGGGCGAAGCTGCTGCAAATGAAATGCAGAAAAATGTTGTGGATGATTTCTGTAGTAATTCCCTCTGAAAGCCAGTAATACATTTAGAAACTTGCAATTATACATGCAAGGCATCGTTACTGGCAAGTAGCACTGCAATGAAAGGCTGTACAGTTGGTATTGCGGTCACTGACAGTTTGCTCTGTTCTGCTATATGGTTTCCTTTTTATGTATCATGTAAAGATATTTTGATGATGTTTCACCACTGTAATATGCAAACAGCATTTTCTATGAGGCAGAAAATTAAAATCAAAGGTGGATACCCGAAGGCATTGAGAAAGTATGTTAGTTTCTTTATTTATGCAGTTATTTAAAGAATCTCTCGTAAGAAAACTGGCACAGCTAAGTCAAGAGTACTCATTTGGGTCGTTGAGCTCAAGGTCTTCCACTCACTATCAGCTACATATTCAGCTCATTGCAAGAAGCTTTTGCCATATGTTTGCCTTGAAGGGGGCTGATAACCCACCATTTAAAAATGCCACTTCTTCAGACAGCGTGGAGCATTTGCTAATTTTTTCAGGGAAACTAATCATACCTGCATTTTGGAAATCTAACTTTCAAAAGGCTCCTTTGCACTTCTAACCATGGGGTTCAGGTTTGCTCAGCTCCTTCTCCTTGCTGAACCTATTTTCATTAACATTTCCTGGCTCCACAGAGAGCTGATCACAGCTCTGCCAGCACTGTGTTTCCATCTAAGGTTTGTCTCAGTTTTGGTCTAGATTAGAGCAATTACAGAATTAATTATTGGCTGTACAGCTGTTCTCCACACACCCTGCCAAAAGGCAGCCTAGCATACAGTCCTCCCAGCAAAAAATGCTGGTGACAAAGCAAATCTGGTGTGTTAGTCTGATACAGACACAGCAACTCCCACCATAGAGCCAAACCAGAGAGTTACAGAAAAGGCTTGCCAGGAATGCTGCCATGGCCCCAGCATGCCCGACCCTCCCCAGGACCCCACTTTGGGCAGGGGTTGTGAACACATCTCTGGGATCTGTAACATGTAATAGCAGAGGATCAGAGATGCAGGCAACTCTGTACATAAAAAGCTTTTGTCAGCTGTTTAGGCCACCAAATCCTCTATCCAGTTATCCCAACACTGAACCTTCTTCATCAGTTGCAGGAGAATTATTTCTCAAGTGCATTGTTTGTACTTGTGATCCTGTGCATTTCAATATGCCAAAATAAAGTCCTGTTTGGTCCACTGCCTTCATTGACATGGACACATTTTCTCTAAGAACTACAGGTAAAATTAGCAATACTTCAGCCTAACTGGTGGCACTTTCCCCTTTCCATCTGTTTCCCTACATCCTGCTCAACCACCAGCCCACACCATCTCTCATGTGCTTCAGCAGGGGGTCGATTTTTGTTATAAAACATCTTTAAAAAGCCTGAATAATAATGAGTGTCCCTGGAAATTCTTGCTCCAGCATGGTCCAGCACGATTCCATTTTGCTTGCAAGATTTGCTGCTGGGCAGCTGCTGCTCTCAAAGCCACGTCTTGCCTGCTTCCCTGCTTGGCAAGGGGATTATGAACTAACCAGGTGAATTTAATTGTTGATTTAATCTTTGAGAATTTAGTTGATTTCCAGCTATGTCTCTTTTGCTTACAAACTGATGAACCACCCTGTGCTTCAGGTTGCATGGAAACTGAAGTGAGGTGCCAGGAGGAGAAGTGAGGGCGGTCTGGGACAAGCGCGTGGTGTCGCGGTGTCGGGGTGGGCAGGGCAGAGGGGCTGCACCATCCTCTAAGCTGGCACCAATGAGGGGTTCCCCCAGCCCCACAAGCTTCCCACAGCCAAGGAGGGGCACAGCAGCCCCTGCCCAGACCTGGTGCTCCTGGCATGACAGGGCTGCTGTGGGCACAGGCTGCCTGTCCCTGCCCCAGGACAGGAGCTCGCAGGAGCTTTTGCTTTAATCAAAGCAGCAAACATGCACCTCTTCCTGCTAAAACCGGGTAGAAGTGGCAAGCAACTTTGATGCTCTAAGGGAAACGCAAGAGCCTGTGGGACAAAACACCGCTGCCATGAAGAAGCAATCCGGGCTGAATTTAAAGCTGCATCTTGAACAAAAGTCATCTGCAACAGCTACAGTTCATCAGAGCTCTTCCTACAGCTCTCACCAAGGACATCATCTCAATCCATAATCCCCAAGGCAGCTCAGTTTAAAAGCATCCAGTGTGCTGCATGCTATTGTCACCACTGGAGACTTGGAGAACTTGAGGCCTACGAGGATGAGTCAGACTTTCAAAGATAGCACTAATTCTCCATTGTTGTGTTTGCAATTTGCAATTCATTGGATTACATAAATCACCCATTAGCAACCCGAAACATTCTCACATTGCTTCAGAAGCCAACCACACCAAGGCTTCTGACATTTGAATAGCGAACCCTTACAGCGAATCACTTGTGTGCTATTCAAAAAGCAAAACAATATTTTGAAGAAATGGCAAGTAATTTTGGGCAAATAGACTGGATAATTTTTTTAAGTCTGTGAGCCAAAAAAAGAACTTCTTGTAGTTAATACTTTCAGCCTGAACATCTTCAAAACCAAATCCCATAGCCAGGTGTTTGTGCTCTGACAGTCCTCCTCACGACAGCTTTACTCAACAGAATTGTTGGGATTTTTTTTTATTTTGAGGATTGTTTTCATCTGGAAGAATTATATTAGGTATAAAAGCAGTAATAAGATCTTTTTGGAATCATAGATTTATTTTCTAATGAAGTAGGTTTCTATTGTTATCATGCTCCTCTGTAAGTGAAATCTGAATTGGCCCTGTAATATCTGTGAAACTGCTTCCATGTCGAACCCTCACATTGCTTTCAGCTTTCAGTGACTTTCAGTAAGTTGTCCAGTGGCTCCCTGCCAATCTGAAAGTCTCTGTAAATGCAAAGCAATTCTCTGAGGATCATTTTGGAAGCTCAAGTGCTTTTGGTTTCAGTAATAGACAAGGTAGAATCTAAAAAACATTTTTGGATGTTTATTTATACAGCATAAATGGGTATAACACTGTGTATGATGCTGTTGGCGTTTTATTCCCAAACTGCATCTTAGAAATTCAGAGCTTTTCCCCTCCTGCAGTGAAGCCTGAATGTCGCAGAAGCAGAGAGAAAGAAAGGAGATTTTTGGAACCAGATGATCTTTCTGGTCCCTTCCAACCCAAACCATTCTACGATTGTCAATAACTCAGCTATCAAATTTCACCCCTCTGGTACACATAAATCTGAAGTGATCTGAATGGCTTCAGCTGAGTCACTCCCAGACATTCTGACTCTGGAATTCTGCTTCTCAGTGATGTTCATCGGCTGCCTTCCTACCTGTGCTCTTCATTCCAGGCACAGAGACAGGACCACACACCTCCACACAGGGCACAGACCTGCAACCTGAGCACAGCTGCTGCTGTCCAGGGAAACACGACGAGCTTTTGAAGAGGTGTGTGCTCAGGACTGCTGCAGTCCAGGACTCCTGGCTCAAGCAGCCAAGGTCACAGGTGAGGTCTGTAGGTGGTAACACCTCCTTTCAGTGGGTGTTTGTGGTGGTGGAGGACTGGACAACCAGGCAATTAACCCTGGGGTTTGCTATTGTTGGTTAGCTGAGTAGTTGGGGTTTTTTTACATCTCTGAAGAATGTTAAAAATTTGCAAAGCAGAAATGGGCAGAGAGTTTGCTGGAAAAACAGGAAAATTATAGGAATGACCAGATGTTAGGACTGAATTTTCATCTACCCCAAAACAAGCAAGAATTAAGTTGGATAGAATTCTTTCTTTGGGGCCAGACAAGTTTCATTCCAACTGAAGTATTTAGAGTTTATTTTCTATTTTGAGTGGAATTACTTCTGGCTAGATTTTGTCAACCTGATTTTTTTTTTTTTTTTTTTTTGGTAAAACAAACTATCTAAAAACTTCATCCACCTCAGCCGTACAGGTGACTTTTACACAGAACTGCTCATTGCAGAGCAGTGGAAGTTCATCTATCATTTCTCCCCACCAACACAAGAGAAATGGTGCATCCCACCATGCTTGGGATGGAAACAGCACAGACTGTGTGAGTCTGAGGAGGTGTGAGCACAGACACTTGCAGGGTGATCAACAGGGCTGGGCATCCCCCCCTGCCCCCTCACTTGTTCTTTCAGTCATAAAATACTGTACCATTTTCACTGATCTCACATAGAGTAATCTCTCTCTAATCCACAGAGATTCTGGGCCTGAAAAGCAGAGGTATGGATTTTTTCCCTAACAACCACTCACAACCAGTCCTTTCTCATTAGTATGCTTAATTAATCACACTATCTCCTCTGAGGTTTACTAATTTAGTGAATGCATGAGATTGCATCATCAGCTGGAGGAAAGGGACACCTCACCCAATATTTTTTCCTAAAAAACCGCTGTGAGAATGTATGTACAGAAAATACACAAATACTAAAAATACGATGAATACGCAATGTTTTCTTCCTCACCAGATAATGCACTGCCCTAGTTGTCATTGCTGTAAACAAACATGCAACATCAGGAGGCATGCAGAAAGAGTTCATTCTCCTGCCATAAAGTTGTTTGCCTTCTAAACCTGTTACTAAAGACAGGAATCAACCCTGACTGATGACGGCAGGAGACACAAGAGTAAGTTGCACTCAAAGCCCACCAAGGAGAATGATCAGCTGACCTCAGTGGTGATTCTTTTTGCTTTGCACTCCAGAATGCCTCCACGGGCTCTGATTATAATAAACCAAATACTGGTTGTGCTTGCCACGCCATGTCAGATAGCAGGTGCATCTTAAAAGACAAGTAATTATAGCCTTCCAAGATTATTAGATTAGCAAAAAACCAGCTGCAAAACAACAGAGAAGCAAATTTAATTACCATGCTAATTTTCTCTTGGTATGAGAAATACTGACTATACTCCTGTGGTTGCTTACTTTGTACATCAAGTCTTGCCACTACTACTTTTTAAGTTATTAAAGCACTTCAAAATATGGAACTTCATTGCAGATGTGAAGTTTTATGCTGAAACAGCCTGTGAGTATTGTGCAGTCCTAGGATCTTAAAAAACGTCATCCTTTTTAGGGCAAATAAAAGCTGGAGCTGCTAAGCACCAGGTAGAATACAAATATATTTGTTCAAACTGTGTCCCCTCTTCTATTAAGAACTTTGGAAGTTTTTAATAATTGATACAAAATTGAAATAGTTTTGTGAAAAATATGGAGATTTTCTCCTTCACCAATTAGCATTTTAGCATTGGTTATAAAAGAGTCTTTCTAATGAAAGGATAGAAGGAATCAGCAGGATAATCACTAAGAAAATGCTCAGACTGGGCCCAGACCCCTGAATTTACTGACACTTCTACTAAGGAAAAGTGGAACTTGCCACTGAGACCTGTATGATTTCAATCATTTACTCTTTAACATCAAAACCCCACAGTTCCCCATATCTTCAGTGTCATGGGATCAAAGTTTAAAAAGAAAAAAATCAAGAAAGGAGTGTCTATGCTTACTTTGCTGCCCAATAGATGTAGACAATGCTGCTGATGGGAGATTGGAAAATGCCATTGCTCAGGTACCAAAGGAGACATTGGATCAGGTCCCCTAGAAGACAATTCCTTTTAGACATCAGAAATATCTACCTTTCTTTTAGAAGAACATACATTTTTTAGTCTTTTTTTTTTCTTGTTCTGTTTTAGAGATTAATATTAATACCTCTTGTTCAGTTTATATTTACTTTAGATAGTGAAAACTACCTTTAATTTTCATTTGAGAATATCTGCTGCAGCTGGGACTGGTATTCAGCAGCAAAGAACTGTGCAACATAAGCCTTCAAGAAACAATCTGCCCTCAGATGTTCACGGACAAGTCCCATTGAACCTGGCACATAACTTCACCTTATAAATTGGTTTTATCAGCAGAATAATGTTTCTCTATAAACTGTTCTGGATTTCTAGAGCAAATGTAAAGTGCTGTTTCTGAACAGTAATGCTACTTCCTCCACAAAAGTAGAATATGCTTCAGTTTTTGGCAAGAAACTCCCTCTCTACCCTGGGATACATTGCATGAGTAAAAGGGAAAAGCCACTATGAACTGAATACTCTAAAAAGAAAGAAAGAAAGAAAGAAAGCTCTCCTCCTGCTTGCAAACAGAAGATCGGTTCATTTGCGCATGCTGTGCAAAACTTGCCACAAAGTCCTTTGTGCCATCAGCATGAAAAGAATCCTTTGCCCAGGCGGGAGATTAGGGTGGCCAGCGGGAATCCCTGCACCCGAAATTCAGATCAGAATGGGTAAGTTCATGGGAAGTTGGGATTTTAAAGGGATTGTTCTGATGATGCCAAAAGAGCAGCAGGAACAGCCAACTCTACAGGTCCATCCAAATCTCAGTTTTCTCTCTCAGTAAAGGTACACCGAGAGAACAGAGTGGGAGGGGCTGATTTTGCTTCTCTTCACTCTTTATGCAGGAACGAGCCACGAAGGTGCCAGCAGGTACATTGGGCACCCCATTTGGGACCCCCAACTGCAGCACCTCCCTCCCCTTTGCACCAGCAAACCCTGCGAGGTTGGTGCTGGTGCTGGCGGCAGCTGAAGGCTGTGGCCTTTCACAGCACAATCCATGCATCAATCTTCCTTACAGCGGGCTCTTATCTTGGCTCCCAGAGCCGCAGTCAACTCCAGCACTGGGAAGGGCACCGGGGAGCGGGCGCGAGGCGCGGGGGCCGCAGCTGCCACTCCCCTCCTGTGCTGGCAATTGTGCTGCCACCTCGGGAGCGCTCCCGGCCGCCCGGCCCGGTCAAAAGACCTTTGAATTAACCTTTTCACTGGAAAAGAGATTGTGGCCCTATAGAAAAGTATGAATTCAGAGCAAAGCCTTTCTGCAGGATTAGTCCATTAGAAGCAAAAGAGAAAGGTTTTTTTGTTATTCTGCAAAATATAAGTGATTACGGGATTTAAAGGGGGGAAAAAAATGGTCTGTCTATAGCGGGGAATATCAGCATTGGAACAATGAATGCTCTTATCCGCTGCCTAAGTCCTTGTACTGCCCTTATCTCCACCCCATCGGCCTGGCTGCCAGGAGAGTGAGCTAAGAGAGATAGAGTAACCACTGTCCTGTGTGGTCCTCCCCTCCTTCCTGCCTCCAGAGAAAAAGGTGTGTGAGAGATGGGGATCTGCTTCGCCGTAGCTTTTTTAGAGAGGGGGGAGGGCTGTGATCAAATTTTATATCAGAGGAAAAAAGGTCACTCTATTCCCAGAGTTTCTTCTTGTTTCCCCCTGCTTTTCCAAGTTTTTCCAAGTCAGTTGTCTGTCCCGTTAATAACCAAAACACCACCAGCTGCTCATCTCACCTTTGGGAGAACAGTAAAAGACTTATTTTGTAGATTTATCATCACTTTAAAAGCAAAGGATTATTATGTGTTGTCTTTTTTAAGCGATTCATACACATGGGGGTAGGTACAAAGGATTTTTTTTTTTTTATCAATTAATTGGGGGAGCATTTTCAATCTGGTGACAAATCTGAACAATCTTAAAAGAGCAAGAATTTTTTTCTTCCCAAGGGCTGGAGAACCTCACTGAATAAAAAGGAAATCTGTACAGTATCTGGTAGAAAGAGAAGAGTGAACACCTCTCTTTTAATTCATCATACAACCTTAAAAAAAGGTGGGGTTCCTATAGGCCCCATAGTAACTAAAGGCAAAAGGATTTCAAACTTCGGACCCTGCAGTTCTTACGCCAAAACGATTCAGTCCAGACCTTATGATCAGACTTCAAAATAGATTCTGATCTTTGTTTAGAAACCATCTGGCCAAAGAAAAATAGCCAACTGTTTCAGCTCTTTTTCATTTTTTTTCCCTTTTTTTCACCTCATCCCGAAAATATATTTTGCAAGCAGCATTCCACTTTTCATCCCTATGTGTCAAATGTGATATAGAACTTTTAAATATCCAGTGCATGTTCTTTACACATAACAAAGTTTGTGTAATCACATGCTCGAAGCAGTAAAATTCCATATTCCTTCTCTTTACAGATGGTGCAGTAATTATCATTTAGCTCTCAGAATATAAGTCAGGGCGTGGAAAAGACACACAAAGTTTACATGCATGCTAACCCACCCTTTTACAGAATTTCAAATGTAACCAGTTTCTTGGTTGTATGGTCACATTAAAATTCCCCTTTTGCAACACTTTATACAAAAAACAAACACCTGGATTCAGAGTTTCCTAAAGGAGTCATCTGAAAATAGGTACTTTCTGCCAAAATGTCACAAAGATTTATGTGCTTACATTCATGGATTAAATTGAGGACAGGTGGGAGAACATTCAAGTATGAGAAGGAATGATAGCAAATTTATGTGTAAGAAAAGGGGGGGGAGGAGGGTAGTTATTATGATTTCTGGTGGTTTAGATAAAACAGACATAGGTTTTGTAAAAGGGAAGGTACCATGCCTGGAAAGCCACCCTTCAGCAGTGAAATAATTACCTATGGGATTGTATTTCCTTCAAGTGAAGACACAGGCATTCTGGAATTCAAAACGCTCTGTCTGAGCCACCAGCATGGCACTGGATGGCACTGGGATGCTGCACGGGGCACGGGAACAGATGTTTGTGGGGCGGATTCACGGCGCACCAGCACAAGGCAAGCAGGCACTGAAACACTGCAGCTGCTTCCCTTCCCTGGCCGGGGGAATTGTGCCTCTCCCATGGACACCCCCTCCCATCTCAGAAGAGAATTGGGGGGTCGCCGCCCTTGCCTGGAACCCCTCGGACGCGGTGGCCTCCGAGCTTTCTGCGGGAAGCTCCAGCATAGGGGAGCACCAGTGCAACGCCTGACACCGGGGCAGAGGAGACTCACACCGAGTAAGCTGCAGTGAAAGCCACAAGATCACCAAGCTGTTTGTGAAAAATTGGTCTTAAAGCTGATTCTTATTTCAAACAATTTTCTAATCCCTAAGTAGTGTTGAAGTAGGGCCACATGATGCCTGGCCTGCTAGGAAGGGATGCTGGATTCTGACAAATTTCTTATCTGGATTTTAGTGGGGGTGGGGGTGGTGGAATCCATTAAAAGTCTTTATTGGGACTGGCTACCAAAATTGGGTCATGCAAACCCAAAACAAAGTCCTGCTGTGTTCAGATCCTGTGTAAGACACTTTCAAACTAAATTTTACACTGAAGGAAACTGTAACTTAACTGTAACTGTAACTGTGACTATCTCAATACTCAGCCAACCCAGCTGTAGTTCAAGCCTCTCTAAAACACCATCCCAACTATTATTAGGATCCATAGCTAAGATACGTTGTAAATCAAGCTGTTCAGTGCTCACTAAATTCCTTTTAGAATAAAATTAACTTGATTCCAATCCATGCACCCAAAGCTGGCTGTGTATTCATCCTCATTCCTCTAAAACAGTGATGTAATGAAGATCAACATATTCCCACCTTTTAAATCACTGAGGGTGATTACATTGAGGCAAATGAAAACTGAAGCATATTGACAAGATTGGGGATTTTTTTTTCCCCCCTCTGCAGGAAATTATTGTAGAGGTAGGCAGTCTAGTGTTTCACAGAAGGACTGTGTTTTATGTAAATAAATATATAGCTAGGAACAGTCACAGAGGTTAAAGGGCATCTGTAAAGAGAAAACTATGATTCCTAGACTCTGCTAAATTTATTTAGTAGAGGCACTAAAGAAAGTTTCAGACTGGGCTGTAAGGTGCTAATAGCACAACCAGATAAATGTTAGCTTCCCAAGTCTGGATGCCAGAAGAAACTGTAAATGGCTAAGAGCTGACACAAAATTCTTCTATCCAAGAAAAACATGTTATTCTGCACAAAAAAAAAAATAGGGTACAGAGTATTATATCTCGGTATAACATTGATGTATTATTCTTTCTCAACCTCTGGCCTTCAGGAGGGTGCAATGTTATTGTTCTATATTAATCCTCCCATGCATAAATTCAGCTTTAAAATTGTTAAGTGGAAGCCATCAACCTATGCTTCATAATTTAATATTTATTTTTATTCACTGTTGCCTATAATTACTTCTTAGAAATTTAAAGCTGAATTAGATTTCCTCTCTGAATTTATTTTTCCTGCATCACACACGGATAAAGATTAATCAACATGGAGCACTTGCATGTTGAACCACCGGAATTGCTTTTCTGTCCAGAACTGAATTAAATTATTTATACAGAGACAGTGACTTTTGGATTAGGCCTTAATTACAGCAACACTTCTGCAAGCAAAACAGGCTGAATTTAGCAAGCTTATAATTGATAATCACTAATAACAACCTGCTCAGTGAGTATTTCACTATTAGTTTAACAACATGCTTCAGGAGATGCTCCAAACACAGGGGCATTTCCGACTCTTCAGTTACCCCGTAACTACAGAGTTTGATTCCTGACTACAGAGTTTGATTCGGGGTAACTCTGACTCACTTGGATCTGCCTCTGAAATCTGAAAGAAAGGTTATTTTAGAAACTGTGTCTAGTCCTTTCATCCTGTGAGGTACAACTGACGCTTCTAGAAATCCATTATTCTTCAGATAACATCGAGTTTCCGGGCTACAGTTCACCAGTTTAGCAGAGCCTCTGGATATATTTAAGTTAGACTAATATGTTATAGCCATGTTGTTTGCAAACCCTTTGAAAAGTGGCAGATTCAACGTATGCTCTTTTCCCAGCAGGACGTTAAATTCTGGTACCTATTTACATGGTTGGATCAAATTCCGGCCCCATTTTCACCTGTACAACCACACTGAAACCAGTAGAAATAGGCAAGTGGAAAAGAAAGCAAATGCAAAGTGAGGTCACTGTTCCCTTTTTCTCAAAGATAAGAAGTTTTCACATAAGCAGCAGCCTTGGGAAACAATCCATTTTAGACCAAATTAGTCCCAGAGGTAATGTTGATTTTTAGCAACTGTGTTACACCAGGGATACATTTAATTCCACTGTTCTTTGTTGTTCTCATTAATAAGCCACATTATGTCACTCAGTCTGCATGCAAAAGTATCATTACTGTTATTTAATTACTTTGTTTTTGTAAGAAAAGCCACCCGATTGGATTGAGTATAACCAGCAGTGTGGCCAAATTAAAGCTGTGCACTCCAACCCAAATATTTTTTTTCTTTGTTTCTGCACATATAATTGCATGTAATTTTTAGTTGTGTACAGAATTTTTATGATAAAGCTCCATTAATCACAAATTCATCAATGCAGCAAAAATACACCCCAAGAAACGCGGTGTAATGTTACAAGCATAAGACATGTTTTAGGATGGAAAGAGGCCAGGATTCCCATCTTCATCTATCCCCTAATGTTACATAAATGACTAAGTCATCATATCCGCGGTTTTCACATGGAAATATAAACACCACTGAAATTCCATGCACTATAAATGGCTATGACTCTCGTGCGCTCAGAATTGCCAAGAGAACCGTAAGAACAGCATGCACAACATCCACCGAGGGATGAGGGCAGTGCTGGCAGTGGGTGCTGTTCCTATGGGGCACTAATTGCCACCCGGGTTCCCACTCCTGCACGTGTTGTCACCTTCCCTGTGCCCTCACACACAGGTCGCTTCAGATCTCCGGCCATTCGGTTCTCCCCCGCTCCCGAAGTGGTTTTTGTTATGCTTCTGTCACTCAGATTAGCTCTGAAGGCCTGGCATGCATGCTATGGCTCCCGAGAGAATAGGGGCTCAAAGTTTATTTAGCTCCTGAAGGCCTGTTCTAGCACTAATTAAAAGTAACCTTTCATGTAGGGCACCGTGGGCCCAGCTTCTGCACAGCCAAGGAGTCAGGGAACTTGCTCCAAAGCAGCATCCAGGTGAGAAAAACTTCTCTCTCTCTGTGCTTTTGCCACTAAACCAAAGCCAGGCTGTATTCTAATCTAATTACGGTCCTTAAATCAGCAGTGTGTTACCAGCTCAGGGTCTTTTTATCTTCAGAGCCTCAAGAAGACAATTCATAAACAAACAGTGGTTGCGAAATCCAGTCAGGCAAGAGATGCCTCTGATTTCAGAGCAGAAATCCATGCCATGTTGATGGCACTACTGGCTCAAATATCATATTTACATTCTAGTTTTTAATGGCTTGCAGTTAGGAATCAGACAAGCTGTTCCGTAGGTGGTCTAAATTATATCCTGTGTGCACGCTGCATGCTGAGAGGAGTTTGCTGATCTAACAAATGATAAAAGACTAAGCAATCACCCACTGTAAGTCCAAATCTTTACCCTGGCAAACCTTACGCTGATTTTTCATTGGGGTTTTGCCTGAGTAATGGCTGTAGAATTTGGCCCATTTTGACCACACCAGTGATTAACAGTCCACTACCAGGACCCCTGTCCCTCTGCTCCATTTTAGGTGTTTAAAGCTGATTCACATTATTGCAATAACAAAAAAATCTTACTGTCTTCTAGCCTTTTTTGACCTCAAATGTCTCTGTGATGAAGATATTTTCTCCATTTAATGTTAATGTTTTTTTAGATATATCTGGTTCCCTAAAGACACACATGTATGACTTTGTGGGATTTTCAGGAATACCTGAGTGCCTGTCTCTCACTAAAATCAAGGAGAATTAACTGCTGAATGCCTTTAATGAATCATACCAAACTGACTGATGGAAAAAAAATCACATTAGAAAGCTTTAGCAAAGCAGGATATTATGTGTGCCACCGTATGCCAAACCATTACTCAGATCCCTGCACCTGACTTCTGCTAAGACAGTCAGTCTCCTTTCTCTTTAATTCGCTCCATTTCATGCCCTTTAAAATAGGAGTTTCTAAGATATGACCTGGTCTTTCAATCTGTACATAGGTCAGCATCAAAGATCTTAAACTTGATTGAGACTGGAAATTACAGAATCATAAAATATTCTGAGCTGGACAGGACCCACATGGGTCATCTGATCCAGCTACTTGAGTGAACAAACTGAGCTGACGCCAGTGACCCGAACTGATTTAACTCCAATAAATGGTAAAACCTAGAAATTGTAGTTGAACCAGCGGAGAGCTGGCACTCTGTATTTTTGGGGTTTAATGTAGTTTTTGAAACAAAAAGACTTGCAAAGGGATTTTCTTATTAGGGAGAGTGGGTGAGTAGAACTCAAATAACAATTCTATGACAGGCCCCTAAATGATATCAAAGATTAACACCTTGGTGTTATAAAAGGCAGGAAGGATGCTTGGATGGCCTCTGATGCTCTGCTCCTTCCACTGCTCCAAGGCTTGGGCACATCGGAGCCCTTTCCCCTGCAGCTGCTGAGGGCAGGCTCAGCAGGACTGAGGCCCCAACCCCTCGTGCGCATTCACGGCCCCATCTGGAGCAGCAACGCACAGTGCAGGCATGGGGGGTTCCTGTGGGCCCCAGAGCAGCACTGGCTGCTTTTCTGGGGGAAAAGGGATTTAGCTCCAGGACAGCCCTGTGGCCTGGGCTCACAGTGATGGCAGCAGCCCAGGAGGTGTCTTGGAGCACACCTCCCAGGAATTTGTACTCTGGAAGCACACTGGCCAGTGGGAACAATTGGGAGATTTACCTCCAAATCCCAAGTAACATGAGACATCATGTAAGAATAAGATTAAAATGATTAAGTTGAGGCAATTGCAGGAGAAACAGCCCTTCTTTATGTCACTTTTTCATAATCCTGAAATAACCCCTGGAAGCAGGCAAATTTGAGTTTCCTTCAACACCTGCTAATATGTTTGAGATACAAGTTGTAACCCCTATTCCTCCTTCCTGTATCTTGCCGGCCTTTGGTTTTTGGGAGAGATTTCTGTCTCTGTTCTTGAATAGAGCTCTGCTTACAGCAATGAGTAAAGTCTCTACTCCCAGCACTCCACCAGGTTTAGGAACAGTTTAGCAGATAAGATGCTTACTTCCCCTCTTTATCCCACTGCCCTTCCTCCAGAGCCAGTAAAGAGCAGGGAATAGGAATACCAGAGCTATCTCTTCATTCTCAATTAAACACTGCTATGCTTGTGAATAACCATGGAAGGACAGGAGGGAATGCTCTAAACCCACTGTCAGGCCTGAGTCAGGCAGAGGAGGGAGCTGGTGGGACACCGTGGGGTGGGGGCAAGGGGAGCAGGCAGTGACCCCTGTGCAGGTCTCATCTGTGGGAGCTGCTGCCACAGTTCATGAACAGGCCATGGAATGCAGCTCCCACTCCTTCTTGTAGTAGTTATTAGCAGTATAAGAGTTAATATTTTCATTTACAGGCAAAAAATTACTCTTTTTTTTCTGTTCTGCTGGAAAAGCACTACTGAAACCTCATTGGTAGTGTATTGATCTGAATGGTATTTTCCACCTGAGTGCAACCGCCTTGGAGAAGGTGGGACACCTGCATCGTGTCAGGTGGGTGCTGTCCCACAAGAGGGTCAGAGCCTGTGGAGAGAAGGAAGAGCTTCTTCTCCAGAAGCAATGCCCTCATCTTCATGCCTTGCAGGCCCTCAGCAGCAAAAATTCCAATTCTCCCTGGCCACACTTTCCCCCCTTTCCCCTCCCTGGAGGTTGCCCGCAGGTCTGCCTAAGGGCTGCAGGGCACTCCCTACTCCCAGTGCCCTGGATTGAACCATGAGCTGCTGAACTCTCAAATGTGTTTTTTGGTGGGTGCTCAGTGATATTTTGTCTGCTGCTCCTTTATCTTGAGTTCATTTGTCTTGGTGTTTCCCACAGATGGTTACAATAAGACTGAAAATGGTTTCCCTGCTTTACAAAAAAAGAAAAAAATAAAAAGGCAACAAACTCCCCTCTCTCCTTTCCATTTTCTTAAGTGAAACTTAGATGTCTTAGTTAAGAAGTAAAGTCTGGATATTAACTTAAACTATATTGTGAAGTCATTTTAGTTTGGATTTCACCTGGATTTTTAAGCAGCCAAATCACTTTAGGCTGGAAATGTTCTGTCTCTGCTACCCAGGAAAGAAGAATGTATTCTGCAGTGGTTTAGGTGATAAAGGCTATAGATAATAAATAACATGGTTGTCTTTTCAACACTATTCTTGGTCATGGCATTAAACATTCTTGTGCATAAAGGTAGGCTTTGTGATCTGCATATATATTGTTCTGCATATTTGTAGGGGTTTTTTTCTCATCTAGCTTGCTACATTGTGATGGGATAACTTCAGGAAGTCTACAGCCAGATTCCCTCCTGCTTGCACTGACTCTGCTCTTAACAGCGGGACATCCACTCCAAACTAATATAAGAAAAATAAGAACAAGTTTTCACTGTGAGAGGTTCCTCTCCTAATTCATTCCGACTTTCTAGGAGAAGGGATGAAAATGGCTTTTGAAATATAAAAGGCTGCTCTAGCTGACTCTTCACTATGGTTTGTCACATCCCGTTAGCAGTGATCTAGAAATATCAGAGTGATAACGTGTTGGCAATCACTCACCTTTACCAGTGTCATGTGAATGCCCATCCGTGGTAACGTTCAACCTGTCGCTCAAACAGCTCCAAAGACAGATTGTGTAGCAGGAGAGATTGTTCATGCATGTAGGTTTTCCTGGGATGAGTAAGAGTAAAGGAATAACCTGCTCTATCCTGTAGTGTCAGTGTACAATAAGCAAAAAACATCCCCAGCACAGGGGCTTTCACCACTTCTGAAGATTTTACATTTTAGATACTCTTTTATCTCCATTAAAATCCCTCGCTATGCATGTATTTCACGTCCACAGTGTTTGTTGAGGTTTAGATCTAAAATAAAGCCTCTTTGCTTAATAAAACTGCATTTTTTCCTCTTGTATTCCATTAGGTCCATTTTGTCACAGAAATCTATATGTTCAGTCATTGTAAGGGATTACTATTATATATTCCAATAAAAAATTGTTCACTTTAAGGAAAAAGTGAGCAGGAATTTGCTTCCAAAGCATTTTCATCAATATACTGTCAGCTTAAGGCTGATACCTTTTAATTACATGGCATTCTTTTCCTGGAGATTTATCCTTAAATCTCTCAATAACCCTAGCAAAATCTTCATGTCAGCTAATGGACCACCCCCCTTAGAGTACAACTGCATCAGGCAAAGATCTAAACGGCCCCTTTCCCGTTTCCTCAATTTAATATTGTTAAATGGGAATTGAATGTAGGAAATGACAGCCCACAAACAAGAAAACTCCCAGTAAAAGAGACTTGGTTACACGTCTTCCTCTGAACAGAAGAAATTCAGCTGCAAGCCTGTGGCATGCAATTTCATCTTTCAGGAATTCTCTTCATACTCGCAAATGAATACACATTATTGAGCTTTTGTCTGCAAATGATAAAACAAAGCCAGCACGAGCTCAGAACAGGAAACAGAGCCAAGCAGAAGAATAGCCTTGAACGTGGAATAAAATGTAAATGCGAGGTGGCTGAGCTGCTTGAAATATAATTGCAGTCACAGATATTCCAGGCTTGCTGGGCAGAATTGAGTAAATAAATAAAGCATTGGGTGTGAACACGCCGTTGATGTGGGCGCCGGGCGAGGTGCCACCTCTCGCAGACCTGCGGAGGTTCCGTGCGCGTCTCCGCGAGCGAGCGCTGCTCTCCCCGCCCGGCGGAGCGCGGCGCAGGCTGCCAGGAATCATTCATCAGCCCCTCCAGAAAGGGCTGTCAGCCCCGGCTGCAGGCCCAGCGCCAGCCTGTCAAGTGTTGGGCTCGCAGCCAGTCTGTCATGGTTTGAGGCTGGTAGCCAAGCAGTAACTTTGATGTTTAAGGGGTTAGCCAACTGGTATGTGAGGGTGGCCTATCAGCTCAGAAATAATATACCGCACTCAAAGGTCATGAGTTCTGAAACTAATCTGGCTGTTATAATATTTCTAATAAAAACTGAGGTAGACCTTTTATATTGTAAAAAGTGTTCAAATTATTTCAGTATTTGTTTTGATTAAAATTTCCATTACACGTGCTTTTCATTACGCAACTCAATTAGTATATAAAAGATTTTCTGTTTAAAATGTTCAAATGAGCATAATTGTTCAATTTGGAAAGATTACAATGCTTTTATTTAATTAACACTGCAATAAATACTTCATTTTGTAATGAACCCCATACTTTTGGGCCATTAACCATTCAATAAATTTACAGTATGGAAGGTTCTTTATGGGGAAGAAGATAAATAAAGCGATTTAAATGAATGTGCAACAGCTCTGATGCTAAGCAGCAAATTATAGCTTTTTGCTTCCCATCCAATAGAGACATACCTCGATTGCAAACATATGGGAACGTAATAAACACTATACATTTCAATTACTATTTTGAACATGAGTTACACAACACTTTCAAATTTGCTACGTAGAAATGCATGTCCACATTAGTAGCATCTTCCCAGAAAAAGAAGATGAAATAAATTTTCATCTGCCTTTCGTCTTCCCCTGCTCCCACCTCATCCACTGCTTCCTGGGTTCTGAAAATCTGTGTGGGAATTTCCTGGTTTAGAGCTGATCATTTGTTTCTTCATGAGAGTAAAATGAATCAAAAAACATCCCAGCTATTCAATCATTTGTTATTTGCAGTATGAGGGAGGAAAGTCCCCGGGTCACAGAGTTGGGTGGTGTGCTCAAACACACCAGTGAAATCACAGAGAGCAGAGTTGTGACAGAATAAAAGGAACAGGGTGTGAACCCCGGCGCTCCAGCTGGATCACGTCCATCCATCCCTCCATTCTGAGGCCTACAAGAGTGTCTGAATTCATAAATCAGAGAGAGGCTCAAGAGGTGAAAGTGGCTGTGTCAGGTAGTGGAAGTACTGCTCTGAGCTGGATGGGAAGCGAGAGCCTGGAGTCACAGAATCACTTAGGTTGGAAAAGAGTTCCAAGATCATTGAGTCCAACCATGAACCTATTGGTCCCCACGGGCCGGGTGATTCGGGCCCCCAGGCCTGACGTGACCGCGAGGTGTTAAATGCCTTCAAATCCCAACAAAATCTGCGGAGCTGGGAGCCGTGGGCACGTGCAGGAGCTGTGCAGAATCCTGTTCCATCCAGGCTGCCGGGGACCTGCCGCCAGGGCTGCTGTGCCACCCACCTGCCGAGGAGCTCGCGTGGAAAAGGGGCTCGCTTCTGTCAATATTTTGTGTCATTTCATGGTTGTATGCATGGAGGGCAAAGCTATTTCAGATTTACAGGGCTTCTCAGCCAAAAATGCTCATAAAACTCCAGTTTGCCAAAAATGGTAACATTACCAGTAACAAAATCTAATTTGTGATTCCAAGTAGGAAAAAGGGCTCTTTGTAAAACTATGATTTCATCTAGGAATATGGATTCAAAAGATTTTATTATTTCATTAACCAAACCTCTCTTTTGCTATCCAAATGTTACAATCCAGAATCTTTAAGTGAAAACCATAAAAACTCACCCAAAAAACCCCCAAACCAAACCAACAAGACGACAACTCAAGAAAATACTTTTGAAATGTATTAGACTTTTATTTTTCCCACTTTTAAAATAGATTGGACAGCATTATTCTACAGTGTCCACTGGAGTCCTTTCAGATGCTGTGTTTACAGTATCAATTGTTTACAATAATTATGAAATTAAATTAAGCCACATAACCACGTATTTAGGCATTCCCTGTGAACTGTAACCACTGCGCAAACTACTTGAAAAACATTTACCGCACGTTGTATTTCTCAACTGTTATTTGGATTTTTTTTTCCTAATCTGAAAATAACGCATAAGCAACACAGACATAAAATACATAAAATCGAGATTTTGAGGATGTTTAAAACTACAGGTGAAAAGAAAAAGTACTTCTAAAACTTGACTTAATAAAAAGTTTTTCTTGAGATCATTTAAAATTCCTAAGTATACCTTAAAACAAGTAAACATTTCAAATAGATTTCTCTCAGGAAATACAGCCACCTGCTTTTGTATATTTTCTGGAGAGAGAAAAAAGATAGACTCCTGTTGTGCAAAAATAAATCGTGCAGTTTGTGGTAACTGTATTAAAGATGAGCAATTTTTAAAGCTAGCAGTGAGACATAAATGTTTAACACAAGAGTCTCTTTCTTAGAGAAGCTTTGAATAAGGACACGCCTGTTTTAAACTATAGATTTACAGGCAGAGAAGGAGCAAAATATATTAAAATATTAACTGTATAGTCTGGTCAATGAAAGTGTTAAAATCAGATTAAAAACTCCACAAGCCACAAGCTGTCCTGTAGTAGTTTCTTAGTCCCTGGCACTTGCAAACCTGGTGAATTAGGATAGTCTCACTAGGACGTTGCTCTCAGTGTAATAATAGACTTTCCATTGCTAGGAGAAGAAAGGATATATCCCTTAAAGTCTGTTTTGTGGGCCTATTTCAAGGACCTGATTAATAATAGAGACACTTAAGCATGTGCTACATTTCATGGTACTTAAACACAAGTTTATGAAGTAGTTTAGTCCAACTCTGGTAGTTAACTCTATCTGATTACTAGGTTTTTTCCAAATGTCAGACTATTTGAACTTCTGTTTTCTTGTCTAACTGCATGATTCAAGGTCAACTAGACTGAGAAACGATAAAAGATTCCTTCATAATTAACTGATTTTATCAAACTCCAGAAATAAAATTCAAATATTCTGCAAAATCAGGTCCCCCAGTGTGGCGATGCCTCAGCCCTCCAGAAGGCTGCAGCCGCCCTCGTGGTCATTGGACCACTGCCACATACGTGTGGTTCTCCCTTGTGTTTGTATTCCCTGCTTATTATGGATGTTCTCCGTTCAATATGTATGTCCCCTGTTAAATTTCATTATGTTCTCAAAAGTTCTGTTCACTTCGACACCCCATTGGTTCCTCCCTACCCAGTCCCTCCTTCCCCAGTTCTGATTTGTTCCCCAGTTGTCCCTCAAGTTTCTCTCCGCCCATTTGCCCTTCCCTGATGGGTTGCCCTGTTCCCCTTATAAACCCTGATCTTCAGCTTTCCCAGTGTCTTCGTCCCTGGCCCCTCCACAATGAACCATCTTGCTGGAACCCATACGAAGACCCTTCCCTCCTCCTTTGCCTCCGGCGCCTCCCCAGCTGACACTCTGCGAGCCCCTTCCCCACTCAGGAAGGACTGCACAGCAGTAACAGCAGCCAGCTCCTGTCAGCAGTGGCCGACCCCGGTGGCCAGGGACGCTGCAGGAAGGCCACAGATTCCCTCCAAGAGGGGTGGCTCGAGGGAAGGCAACGCGGCGCCCCAGTGCATTTCTGCAGTGTTGTCTCTGAACCCTCCACCTAGGAAGGGAGACACCTCTGGTTTAGAGCTCATGTACCAAGGAAATACCGTATTCCTACCTCTCATCTAAATGGCAAATAAGAATTAAAAGAAACAGCCATAATAGTCTAAAGGCTAAATTATTAATTTCCTGGGTTTGACTGTTCTGGTATAATGACTTCTGTTTCCACAAAAGAAGTTGATTTTGTTTTGAAGCACCTTCTTGTTTACTGTTCTTATCCCAATCCTGCAAACTCCTCACCCTTCTCCTTTTACGGCAATATAAACATTGAAAGTAGCAATGATTCTCTCGCCACTCCTGTCTTCGCTCATACCTGAACACCTTAATCTATCTATTCGTAGCATCTTAAGAAAATAATTTAAATCACCAGAATGGTGTTTATTCCACTCATTCAATACATTAATACAAACCAAATATAGTCTTTTGTGAAAATATGTGTTGGTAGGACCGTGGCATGGTCCTGAAGGATAAGCTGGGAATATTGTCAAGAATTTTAACATTTCGACCAAGCTGTCTCTTGATAGCAGTAGAAAGGGCCGGGGCTTTATAGGCCTTTTTTTTTTTTTTTTAGCTTTGCAGAAGTCTGAAATTATGCCATTAAGACACTTCTGAATTACATGACCAACAGACAGTCTTGTCTAGTGCCTTAAATGAAAGTCTTCTTTATTATATGGATCAGAAGTTGAAGTATTGCACGTCTCATGTGCACAGCACTCAGCACTCAGTGTGAGCTCTTCTGAGATCCTTATCTCTAAACCAGTTTTTCTTCAAAGTCATAAACATCTGGAAATTGTGCACTATTCTTGCAATGGAAATCAAACACTCGAGTCCTTATTTGATCTCCCAGAGAACATTCCCATTGCTTTCTTCTGTTGTGTAGGTGCCACAGGATTTGGCTTTCTATTTGACAGCTCCTTTTCTTAGGTGACTGGGAATCAGTCAGACAAGGATAAATTAGGTCTTTTTTTGCTAGCTGCCTTATTTAACTGACTAAATACTGCAATGTTCGAGAGACGGTCGGAGGTTTTATATTTAGATAAAGTTGTTACAAGAGAAAATTTAAAGTCTTTTTTGCCCTTACCAGAAACAGAGTGCCCAGTGCCATTCAGGATTTACCTAGAAAGCTGTGGGCCATCACGAAATCCAAGCTCTTGAACATGCTCCTGCTTGTGGGTGAGACATACGCCTAATAGTGTTTTGCCTGGCTAAGGAAAAGAAATAACCAGGGCAGGTACACAGTGATTTCTTCCTCCAGAAGCCCTTGCAGCTTCTGACAGTGTCTGGTTTTGGGACTTCCTAAGCTGTTTTCTAAGAGATAACAGTCAACACTCTCACATAATTGAGACATTGATAGTTTTTCCAAAAGAGGCAGATCTTGCTTCATCTGAATCCTGCAAGAGCTGCCATTGGTCTGATGTTTCAGAAAGGAAATTTCCATAGCAGCTTCTAAAACCAGGTTTGAATAGAAGGGTCTCACGTATGGCCACGGCTCAGCCTTAAAAGGAAGAGCTTTAAAGGACTGTTGGAAAGTTTTTACTATCTCATCCTGATTTTCCCATTTTCTCTGTTCCTACCATCAGGTGATCTCAGTAGCTTCATAAGGAATTGAGGCTATTTTTTTAATTTCTGGAAATAAAAATCAGTGGTATATGTTACACCCCTGATTCATCTTTAGAGCTAGAGATTACCATGCTCTATATCATAGTGACCCTACAGGCCTTACAGGTAAAGTCCTGCTCCCATCAAAGCAGAGCAGCCAATATAACATTTTATTTGAAGCTCTTCATTTAGAGACGTTCAGAATGTCTCGTATATCTCAAGAAAAAAGAAGCATGAGCTAAGTCTTACATAGAAAACACAGTCCGAATAAAACAACATGAGAACAGGAGTATGAACTGCACATTGGAGAAATCTTCCATTTTTCATGTAAAACACATAAAATTCCTTTTTAAAAACCGTTTTCTACCTGTGTTTTCTCCCCCAAAGAGTATGTGAATTCCCTTCCCCTCTTGTTTTTGTTTTTATTTTCCTTTAATGTTTCCTTCAGGAAAGAAACAGTTCTGACCAGGTCTACTTTTCTGAATGCTCAAATATAAAACTTCCTTGGCAGCTTTGTGCCTGCAGGATATGGCCCCTTGCATGGAGTGGGACTTGCTGGAGGAGCCGGGCCATCAGAGCACCTCCTATGTGGGAGAGTCCAGCAGGATGTGAGCAAACGTGCCACATTTCATACCTCGGTTTGTCCTTGTGCCCTAAAAGCCTGAAACAGTTTTACATAAATGCCTCAATAGTAAGGCTGTAAATAAGGTGCACAAGATTCTGGAAGGGAAGTTATGAAAATACATTTTCTTTGCACGTTACCCCCACGTCATTAAAATCTCTGAAGGGCTGTCTGTATTTCTTAAACTTTTCTTTTTGCAGAACCCCTTACAAAACATTTCAGTATTAAAATTCATTCAGAGTGTATTTATAGTTATGATGAAGGATAACAAGTTTCATGTGGGCATCTGAATATTCAGGAAAAAAAGCAGCAAGTGTGACTGACTATACACTGGTATCAAATATGTATTTACTTTCATGAGTTCAGGATGCCAAGCTAATTTATGAGCAGCTGAATGAAATAGAGCCATAAGCAAGTTCAAGTTAGTGGTCATGCCAGATCAGCAAAAAAATCCTACACTACTACCCTTGGATTTAACCACTGGAGGTGATCCCTTTCATGTTGGCCCATGTATATTATCTGTGCAATAAGGTTCTTCGAGGGGTCTAAAATGTACAGTTAGTGGTATTAGTAAGCAATTGTGCTGCAGGAATCTTCGTGGCTGTCTGTCTTGTTCTGGTCTGGGAATTGTCAATCTCTCTACAGCACGTGAGAATAACATGTTGGGATGCCACAAGAATGTGGGTAACATTTATGTAACCTTCAGCCTTTGTGGGAAAATAAAATCCTTTGTTACTTGGAGTTGACTCTGTACCAGATGGTATGAATAAATGTTTGCAATGCCAGTGCTGTTCAGCTTGGCTGATCGATTCTGTCATACTCCCAAGGAGGTAGAGAGGCCTTAAATAACTGATTCAGGATGTAGAAAATATTTTCCTTTTCCTGTTGCAGTAGTATTATGCAGAAGTGATGCTATTCTGACTGCCAGCTTCTCACTCGGGGGGATGAATGAATTATGTAAATATTGATCAGCCTTTTAGCAAAGTTGACACAGCTCATTGCTAAGACTTTTATGTATTTTAATTAATTCCAAAGATGCTTAAAGCACAATAGTCACTATCTTTCTTTTTTTACTTTTTATTTTCTGTTCCAGTATTATTGTTGCCTGAAGAAACCGAAGCTGATGCAAAACTTCTGTTGGGTTCTTTATGAAATTCTCTCTTGTTTCCAGTCTGGCCAACAAGTGCATTCTTATGGCAGAACAATTTGGCAAACCTCTCCCGGCCAGTATGAGCCTGATGACAGCAATCTCCTTATTTCTTATGTGTGGAACACAGTGCCTAGTACTGGCCTGAAGCTGACTCAGGGCTTCTAGGTGCACGCTATGAACAAAAACAACAAAGTGATTCATTTACAGAGTTTGCTTAACATCTCTTCTCCTTCTTTAAATTTTCCCCTTTCTTTTCATGACCCAAGGTGGTGGATCTCAAAACCACAAGCAGCAGAGCTTTTTTTTGGAGGGTTCAATCCCCTATGCTCCACAGCCTTTAAAGGCTTCTGCCCATGAAGTTTGATCCAGCGCCAAGCTTTATGTGGACCCTGCTAAACTGGGCCACAGAGCTCAAACTGCTATTTTTTTTTTTCTGAAAAATTGCAATCAAAAAATCTCACTGATTTTTCAGAAGTACCTAAAGCATGTGCTACTTTCAACTTCTGTGCTACAAACGAAAAATTGCTGAAACACCTACTGTGGTATCAGGCGGGGAAAATGACTTTCTGCATGTTTCTGATGCAAAACCATTTTTATTTTGTCAATGTCAGATAAACAGCTTTATGTTGGTTTTGTTCTTTGAACCCCCTGTCTATTTTAACTCATCTCTTCTGTTTATGCTGCATTGTGTCAATTAGAAAGCTGTGAAATTTCCAAGGGCTTTGCAGCCCTTTTATATCCTTACCACAGCATGTATCAGACTTGCTCCTGCAGAGAATTCCCTCTGCTCTTATCAGGCCACAGAAAAGATAATCTCTCTCTATGTCTAAAAGTGGGACAGATACATATCTATTTACATATTGGTGACCACAAAACTATTATTTTGTAGAAATAGGGAAAGAAAAACCTCTAGGACAAATGCACACATGAATAGGTTTTTTTATACCAAGAGAGCAAAGTTGCATCTACAATATTGTAACTTAGAAAGAAATTCCCCTATGCCTGTCCTACCTGAATTTATGGCAGACACACAAGAATACTTTTGGATATATACATTATGAACACAGAACTGTCATCACAGCACTTGGGCCTAGATTTTAACCTGTACATGTGGTGTACACCTGTGCTTTGTATGACAATGCGCTTGATTTGCAGTGTGGGAGACTCCCAGGTTCAAACTTAATCTGGTGTCTTTTTTCTTCTTTCTCTTACAAGATCATTTTAAGCTTTCCTCTGTAATTCTTGCACAGCTTCTGGGGTGACTGCATCTTTAGTTCCACCTCCTTTAAGAGTATGGAATTATTTTGACTAGTGCAGAATTAACTACTACAGAAAGAACACCAAGGATTATGATATGTCACAGAAATGTTGCTGTTCAAAAGCCCTACTCTATATATTTTCTCTTAAAGCAAATAACATTCAAGAAGAAATCAATTTCATCAAATTAAAAAAAAAAAAGAAAGAAAGCCAAACCCACAGGTAAATCCAGAGTTTCTTCACTGCTTCACTTCAAAAACCATAATCGCAATCTCTGCTATATTCACCCTGCAAACAACCCCTGCGTTTTCCTGGGATGAGCACTGTGGAGACATTATATAACTACTTTTCTTTCTATTTTACTCATTCAAAGAAAGATCACCAACTACTTCTCTTTCTCCCAAGCCGGACTTCTCATGGACCCAATTGGGACCATCCCTCTCCCTTTCCTTTCCCTTCCTCCCCCTCCCTTACTCGACTCAAGGCAGCTGCTGCATCCTAAACTGAACAATAACAGAGGTTGGCTATCTGGACTTTTCCAGGCAAAATGGCTAGATCCTATATATGGAGTATACTAGCCTCTTTGTAATTTAATGCTGGCATCCTTGACAAGGTAGCTGCATTCTGTCTCACAGCATGTTGTATATTTTAAATGCTGTTGTACAACTGCTGGCCAGACCGCACAGTATAAAGTAACGGCTGAACAAAAAAGAAATTCAGTACTAACAGGCAAACCGCAGAAGTTTTGGCTGAGCATCCAAAACTGCTAATGCTTATCGGGACCTCCTGAGAGCCCCCCTCCTTCTGCAGCCCAGAAACCTCCACCGCCAACTGTCCTGATCCTCATTAACTTCACATCACTGTCATTTGCTAGTTTTTTGCAGCAGCAGCCTCCACAAGCTGCTTGGCACTTCCCAAACACAGTACGAGACATGCTTTGCTATTGTTTTCGCCTCTTTTTTTAAAATTTTATTTTTGGGGACAGCAGGAGACGTGAGCCGCGCTGGAGAAATTACAGTATTAGCGCAAGCCCTGCCCTGTGTCTGTGCAGCAATGAGGTGCCATCTGATGAGAGCTGGAATCTGGCCTCCCCAGCCCTTCGGGGGTCCTTTGCTATTTGTCACACCATCAGGCCTCCAATCCTGCCAGCTCAGTCTGAAGCATGGAAGCAGCTCCATTAAGTTCAAAAAGACATCCATTTTAAAAGTTATGCCAGAGAGTTCGCATCTTAGCAGAGACAAGGGCTCTTCCACACGGGCTATGAGAGTGCATGAAAACAGAGTGAAGGAAAGGTGAAACGCAGCTCTTTACATAAATGCCTACAACACACATTTACCTGCCAGACAGCAGCTTCTCAAGCTTTTCCTTCTCCTCTCCATTCCTGCTCAGCCTGTGTCTGCAGCAGGATGACAGCTGCCATCCTCAGCACAGCTGTCAAATGCAGTGCTCAGACGCCGTGCATTCCTCCTGACAGAAATACCAACACTGATCCTTTCCTCTGCCAATAAGCACGACTGGGAGACTGTTTGGGGGTTGATGCAGTTTCTTAGAAATGTCCTTGGACCACAGTTGAGTGCCAGGATGCACCATGTAACAACCACAACTCTATCTGGAAACTGCAAATACCCTTCCAAAGGACAGAAAGTAAAGACAACACAGACTCCATCACAGGATCAACAGGATTCGCTAATTCTTTTTTTTTCTTTTTCTTTCCTCTCTTTTCCTTCTTACCTGGATGCTCTTCTAGTGCTATTTTACCCATTTGGCTTCTCATGACCAGCTTCCCTGCTTCCTGCCCCTTGGTCTCCTCTCTTTGCTTCTCCCATGGTTTGTAATGCTGTATTCCTGATCAGAATTAATGAGTTCTAACTGCACTCACAGGACCCAGTGTCAGAATGGCCAGCATCAGCAGAAAGATTAGCAAAACTAATTTTTCTACAGACGGTCAGGAATCACAGTTTTTCAGGAAAGCAAGTACTCTAATGAATCTGTGACCTGCCAGTGCCCTGGGGAATATCTGTTAGGTGTCACCAACACTCAGATAAAAACACTTGCTAACATGATTTCACTCACTCAGTGTGATAATATGATGTTATCCCTTGGATCTGATCCACAGCACCAAAAAGGGTGAGTATTTATTGGGAGGTTTTGTTTGTTTTTTTTTTAACAACAGCAAACATGGCTTCTGGCTTCCTTGTGGGTGGTATATTAAATTTGAATTTTTTTCCCCCTAAAGTGGTTCAGCTATGAATTTATTTTCTCCCCGCCTTGCTTGAACCATAATATTGTGGTAATATTAGTTACATATTTGGATTGCTACAAATCAGTTATGCTGATTTTGAGATTTTCTTCTTGTTTTGTGCCAAGTGTTAGAAATAATTAATTAGCATATAATGTATCACCAAAAAGATCCTGATTCCCAGGATTTTTATAACATGCAATATCTTCTTATAGACATAATCTTGCTGTAGATAATAAAATGGTATATGTTCAGTACTTGTGGGGTATTCCTTAGCAAAGGGCAGCAGTGCAGATTAAAACAGCAAATTCTCATAATCCTGTGGACAAGTCTCCCTGGGACATGAAGTGATACAAGTACCCATGAAATGGCTCTAATTAACAAGGTAGTGCTTGTTGGCAGTTGAAAAAATAAATAAGCCTTTAACTTAGGAAAGAAGTTGAATCCAAATAATAATTGTCTGAGGAAATAAAGCCCACCATCCAGTACTTCCTTCATTGCTGTTTCATTTCTTACATTTATAAGCAGATGGCCTTTTCTTTCCTCATCTGGTGAAGAAGAAAATAATGCACATCTCACAAAGCAGATCTGGTTTTTTAACGGTATATTAGAATGATCCAAATCATCTAACATGCTGCATAATTAACAAGAAATTGATCTTATGGTATATCTGAGTAGGTGTATTATGAAAGAAGAAAAAAACCCTACCTGAAAACATTCTGTTAAAGGCTGGATATTGCTTGTGTGAAGTTATGATTTTACACTAACTGCTATGAGTGGACACCATGATTTGGCCTAGGATTACACACCAACTGCATATGTATCTCATAATTACCTGTGGTTGCATAGATCCTTCACATCAGCTCCACTGCTTCCCTCATGCTGTTGGATAACCCCACAGTGGAGGGGAACTAGGCCTTTACTCTGTATTTCACTGAAATTAGGTTATACTTGAGCTAAAAATATGTGTTCAAAATGCCTTGAGAAGTTTCACAAGCAAGAAACTAGACACCATGCCTCCTAACCCATCTCTCAGAACCATCAGATACAGTGGTTTCCCACTAAGAAGTCCCTTCCAAGCACTTTGGCTCCCTGGCTGGGCATTGTAAGAGGCGTTTATGTATACATTGGATTATATACAATCTTTGTCTGGCTAAGTCTTTTGCTTTTCAGTTTGTTAATCCTGGTATCTTTGGGTTCTGACTCACAAGGCAGATAGTTATCTTTGGGTGTCTGCAGTGATTCCTGCTCTTTGGTGCCTGGACCACCCGCCTCTCGGAGCTCTCCCCCAAGCCCACCTTGCTGCCACTGCAGCGGGACACCATCCCCACGGACCAGCTGCCCCTGTCTCACATCTCTGCAAGGAGGGAATGACAAAAACCTACACCACTCCCTCAGCACAGTGCTCGTCTGGAACGTGGGCAATGCACACTGTGTTCTCTACACGTTAAAGAACTTACACTCAGTTTAGCTGAATTAATCTGAAATCTGGGCAAATGGTAGAAGGACATCTCCTTACCTCCTTTCCTCAGCACTGCTTTGCCCCATACGGTATGAGTCCCTTTTCTATTAGATCAGATCTTGCCCTGTTCAGAAGCAGATATTCGGGGGTTTAGGGATATTTAGGTATTTAGAGGTATTTACAGTTACAAATATACTCATGCAGGAACTCAGTCAAACTGAGTATTAGCTGCAGGGAAATATTTCATGACCTACAATTTAAAGTGCCTAGGTCCCTAAAGAGAGCCATGCTAGTTAGTAATGGGGAAGTGAGTGAGAAGTATGGGAAAATAAAGATTGCTGAAACATGGATGTGTGGCACAGAGTTTGAAAGACCGTGGTAAACAACGTAAGGAGTGACAAGAACAGAATTCTCTTTTGACACACGCTGCATTGGGTTGCATATGATGTGGGATCCAGTTCTGATGATGGAATTTAGTAAAGATAACTTTTTGTCTTGTCGTCCACTTTCTTGAAAGTGGACAACCCACTGGTTGTGAAGGGATGGAAAAATATCACAGATTTGTGTGAAATGTTAGAAACTCTCTCTGAGACCAGTTCACTGTACAAAGTTAATCATTATTCTGTGGGGGAAAAAACCCACATTTTGGGGAGCACTGACCTCTCTGAAAACCTTCCCTAAAAGCTGCCAGTGTTGATTTTGATCCCAGAGAATAATAGAAAGTTGTATGTTGTTATACAAGTCTTCCCACTATTTTCCCTCAGTAATGGAATGAATACTAATGCAAAGTCTTCCATGTTCCCATTTGAACAAGTGATCTCTAGTACTGACATTCAACCTGCGAAAAATGTATTAGCACCCTGACTCGTACCTAGGCAAGGCACCTAGCACTAGTCTATTCTTGAATTTTTGACTGCAAACTCTGTTTCAGCTCTTCCTGTCATGGTTGTCTGTCACCTGTCGAAACAATATTATTTAACAGGGCTTTTTTATCCTCAGACAGTTCTTCACAGAATTTTACCATCTGGCTATCATGGCCTGTTTTTCTGCATGTCATCTGTTTTCGATTTAACAATTCTGGTTTGTGGTTTAGAAACTCTGTCTGTGACCTCTGTATCTTGAATATTCTCTGCAAGTCACCTTCTTCATTACTGTCTTCTAATTCCTCTCATTTCTTCTGATCTCCTCTTATTATACCTGACTAAATAGATTTGTTTATTTTGGCCCTAGTCTAGCCTCTGATCTTGCGCTTATTTAATCCTTAATCCTCTTAACACCTCAATTGAGAGAGATACATTTTTCTTTTAGGGGCATCTGTTCTTTCTAAATTAATTCTTAACTACAATGGTGTCTCAAGCAGCCACTTAATATTGAGATATTCCTCCTTCTTCAACATTAATAGCATTCAAAATTTGTTACTACTGCCAGTAATGCAGTGCTCAAGCAGTAGGTGGAAGACAGAGCTCAATTAAACCAGGGCTCCTGTAACATTTTCATTGCTCACATAAACGAAGCCACACACATGAGCTTAGGCTCTGAGACAGAGTTTCCTCCAATATACATTTTGCAGCTGGCAAAAGGAGATACAAGGCTTTCTTTGGTTGGGCATTTTGTCCGTCAGTAAACTGATGTCCAGGTCTCCCTCTAGCGCTTGTGAAGAGGCAACAGTGAAGTTGACACTATTAAATCTTTTTAGTACAGGACTTTGAAGGTCGCCGGCCACCTCTGATAGACTTTCCTGTTACAAAAGGAATGAGCCACCCTTAATATTTCTTCATTACCCCATATGCAGGATTAATTTCATAAAAATTGCATGTACCTCCACTGCAGCGCAACAAAAGTTGAAGTAATTTATGCATTGATTCACAGATTTATTGTACTTCTTCCACAAGACTAGTGGTCAGGACTAAACGTGGATCACCAGTATAGTGACTGGAGACAATAATTTAGCTTGATGATGACCTTGCCTATTTGCTTAATTGCCTTACTTTGAGACTGCCTGAGGTAGCTGTCAGCCTGCATGGTGGGAGCATCACCCAGCACATCAAACATCTGTGTCATCTTTTTGGTTTTGTTTTGTGCTATTTTTGTCTGTCATGAATTTACAGGAACACAGCAGATGCTGGGCATATTGACTGCTGTGCTGTGCTGTTTCCTGGAGATCTCCCACACTGCTGACCTGGCTGGCTAAGCAAGCCCTCAGCCAGACCTTGGCACTTTGGTCTCTCCTACAGAGAGCTGCTCTTAGCACCTTCTGCATTAGCCAGTGCAACTCTCCAAGGGTGGCACTCTAAGTATCTCCCACACCATCTGCTCCTGCCAGTGGAAGACCTTTCTTCTTAAAAACTGGGCTGTGATGGCTGAAACGTGGCTGTTCTATGGGCACAGGAAAGAATTGGATTTGTGTTTCAGCTATACATCTTCTTTAGCCTATGATAAACCTGTTTCAACAACATGTCTTGTAGAAGAGACAGGAATAAAACCAGAGTGAGTCTTGCAGAGGTACCAGTCTGGATGTTCTTCATTGCCATACAACTCTCATAGCAATACTAAATAAAACACCAATCAGAGTATTTCTTGTTCAATATCATGTAAAATACACAAAACCCTTGCTGAACCTACTACCGAATACAAACTTGACAAAACCATGAGGCTGTCCAATTTACCTGTACTTGTCTTAGAAGTGCTTTTCAGGGAAAGATGCTTAAGGGAGAACTTAAACAATCCAGCTTCAAACAGATAGCAGATAAAAAGTCATTAAAACTTCAGTCTTTGACTACACTGACCTTAGTGAATTTTCTCAGCTTTGGAACTTTTATCAGTCTTCCTACCAAACCCCCCTAATTTGTTAGGGGGGGTTGGTAGGAAGAGCCTTTGCTGACAACAGTGTCTCATGTATGAGAGGTCTTGGTTAAGGAGAAAAGGCACACATAAAAAATTTGCTTTGCTTAATATAAATGCTGGAAAAATTATTTAGTTACTAGAGAAGTAAATACAACTGAAATGGTATTTAATGCAGATAGTTCCTGAAAATTCAAGAACATAATCTGACAGTAAATTGCTTTGTTAGAGAAATATATTTTTTAAAATTCCTTTCCTTTTTTGAGCTTTTTTGTTCTTGTTTTGCAGGGGCTTCATATAAGCATTTTGTACACAGCAGAACATGTAAAGAACAACGACTGAGCTCATAAAATAGAAATTCTGTGTGATACATGAAGTAGGAACAGTGTCGCTGATTAATTTCTGTCTTCATGATGAACATTAAAGAATTTTACTTAGTTTGCAAACACTTTCCATGCTTAGCTACAATATTAGTGATTAATAAGAGCTTGTGTTTCTAGCAGACAGAGATCTCTTTTTTTGCCTTGAATGAAAGCTGACTTCTGGAACGTGACTAATTTACATTTGCTAATGTGGTGGTAAAAAAACATGCTCATCCACAGCTCAGTGAATGTGAGCAAACATGCCTTGCCATGCCTGGCCACCGTCAGGACTGTATTTGCAGTCAAGTTGAACTGCACAGACCCAGACCATGGCTACAGCCTGGCAGTGGGGCAATATATAGACATGTGTGGATAATTTTATTATTCCATCATCTGTGGCCTTGGTAATGGTGATGTAAAAGCAATGATAAATCACAGCTCTGTGTGAAATTGTCACTGTGCTGTCTCTTGACTGCTGTGGTTTTGGAGTAGGGCAACATAAATCCCTTGCTTCTGTACAGACCTAATATCTTTAGAAAGGAAAGGACAAAACTTGTCCTGAAAAGCTCCTGTTTCACACTTCAGTTGGCACTTTGAGTTCTTTGAAAGAACATATTACTCAAATAGGTGTGTACAGTTTGATACTGCTTGGCTCTGTCACATAATACGAAACATATATGGGAAATATAAACCCTGCTGGTCTCTTCTAGCTCTGCTAATATACACAGAACTGCTGGCAAAATTCGGGTCTTCTGCTTTGACTTAGGCTTTCCCTCTCCTCAAGTAAGAACAATGATGCAGAGATACTTGTCTCTGGACCTTTGGAAACCGGCTGGAAACAAATACAGAAATGTGTGACTACTCTGCCTTTAAGAGAGTAGAGCCTCAAATTTGTGTAGCTTTTCTAGAAGAGCTGCTGAAAAACTTGTGATGTCTTCTCTGCTCTGACAACTGCTTCATAAGTTCAAAAATATTATCTCTGTTCTCATCTCCTTATTAGGTAATTTTAACCACTTTGAAGACCTGGCAAATTCACCTTATTAGTGAGAAAAAAAAACCCCCATGCATAGTTTTCACAGTTCAAATGTTTCAACATAAAAGCAAATATTTCCTTCAGAAAGATAATTTGCTATCCAAACAAACATAATTAGAAGCAATCTGGTGAAATAACACTCACAGTCCAATTAGCATGTAAGAAACTAAGAGAAAATACAACACCAGTACCTAAAATCTTTTCTGAGTGTTCTTGTCTGATTTATTCTAATTCATCCATTATCCAAATTTTAGAAGTGAACAAAACAATCTTGAAGTAATCTTGCCATCCAAAGAACAGACCAAGTCTGGACTGTAATTACTTCTCTTCCTTGAGAAATACAGTAAACAATTTCGCAGCGCATATGATTAAGTTTATCATTGGCCATGCTAATTGGTATATACTTTACCCTCCCCAGCTCAAAGGAAAAACATTACAAAAGTGAAAGATGCAGAAATACCCCTCGTTTGTGTAAGTTATATACATGAATAAATGTACCGGTTTGCAGCAATAACAGATCCAGCACTCCAGAGAGCATTGAGCATTTGTGAACTGTTCAAGCACTCATTAGCTGTTGACATTCTTTCGAAATGAATAATTTATTTGAGTTTGGGAGAGTAGCATATGATCTAATAAAATAAACAAGTCATTGTCATCTGCAGGTACTGTGCCAGATATATGACTTAAGCCTTGGTGGAAGCACTAGTGCTATTTGCATAGAATACTCATTTGGTGCTAATGTTCAGAAAGCTCTGCTGACAGCTCTGGCCTCTGCAGGGAGATATGAATCTTCACCTGCTGTCTGCTCCCACCTGCTGCTGAGGTCTCTTGTAAACTTAAGGACAGTCCTTGGCTTCTCTAAAAAAAATGAATCATTCCATATATAAGTATCAACACCAGTCATTTAAAGCATAACTTGCAGCCTCAACCTTTTTATCAGTACTTATATGAGCAAGCTAGGCTGTGTCTTTTGTGAAAATAAATACAAGGGGAGTGATTTGTGATCGGTGCCTTCTGCTCTGCTCGGACTGAGGACAAGGGCTGCACACAACGCCCTATTCCCAGGCAGCCCTCCTGGCTGAGCAGACTCCAACTGGCACGTCCTGTGCTGTGTGGTGAAAGGGTGTCCCACCCGAGAGGCGGCCACTCCTGCCTTTCAGTCCTTACCTCCAGAGACAGCTGGCTGCTCCTATGGAACTGACTAGGACTTGGCAGAGTTATCTTTAACACCATCACAGAAAACTTCGCCGGCTCCCTCCAGCACATTACGTTTATTCAAATGCTTGTTATTTACCACGCTCAAGGGTTTTGTTTCGCCCAAAGGACATGAACAGAGCACCAACTAGAAGGAACATTTTAAAAGTTCATGGATTTGTAATAAAATTGCAGATTACACCAACTGTTACACCATGGGAACTGACAAAATGCATAATATCAAATTTAACTGACTCGCTAGTTGTCATACCAAAAAAAAAGCACGAATTTTTAAATGTGCGAAGCATCAGCTCACAGAGCAGGAACTAATTAAGCATGCACTTATGAGCTATGATCTTATGAAACAAGAATTAATGAAACTTCAAAGTGTTACCTTTTGAAGTACAAAGCTGGCAAAAACAGCTCCAGATAATTGCCTAACTACTCAGAGACAGGACCCAGTCTAGGCTCCACGACTGGTTTAAAAATCCGTCACCACCCTCTCCCGTAGCCACAAGGAAGTGGACAACCAGTCTGGACTGACTTCTGATAGTGGCGTTTAAGGACTTGCTCCCCAACATATATATTTATATAATATGGACAACCTCCAGCAGGAAGCGAGGAATACCATCACCTCGCCAAGAGGAAACAGCTGGGGGCTAAACTACACAAAGCTGTTCAGTCCTGTGTCTGCAAGAGAGTGTTTTGAACAGAAAGAAGACAAATTCCTGATTTTGGCAGCTGGAGCTTTAGAGCTTTGCTATCTGGAACTTCATAAACCAGTGTTTAGGAGTTTCTCTAGATAATGTACCAAGGAAGTGAAAAAACTGAGGGTTGGAGTGTCCAACTCCTGTTGCTTCCCTCCCTGCCTAGTGAAGACTTAGTTAATACAAAGCAGGACAGCTACAAAATGAAAATCAGGGACACATCCAGAAATAACAAATAGTCTGGTAGCTAAGGATGCGTGCCAGACGTGCAGAAAACTGCCTTGTAGGTCCTGGCTCTGAACCAAGGCCAAGCAAGGACTTGGTTTTGGTATCCAGCACCCGTATCAGCAGGTTACAGAGGTCATACAAGGAGCACTTGAATCCTCCATCAGCAAAAATATTTTACTAGGCGAGAGAAACACTGTGAAAAAGTACTTGGTTTGGAATTTTTCACAATTTATCAGTATGAGATGTGCCACTTCAAAAAACCCAGGGAGGAGGCTACCTGGGACGGAGAATGAATTTTGAGGTACTTTTTCAGTTCAGTCTTATCATCTCACCTGAACTTCCAAGCCTTCAGTAACAAATGAGAAACTGTCATTTGCTACTGTTTAGACTCTCAAAATGTGCTTAATCCAAAAGATGCTGTTGCTGATTTTTTACTTTGACCACAAACTGCACTGCACAAGAACCAATTGCTATCTGGCTTGCAGGACCACGGGCAGATGCACGTAATAGAAAACATGGCTAATGCCCTGGTAAGACAAATACAGCCATTCTCACATTCTAACTTCCAATTGCTTCAGAGTCACATGAAATATAACTCTATAACATTCAATATGTTTCCCCCACCCAAAGTTCAGATCATTACTGACTTTCACCAAAAGGACTTTAAGTCCTTGTGTCAGGGAAAGCTTTTCTAGGAACTGTGTCAGACAAAGACTTTGTAGGAACTATGGATTCTAGCCACTCTCAGAAATGTCTCTATAAGTATGAATACAGTTTGCATACTACCATTATTTAATATGTGTCTTGAGGAAGAACTTCTCAGTCTAACATATTAAATGCACTTTCTTCCTCCAGGTACTCTAGGAGAGCAATAAGTGACATTCCTATCCTCTGAGGTAAGGTTTATTATTTTAATAGATCTCAGGTGACTGTCTGTGAAGCATGAACAACTTTGGGACTTCGGCCTGGGTTCATTTCACACAACACTAGAAAACAGTACTGTGCAACAATATAGCTCAAACTTCCCAAAGTCTGCATACTGATTTCATATGTAAAGAGATAATTTTCAACACTTTATAGCTTACTCATGCACCTCAAGTTAGGATTTAGAATATTTCACTGTTGACCTATTCTACTGTATCTTGTCATCCACTTTACCTCTTGCTGTGTGAACTGCTGCCTCCCCACATTTCACACTGTGCATCATAAGGACTTTGAACCACATCTGAGATGTCTGGAGTTTTAGTCTCACCCAAATCACTGTGACTTTAGCTTCTTCAACAGCTGTGGTTTTGATCTGATTTATGGGTACTTGTCCTTCCTATTTTTACTATGCTATCAAGGAAGAAAATGAAAACTGTCATACAAATTACTGTTCTCGTACATATACTGGAAATCCAGATAAGGACACTTGTAGATGTAGAGGATGTCGATTTAAAGCTTCTTCCTTTTATTTAAAACTAGTAGGATTATTTTCATTAGAACATCTATTAAACTTTGCTCAACTTTTTGTAGATATGCTCTTGCCCTTTTTTCTTCAGATGGAAAAATATTTTCCAAGGACATTTGGATGTATTTCAAACATATCCATAACCATTGCACAGTCATGAAATATGCAGGATCATATCCTCAGCTGGTGTAAACTGATGACAGTCCATTTCTTTCAAAGCTAGCTTTGTGCAACCACCCCGTTTTTTACCAGTTGTGGCTCAAAAACTATCTGGAAAACAACCACTTTGGAAATGTTTATATGCCTGGCTGATCTTATTCTATCCTCTTTTGTTTATATCTTGAATATTTTGGACCAGATATATGATTAATTCAGTGGAAATTTTACCCTGGTTACTCACGAGTTTCTTTACAGCGGTTTGATTTCACTTCAGGGAGTGGAGAGATTGTGTTTACTGATGGAGGAGAACAAAACAGCAGCGATAAACTCCGCTCTCTGACACTGCCGATGCGCAGGAATGCTGCATTCCGCCCTGTCAGCATTGCACCATGCTTTCATACTTCTCCTCTCACAGCTTACCAGGGATATTCAAGATTCCTGCAACTCCCAAAGTACCCAAATCTTCAAGACTGAGGCCAAAATCAAGTTATCACAGTAAACTTCAATGAATTGTTACAGCTATTCAAACTGTATTTATAGGTCAAGAGGAGGATTTGGTTTGTTTTTTCCTCTTTGAAGCCTCAGCACATATACTTTTTAGCAAGATATTATCTTCTAATTAGAAAAAAAGAAAAGGCTTTCTGGCCCTAAAATCTATGGCGTGCAAAATAAACATACAAGCTTTCTTCTTTCATGTTTTCCAGACCAGACATCTTTACACTCCTGGGAAGACGTACCTCCTGTTCCTATCAAAGAGAGACAGTGAGGAGGGGGATAGGGGAAGCTGGGACTTTCAAAATTGGTTTATTGGGGGTTCAATTGTAGACTCTCTAATGCTGCTTTTGTTTTACACAGACATCAGGACTCGCAGCTTCCTTCCTTCCACGCACTCCAAACCTCCCTTGCCCTCCCCAGCACTTGTGTGGCTGTCAGAGCTTTCAGCTGCACAGAAGCTGTAATGTGCAGATCCAATCTCCAACAGAGCCCAGCTAGGTGGGGAAATAACTTTCATAAAAAGCTAATTCGAGCACAAGCTATTCCCCCAGCTTTCCCAGCAGTTCTCTCTGCCACTGCCTACTCTTGCAAGACTGGGCAAAAGTCACTTCCTTTTGCATTTTAAAGAAAAGTTTTAATGTCATGATACTGGCATTGGAAATTATCTTTACATGGATACCTTAAGAATACTTCACTGTAGGAAACAGAGGTTGAGAGAATACTCTGTAGTCAACTGAATGGGTAGGGAGAAGATGAGCATGTGGATTTAACTTCCACAATGCTGCTCAAGGCACTGTAGTTGCTCATAAGCAACAGGAATTCAGTGAAAGCACATCAAGTGTTTTCGGCTGTCTTTTAATGAGAAATAGCAGGCAGAAATAGGCAGAGGAGAGAGGTAGCAGCTCACCACAGACCACCAGAGCACCACAGAGACCTTTTGTCAGGAGGGTTTAATTCTGTAAAGCTGAATTAACTTCCTGGTCTAACCAGATCTACACATCCAGAAGTTATGAATGAGACCCCCAAAATCAGGAGAATGGTTTTAATGTGAGATTTAAGAAAAATATGACAGTTTTATTTGCTTTCTGGGTGTTCAGCCTCCAGGGTTAACATTTCCAAGCTTCTGTTTGTAATCACAGGGTCTAGAAACCCACTATTTAACAGAGATTTGTACGTGCTTCGAGGGCTGAGGTGTGAAGAGAAACCCTGAGCCTTGTAAGAGATGTGATGAAGTCGTCATAGTTGGCAGTTCTGGGGATATTATATAGTTTGGCCCTGTCTAGGGTTAAAAAATTCTCTCCAGCTGCTGATCTTACAAATTCTCCTGGTCTCTACTGAAGATACCTCTCAGTCTCAGGCAGTTTCTACACCTCTGCACAACTCTTCTGAACTCTGAAATGTTTAGAGTTTATTCCACAGTAAACTGAGCTCAACCCTGAAGGGGCTGACCAGCCAAGAAGCCAACATCAACAGCTTTTCACAGTTTGGTTGGCCCCGGGGGTGCCAAATATACCATAGCAGATATAAATCTGAGACATATAATATTATTGCAAAAAGAGAACTAATTTTCTCAACGTCTAATTGAATTCTCCAGTAGTTTCACTGAGAAGTGTTGTGCTGGTTTCATCTCAACATTTAATGAATACTGATTTTTTAAAGAAACTGTTTATTTGCATTAAAAATTTACTTCCCCACACTCCCCAAAGTATCAAAAGAAATTGAATGTTAGATTTATAATTAATGTGGTTTGGATTTTAAAAGAAATTTTTTACAGCAAAGAACATTTCCATAAATCATGTCCATGATTGAAAAAACATGGTCATAACTGAAGACAAAACCGCTTCATTTTGCATCTGTTTCACATATATAAATATGTCAGGTTTATTTAGAACGCACTGATAAAGATGAGGAAGAAGGGAAGAAAATGATAAAAATAGCCTAGGTTGTATTGGTACGTCCTTTATTATAATTCTCTGTGGTACTACTGTGACCACTCATTACTTTTCTTGCCTGGTTTAGTCAATTAAGCTATTAAAAAGTTAAAAGAAAAATACCTTTTATGGAATTAAGCTCTTAGTTCAACCCTAGAAAAAAGCTGGCACGTGCAACGCATCACTGCCTTATTTTCTTCTGACCATTCCAGAGATAACAGCCCTAAATTAGTTCATCACGGAACTGATTTCTTTCTGCTCACACCAAATGTGGTCCTGTTGGTAGCCGTGACTTCAGGATCAGCGTGGGTAGGGTAGTGCCGGTTTGCACCGTGAGAGAATCTGCCCAGTTCCCCCACAATGCAGCAGAATTGCAGTGAAGCAGTTTGCCAACAGAACCACTTATCAAACGCAACGTCCTACTTGTAGCATTATCCCATAGCATAACATATGTCTTCCAAATAAATAAGTTTGCTGCCTAGTCAGCCAACAATCTGCTGTTAATAAAAAAAGGAACACTAATATGTTTCTTCTAATATTTTTAATTAAAATATACATCTTTAATATATTTGACTTCTTTTTACCACAGCAGTTTGGCATGAAGCATCAGAGAGAACAAGAGTATACAGCAAAAATAAATTAGAGTGTTTAACCTACCACCATCTTGATGGGAAAACATATGAAGCAAATTATTCAAACAGAGGTAAGCAATGTGCTACATAACTCTCTTCTCCCAACAAGTGTGTAGTTGGTGTGGCTAATGTGAAGTCTGCATCTTTCACACATAAAGTTATTTCCAGGCTCTTTCCATTTATAGTGAAATCTCTTTCAGTTTACTTAGGACTTAAGGATTTAACTGTGTGCTTAAAAAAATAAGCATTTCTTATTTTCTACAGCCTATTTTAGGAACAATACATTGTTTAGGAAAAAAAAACCATCTGCTTGTGAGAAATTTCTGCCAATAGATATCCTGTCCTTCAGCGGTAAGGTATCTTTCTTTTTGTGATACATCCGTTTACAAATTAATGACGTGGCGGGGGGGAATCTTTAAACATTTTCAAGAAATGGTAGGTAAGGTAGCTAAGAAGTAAAACTACCACTAAGTTTTCAGGTGTTTAGGTAAATTTGCGAGCAGTTTGAAAGCGCGAAGGGATCTAAATGAGACTGCAGCCCTTACACCGCTCCCCCATCCAGCCTCCAGAGGCTCCAACAGCCGGCGCGTGGCAACCTCATTATTGCTTTGTGCTTCCTTTTTATTTTAGTTGGCGTTTATTTACTTGCTGAGGGCAAGGTATCTTCCAAACTAAGGCAAACCGCATTTTTAGAGGCACAGGGAGCAAGAAGTGATACAATTTGTGCTGACGAAATGGAAAGCGGATTGTGTTTCCCCACAGCCCCGGCAGCCGCTCCGCTCCCTGGCCACAGGGCCCTGACATGGCTGCCCGGCCGGGGCTAGGCCTGCGCTGCAGCCCACAGGCTCAGCTGCCAGGCCACGTGGCATCACCAAGCACAAACATGGGGGGATATCTTGTCTGTTTGGGATCAGCTGCCCCCCACCCATCCCAGGGTCCTGACTGACGTCTGAAAGGGCTCTCTAAAGGTCCTGCGCTCTCCCCACAGGCCAAGGCCGGGCTGTGAGCAGCGCACAGCCAAGGCTGTGCTCCAAGGGGCTTCTTGGCCAAAAAAGCCTCGCAGCAGGGAAGGACCTGGCCCCACTCCCTGCCTGGGGCCAGGAGGCATTGAGCCAAGAGCCAAGATGGAACTGTCCTTGCTGGTGTTACCAGGGGTCCCTGAGACTCTGCCACCTCCAGCCCAGCCCCATGGCTGGCCCTGTGCAGCCACACTGGCACTGCCCCGTCCCAGTCTGAGACTGAGACAACACAAAGCTAGACAAAATAAAGGGCCTAGGGGAGGAGGAAGAAGGCAGGACAGAGGAAAGTGGCAGAGTTAGAAATAAATATAAATAAAACAACGGAACAACAGAAACGGGAGGGTGAATCTGGCAAAAGCCTGGGCTGCTGGCAGCCAGCCTGGCACAGGACACAGCCCAGAGCAGAAAGTTGTCCATGCACCAGGGCTGGGAGGATTTCAGGAGAGCCATGTCTGTGCTTTCCCTGTGGCCCCTGAGCAAACCTGAGCCTTCTGCACCTCCGTGCTGACCAATTTGTTGTGACTTCAAGGGGCAGAAACAGCCCAGGGAGGAAGGACGTGCCAGGGGCCCAAACAGCTGGAGAAATGTTCATAATCTGACAAGCAAATGGTCCAATCATGAGATTTTCCCCCTAATATGAATAAGCTGTATGAGAAGTTGGTTTTGCATGAGCAAGGCTGCAGGACTGAGCCTAGGGACCACCTTATGAAGATGAAATATTTCTTCTGATTTGGTTTTTATATTCCAAGTCCTTGCATTAGCCAATCTTCTAAATAGCAGCAATACCAAACTTCCTTCCAGGCTCAGTCAGATGGCTTTAGGTGCCCAGCCAAAACCAAAAAAGAATTCATTGTGTGCTGCTATCTCCAGTTCCTAACAATATATTACTCAAAACCTGAAAATTTTAACTGTGCCAAACATTCTTTATCAAGGAGGTACCTGGATAGAAACCTTAATTTTTGAGTGTTTCTGCAAAGAATAAACTACTGCTTAATGGTAGAAACATTACAAGATGGATATATTCTGGCTCTGGAAAATTGAATTCTGTGCTGATTTAACCCCATATACTCAGGAACATAAGAACAGCCATGCTGGGGTGTATCTAACCACCTCCAGCCTGCAGCAGTCTCTCAGCTGGCACACAGGGAAATAAAAAATTTAAAAAAAAAAATAAAATAAAAAAGGGAAAGGCGTTGAATACTCCCAGTCCTGGGAGCGTTCTCCCAGTCTCCATTTTCAGCTCCACTGATTCTCAATCCCAGTCTGGCTTGCTCCCTAACCCTCAGAGGGTCTCTCTCGTGAGTCTTTCTCCAGGAGTGGCTGGAGCCCATGTGAAAGCCTGACACCTAAAATATTCTCAGCCCAGAGGATCTTCTGTTCATCTCATGGAGAATTTGGGGGTTTGGGCCTTGGTCCCCACAGCCCTTACCTGTGAACCCTTGTTCTTCCGTTAGAGACAGGCAAGAATCAATCCCAGTCCACCCCCTTACAGTTTTCTAAACTTAAAAGTAAGTAGTAAGGCATTGTGCTTTTAAGAGGTGGGGGGCAAATGAAGAAAAAAGCAATTAGGAGGTAATAGCTCCGCTGGGAGAGCTATTGAAACACTTTGATTTCCACATTAAACCAGCGAAACTCTGATGTTTCCAAGTTCACTGGGATGTGTGTCCAAATTGACCTTTTATTGCATATGGTCAAGTGCTGTGAAAAATCCCGCCACTTAGCATCTCTCTGTTATCTCAGCCACAGGCAGGGAAATTCTCCCCTTCAAAGAGAACCATAAAAAGAGATAACAGAGACAAGGGCTTCTGTGCCATCAGCATTTCAAACTCCACATCCCCTCAGGAAAAGAGGGGGTTTTTTGTAAGGGAAAAGAGGTTATTTGTAAGAGTAAACTGATCAATGGCTGTAGTTTCTCACCCCCCAATCTTGTGCAACCCAGAGAAGAAATGCCTCTGGGCTCTCCACCTGGAGAGTGTGGTAGCAAACCAGTGCAGGTACAATTTTTGGAGTACTAATCTTACACCAGTGGCACTGGTAAATCATTTTACCAAATACACAGGATTACAATCCTCCCATATATCTACAGTGCAAAGACAGATTTCTACCCAACTCTTCCACACTTTCAGCCCCCTTTTTACCAAGGAGTTTGATTTTTCTTACACTAATAGATCTATAGTCAAAACTGCTGCTGTGTACTGAATGCCAAAGTAGATGCTGCTGTGTGTGGGTGGGAGGGGAAGGAGTCTGCCAGTATAGCACATTTCATTCAGGGAACTGGTATAAACTACATACAGACAAAACACGAGCTTGCCAGTATAAGCTGTGGCTACACTCGGAAAGTTTGCCAGAACAGCAAACTGCCAAATCTTTTCTAGCACAGACAATCCATGCTATCCCACAGATAAATGTTGCTTCAGACATTAACTCTCTCTAGCCTCACCATACTGCACGTAGCAACAGACACCACTGAGCTATGCTGCTGCTTTTCTCCACAATCCGTCGCAGGTCAGCAATTTCAGGAGGCCCAAACTCTTTTTCGAAAGATGGGAAGGGAAGAAGCATTTGGAGGCTGGGTTATGCTCCTCTACATTTGCTGCAATGGGACAGCTGCACCAGGGCAAGGTCCCTGCCACATAAAGAGACAGAGGACCTGGTTTAGCTGCATTAGAAATGGGACTGCCTTTTCATTCTGCTTAGCTGGAAGAGTCAATAGGATCCTCAAGTGATTTCATCAAGCTGTCTTCTATCGTAAAACGAAGAAAATTAATTTTACTTGCAAGTGAGAGAATTGGACAACAGCTTGATGACGAGTTGGAATAAGAGCAAAAAGGAAAAAAAAATCCCCTGGTATAGCAACAGTAATCCATTTCACACTGTTTCCCACATGTTTGCGCAGGACTTTTTCAAGTACCACCTATGGACATCTTTCCTATACTTCTACCCAGAGTAAAACTTCACAAAGAAGAGACACAGAAAGGCCAGAACATCTGGCACAGTAAATACCATAGATACAGAAGTGGGATTCTCAATTTTACACAGTGCATTTCCTGTTTTGTTTTTTTTTTCAGATGGCATTTAAATTTAAAGTCAAGAGCTTTGCTGGGAGAACATATAAAATATAATATAATATAATTGCTTCTGAAAACACAACAAAAATTATTAGAGAGATCATTCTGTATTCAAAACATTTATCACAGTCTGAGAAAATCCTTTTTATTGCTCAAAGTAATGGTTGATCTCAGCATCTGAAAGCAGATATAGGGAGGCAAGGAAGCCAATCAATTATTTACCAAAGCAGAGTGTTGCATATATGGTTTTTTCTATGCAGGTTACTTTTTTCCTCACATTCACAAAATCTTGATAATTAACATGCTAAGAGGATTTAAACACAATTGGTCTGAAGTACAGGAAATGATACCATTGAAACCACCAGGAATAACCTGACTTCACAAAATTTTGAAAGTCATGCTCCGAGCACTTGAAACAGTGGCTCATGCTTTTGCCATACTAAAATTTCTGATATAGGTTTAAATTCCAATTTCCCTCTCTATTTTTCTATTTTTTTGAGAATTTTTCTTTCCATTTTGCAGGTAGGTTGTCTGCTTACTTATTTCATGTATGCTTTTCTGTTCATTCACTCTCATATCATCCGGTACTTTATTAATCTAATTTCTGATAAAAATGAAGTCTTGAGATTTCCCCTGCATCCCCAGGCTGTCTGGCAATTGGTCTTACACTGTTAAAGGGGAGATGACAGTTTATTAAGCATTAAGCTACAGACTAATGAGTTCTTGCCAAAGTCTGTCAGAATGAATTCATTTTCCGATGCACTGAAATGAGTGGCTGAATGGATCAATACAATTGCCTGCAATCAGTGCTCCTCCACAATAAATGCAGGAAAGCACTGCCTCTGGTATTCTGCTGTATTTGCCATTAGTGACTGAAGTCTCAAATTACCCAGATTCTCTTCTGATGCAAAAAAGGTTTGCCAGGGAGGGTGAGGAAATTCAGGCAAAGTAAATAACAGTGTCATTAACTAATTTCTTATTCTCGTTCAACATTTTTCCCAATATTGCCCACATTTGTCAGCACTCAGATTTCATGTCTCCATTGACTTTCAGGAAGAAGTATTTCAGTTTCTCGTAAGGACCAAATCTTGGCTATCTGACCATTCTATGGGATCTGGCTTCAGAGATAGTCCCACAGATTTCTGGGAGGGGACCAAAAAAAAAAAAAAATGCAGAGCAAAGGGCTTCATGTCAGTGGAAATACACATTCCTGGGTTAGGCACTCCACAGTGTGAGCCAAGGTGTTAGCGTGTTGCCACCGGGTTATCTGGACCAATTCATTTGAAACACCACTCTTTATTATTAAATTTTATTTCACAGCTTTGTCTGTAATTCCCGCGTTCCTGAGCTGGTCACTGTGACTCATTTCCCTGAATGCTGCTGTTCTGTCCCCTCGCAATTAAACAAAAATTGAGAAATCCCCCTTCCCCACCACCCCAGCCATCTTTCCTGAGGATAGTGTGACCTAATCCATAGCAGTTCTGGAAACGCAGAAGGCTCTGGGACCCCTTTAACATAGCCACTGACTGATTTAAGAGGCGATTCTTATTTATTATACATTATGGTAATTCATTTTTCATTGTTTGGGAGGTTCAGGGGGCTTTGTGTTACCTTTAAAGAAAGTGCTGACAAGCTACCACAAGTGTAAGGGGAGAGGCCACACAAGAGGAGGAAAAGAAAGCCAGTGTTAATGGCTGTTTGCTCGGATATGGCTGGTATCCTTCAGTCAGTCCATATTTATTTAGGAACTCAAGGAATATTACAATTGTGGCAACTAGTCAGGGACTATTACCATTTTATAAATTGCTTCACTTATTCAAATCAAGTGCTCAAATCCAATGAATGTCCCGGTTTGGGATGTGGCACTGAAGTTCAGAGTCCCCGAGGAGGGCAGGGAGCTCTGCCCAGCCCAGCGCTCAGCACACAGCGATGTCTGCCTGCTGGATCTGTGCTGTGCTGGGGTGTGACCCGTGCCAGGCACTGCCTTGTGCTCCAGCCCAGCCCCAGCACCTCTGCCTTGGCTCTGCACACAAACAACAGAGCTCCTCTCTTCGTACTTGGACATAGCAAGCAGAGCCCAGTTTTCCTTTTCTGTGTTTACTTATTTCTCCTGTCTTCTGCTGTTAGTCAGATGAAATTTATTGGCTTTCTAGGACCAAGAATTTGAAATATTGAGAATGATCCCATCTCAAGGTATCTTCATAAGCAACCGCCCTGAGAGATAGCAGTTGTTCTGTCAACAGCAGAGCCAACAAAGCCTGCTTTCCTGAGAATTTGTGCCTGACGCTGAACTGCTGCATGGATGCACTGTTATCTGTAATAAGAGATTAGCAATCACTACAACATGTTCTTTGGTGGTGACCCAAGTCCCTTTTCTCTGCTGGGTTATTTTTACAAAACAAATAAAAATGGAAGCTATTTTAGAATTCTCCCCTTCTGCAGACTTTGGTTTAAGCATCACTGGATGAGGAAGGAGGCAAACAGACAGCCAAAAACTCCCTTCAAGAACGAGCATTAAGTACTGTGTAGAGCAAAAGTGGGGGAATCTAATCAAATCTACTGCCGGTAAGAAACAAACAGAATAATTTTTCAATGACTAGCACTTAACCAATTAATAAACTGTGAAGTATTTATAAGATTCAGAAAAGGAAGAAAAATAAGCAATGTAAAAAATACCACATTAATTACAGAATTATACCTCATGCACTCTAAAGTAGATATAAATATAGTAAGAGAATAGTGATATTTTCTCACTTCCTTTATACTATTTCTACATTTCATCACTAACTAATTCTAAGATACATTTTATTTCAACTCTGCATTCTGTAGAGATAACGTTATGGAATAAATTTTCCAATCCCAGGCCCCACATTTTCCTATGCTCAGTCACTATACACAAGCATCCAGATTATGCATAAAAAAATAAAAGGGGACAAACAGCGCACGTTTGAAAGACTAAAGATGACTTTCAAGCCAATATCTCAGTACTTTGAGGAAGATGGAAGGAGGGGAGAGCAAGGAAAATGAAAAGGACTGGGTCAGTTTTAGGGCATTTACAGATACTATTATATGGAGCAGCCTGACACCAACATACTCTTTCGGCAAGAGAGATACCCACATTCAGAGTGCTCTTTTGATGGCCGTGCTTAGAGCTGAAGTTATTTTACTTTTTAGTCAAATCTCCAGCTTGATTACCAGTCTGTCAGATTGAAACTATTGGCCTAAGTAACAGAGCTCCCTCTAATGGTGTTTCTATAGTTATACTGATTTATAGTACATTGTATTTCTGTTCTACTTGTTGCTAGTAAACTTTAGATCAAGCTCAGGACTGCCTTTGTTGGATATATTTGTGTTTATTCATTCCCATCTGGCACCACATCTTTTCTTTCTGAGACAGGAGCAGTTCATTGCGATGGAGTCTGAATATCAAAGGAAGCTTGTGCAGAAGAGGATCATTATTATGTACAAAGCAACCCAAAAAGGGAGCAAAAGCATTAGCATCTGGGTAGTATTTTGTAAGGCTTTTTCCCTTGTTGCAAATACTGGTTCCTCGCTTGCAAAAAGCATACAATAAGCAAGATAGTAATACTTTCTTTGCATGTTTGGATTTTTTTTATTAATTTCCCATCCTGGCATCCCACCATGGGAGAGGCTGCTGCTGTCTTTGGGATACTGCCAGGCATATAATTGTTGAGGTGGATTGAAGGTAATTCAGGATTCAAAGAGTAAATTTGAGGAAAAAATTGTAAGCACTTAACAAACCTAAAAGATAATATGACAACTTGCTAATGCGGAACATTAGTTCGTTCACTTGCTTTTCATCCAGAAATTGGCCAAAGACAGGTTTATTTCAGATAATTCTGCCTGACCCAAGCCACTTGTTGCAAGTGTTGCAAGACACAAAGGCAAAGTACTCCTAATTTTCATCCAAATAAACAAAACTGCGACAAAAATTCTGCTTGTTTTACTCCCAAAGCACTCCAATTTTGCCCAGGAGAGTTCTGAATATTCCAGTTAGACCAAAAGTAGAAATACTTTGCAGTAGCTCATCTTTCCCTTCATTTGTGCACATCACCAAGCTTAGTAAATCAGTGCAATTACTGCTCCTCAGTGAAGGAGTAAGTGTAACATGGAAGGGATATTGCCAATATGAAATAAGAGGTATTGACATGCTCCTGTAAAGAAGTCAGCACCATTAATTCACTCTTTAGTACCAGTATGAAATTCATGCACACATCTTAAACAAAATAGAACTGGACAGAAACTTTACTGTGCAATGTTGAAAGAAAAATGAAGGTAGGACCATCTGTCCAAGAAAAAATTAAACAATAAGAGCAGGAGGGAAGGGAACAGAAGCTATTGGAGAGGAACCTGGCTTTGCAGAACTGCAACTATGCACAGCTATGTTTATACTTATTTTGTGCTTTATAAAAAATTATGAGTATGCACCACATGGGTTTAAGAAAAAAGAGCAGCAGAAGTACTGAGAGAAATAAAACACACCCTTGGCTAAGTATCTTGGTCTGTCTCCCCAGGGAGAAAAAGGATTTTTTGTGGTCAGGCAAAAAGGAAAGCAGGGATTCATTATTATTACTTTTTTACAACTACGTTCTACATGCAAAAGGCAAGAATACACAGAGGGCACTTATTTTTATTTTTCCATGTACTTAATTGGTAGCACAACTGTAAATAACTCATTTTCTTTCTGCCTGGTACCTGTCTATAAAAGCCTTGGCCAGTAATCAGCTCCTTTTTTAAGTTTGGGGAGTTTTTAAGCTGGTATTTTTGAATATCCATGTCTTTGAAAAATCATTTCGCAAGTTCAAAACCCTGGAAAACAAGAGCCAACAGAGGCATCGTCCCCCAGCTGGGGCACTGCAGGTGGACAGGTTTCGGGTCCCACTTAGGTCACAGCAATGGGTGGCAGAGGGTGGCACTGGCAGTGGCTTATTTGATCCTAAGCTACCATCTTATTTGAGTTGGAAAAAATGCCTATTTGTGGTTTTCAAATTATGGAATGAACTTAATTAAACTGTAAAACATTAAACAACAGCAGGAAAGATGATATCCTTGCGGGGGAAAAAAAACCCAAAAAGAATAAATCAGGTTCTTTAGTGACTTGGAGAAAATAAACGAAGTGGTTGTAAAAATAAATCGAAAATTTCCAGTCCCATCTACCACCTGTTTAGTGCAGAAAGCAAGGTGAGTTTGTCCTTTTAGAGAAAAGTTTCTTTAAGAGAAAAAAAAGAAAAGCTGCTATATAGATGCATGTTCTTGAGAAAGAATATTGGCTCCTTTCTCTTTTTTTTCCTTTTCTTTTTCCCCTCTCCCCTGATGTCACTCTGTCATGCTAAGAGCTGCACACTCCAAAGAGTTCAAATGTTTTTCCAAAGCTCAAGAAACATGGTAAAATGTGGAGCATTACAACATTACCACTCTAATTTATCAAAAGTTTGGAATGTTTCTCAATATGTGTGAGTGGGAAGGCAGAAAAAGGCATTTTTGACATGTAAAATCATGACTGGAGAACTTTATAGAAAGGGCAGGCAAAAAAGGAGAGCAAAGGAAAAAAAGCAGAAAACAATAAAAGGAGGAAAAAAATGTGGTGAAGAAACAAATTCACAAGCATATCTGACATGAATTTTTTACAAAATAAAAACCTGCCATAAATTGTAAAGATTTCCTGCATAATAATTAAAAGAAAAAATCAGATGAAGTCTGACATGGGACAAAAAAATGTGTTTCTACCAGCTGTCATGAAAATATTGCACAATGACTGGCACGGAAAACTAACCCTCAGTGGTTTAGGGTCTTTTTCTGGTGGTTTCGGGTTGGGGTTTTTTTTGTTTGTTTGTTTTTTTTTAAGTGTAATCAGTGCATCAGAAAAGCTAAACTGGAAAAAGAAGTTACCACTTTGTATTTAACTTTCAAACAAGCAAAAGCCCGATTCTTCTCTTACTCTGTGCAGTGCAAAACAACTGCAGACAATGTCACACCGAGAGATGAATTCAACAAGGCACTGAGCAGTATGCCCAGCTCCAGCTCAGAGACACTGCTGCGTTGGGTCAGGGAAATTCTCCACCACGGCTGCAGCAAAAATCAGGCACAATCTTAACTTCTGGAGAAGAAACTGTCAGTAAGAAATTAAAGCCCTTGGTCTTTAAAGGACTCTTGGAACTGAGTAAATCACAGAGATTGACCAGGAATGTGAGGACAAAGACTGTCAAAGAGATAGGCTGGGACTGTGTAACACCTTACAAACAAGGAAAGCAATTTCAAAACCAGTATGGTATTTGACTGGCAGCCAATACATTTTCAAAATAAATCGAATGTGCTCCTGTCATCTCCTTTTCATAAGAAACCTGGCAGCCACATTCTGTGCTAGTTGGAGTTTATGTAAAGTCCCCGGTTCCCTTAACATAGTGAAAACCCAGCCTGCACTACAAGTATTTGCACTGTTCATCTAAACCATACTTGCATCCTCAAACACCACTCTGTTTTCCCATGATTTTTCATCATATTGCATTCATGAAGAGCCTTTAAAAAGTGAGCTTGTACTGATAAAATATCTTTTAAAAAATTTGCTTGCAGTGGGTGTTCTCAGGAACATCATAAATAGAAGATTGGTTCTGTATCTATAATTGAATGCTAAATCAAATCTGATAATTTTCAGAAACTAAACTAACTGATCTCATTAAAATTTGGAATGAATTATTCCTTTCCAAGATTCATTTCACTTTAGTACATTAATAGGTTCTTAATATGGTATTACTCTTTTTCCAAGCATGATGCATTCATATTGAGAATTGATATTTACTAAACAGAAAAAAAATATTTCGGTATCAGTTGAATTATGAGTAACAACTGAGTAATTTCCGAAGATTAAGCAGAGCGGGAATTGGCAACGAGCTGTGGGAGGAGCAGGAAAGCAAAGGTATGGCTAATCATTGAAAGGGAGGGAAAGATGCATGCAAGAATGGTGCAATAAATCTACCTTTAGAAAGCAATGAAGCAATCAGCCAAAATAGATAATGAAGGGCCTTGCCATGACACACAGTAATCAGCAGCAACCAAAGCTGCAAGTGGAGAAATCGTTACACTGCTTTACACAAGCTGACAAATCCAAATGACGTAAATTCAATTAGATTTTTAAAAATTCAATTATATGCAAAAGTCTGGATTCTTAATATCAGACTCTCGATTATAATTTGGGGAAGATTCCATTAGAAACGGCCAAGACCAATATAGCACAGAACATTAAGTGCGAGAAAAAATGCAATGGATAGAGTGTGTTGTCATAAATGTCTTTATAAGGGCAAAGAGCAAGTGATTGCTGGATAAATGCTAGAACCAATTTTATTTAACATCTTTATTAATATCTCTAAGAGGGAGCACACAACGCATTAACTAAATATGCATGACACATTAATTAGGAAGTGCTGCAAATATCAGGAAGGACCCAGAAATGTTTGAAACCCCAGAAAGAAAAAAAAAAAAAAATAAATAAAGTACCACCCAACAAATACATGCTAATATCCTGGAAAAAAAGATAGTTCAATTCTGCACCGAAATTGGAGGTCTAGTGGCTTTTACAATACATGCTGAAAGCAAATTAACTGTGCAACACTTGCTTCACATAATGTGACACAGGGAGAAACCACCTCGAATATTTCGTGTGTCTCCTTTGAGACGGGGAAAGATATTCAAGCTTCACTGTAGCAAGGTTAGTTCTTTGCAATGATGCAGCAAGGCAAGAATGCTACATTTGGCTTGGATTTATCTAGATAACCAGGTGAATTATTACACTTTTTCCTCTCTAATTCCTATAGTTTACATCTTTCCCCACTTTTAAACCAGAAGAATCCTCCCACTGATCCCAAATATGAATTTTAATTAAAAAAGAGATCGCAATGCAGGTTGATTGCTGTGCTTTACAAGTTATTTGTCTAAATTATGCAGCCTATGTATGAATAATTACTCCTTATCATTCAGTTTGCTCTCTATAAAGATAGCTGAAAGCTAATTAGAAGCTGTTCAGTGGTTAGCCAGTGCTGTCTTTGATCACTCCTTGCTTTTAAAGTTTGTGCCTGTGCCCATATTGCATTCCCAAGATGTTTTCATTTACCACCAGGAAAGAGGAGAGAATTAGATCACGTCACAGAAAAGGAGTGTTGAGAGGATGAGTAAAATCGATGCAAAAAAAAGGTAGTTATATTTTATCTCACAAGTTTGAAAAAAACCCCAAAACACAAATTAGGTATTTTAGGACTTTTGGTAAAGAAAGGAAATTTGTACAGTCCTTCCAATGTGCCTGTGATCAAAACCACATCGTGGCAGCCAAATATCCACTGCTCATTGCTCGTTGCTTCAATAGCTCCTTGTTAATTCACTTAACTCAAATATTGGAAGTTATGTTTGGGAAGCCCCACTCAAAATTTACATGGCCAACTGACTCAGAAACATCCCCCTGCTTCCATTAACTCTTTTTATATCTTCCTTTCGAAGCCTCATCACTCATGGAAAATGAGTCACTTGTGGCAGTTTCTGATTTTGACAGGAACGTCACAGGAAAGGCAATGCCCTGATAGGCAGGGTGGGCAGAGGGCTGTTCCTGCAGCGCTCTCCAAAGCTCTTGTGGATGCTCCTGTATTCAATATCACAGCAAACAAGGAAGTTATCAGGATGGACTCCACACCACCGGCCATTTGATACATGATTATGCAGCAGGCTTGCCAGCAAGCTTGCTGAATAGGCTTTAAAATATCTTATATGGCTCAGTGGTCTCATAATCCCCATTATACGAGACCTGGAACATCTTTTTTGGAATTCACCTCTGCTTTGCTCAGACTAAGCCTAACTGTCTTCAATCTGAGCAGAACATATTGATCCCATTTGATTCTACAATACATCTGCTGCCATTACAGCTTTTATTGGGCGGAAGCTTCACTAGAAAGGGCAGCCTGCTGCCTGCCCAGCATTTATCAATACCTATCTTCAGGGAAAAGGAGCTCATGAGCAATGTGCTGTGCGGAAGGTCTGGGAACAGGGAAACTGCATAACAAATGACAACCCACAAATTAGAAAGTAAAACATGCTGGAGCAGTGGTGGACAAATTTGACATCACAGCAATGTCCCTGTCTGTGCCTGGGAGTAAAGGAGGGCTGCGCTGCGTTTGAAGTTTATTTGAGAGAGTAAACAGTAAGTGCTTCTCTTGCATTTGTCTTGCAGAATTAGCAGTGTGGTTAGAAATTGCTCTTCTGGGAAAAGCTTTACATTTTATGTTCCACATCTTCTTGGGAATTGTTGGCACCTCTGTCTAAATCTTATCAGTAGGTTTTACCAGCTATCTCCTTCCTCGCTCCAATTAGCATAGAGAGAAAAGCGTATTTGTCTTTTTCTTCAGGGGCTGAACAAGGCGAAAGGAGCAGTAGATAATACTGGATGCGTTCGTGGAATTTTTAGACCCATAATTGCATACACTACACCCTACAGAACAGGTTTGGAGTTCCTGGTGCTCTTCAGTCTCAGAGGTTTTCTACAACATATAACCAGGAGGATGGTGAGCAGGGATATTTATTTCAAATGGTGAGAGTGGCCTCTCAGGTTTTCAACAGAAACTTGCTCACTTCCTTAAGAAGACAAGACCCAAGCTTTTCATATAGGGGTGTCAGTAGTGCATCAGATCAAAGGTTCACCCAGCTCTGTTGTGCCTCTGACAGCAGCCCTGGCAGCCAAGGAGGGTGCTCATCTGAATCCGAAGATGCACCTAAAGACAAGTGTGCAGTGGCACCCCCTCCGACATCTGCCCTCCGAACTTCCAGTCATAAGGTGGCAAAAGGACATCCACAGCTGGGCGCTTCACCTGCACCATAGGTTTTAACCATAGGTCCCCAAAGGACTAATTCTCCATAAATGTACTCGTTCCTTTTTTACCTGTTGTACTTTCAAAAACACAGGCCCAAGGGTCATTTCTTCCTCCCCATCAGCTCACAGGGAAGAGAGAGACAGTCAGACTACGCAGTCACTTCTCTCCGGCTGCTTGGCTGCACCTCTTTCGGAAATTTCTTATGATTGCTGAGGTGACACTGGAGAGAGGGGTAGGCAGGACTTCTGTTTCCATCATGTTTAAAAGCAAACTTCCAACACCACCCAAGCAGTCTGGCAGTAAATGGAATTGTATCCATTCTTGCAAGTCCTGTGTGGCAGATGGGTATGTTAGATGTGAAACCAGTGCTGCTTCAGAACAGGGTTTGATCCATGAAAGACCAGACTCCTCACAGACTGGCTCTGCTACAGAAAATAAAGCGGAGTCTTTCTCTAAGAGATTAGAAGGTGCTGAAAACAAGTTTGCTGGTCTGCAAATTAGCTGTGCTGGATATGTTGGCATGTTTAAGATGATGTTCAAGGAAAATAAAGTGCTACAATACAAGATAGACAAAGTAGATGATGAGGCCAGAAACAGGCTTTCTAAGAATAGTTCTGTGTGTCTGAGAAAACCAAAACAGGGAAAAGGGATGTTTGCTCTGCACAGTGGCCTGAAAACTTGTACTGCTAGGGGAGGACTGGGTGCTGGTTTCTTTGATCTCTGCCAGAGGAGCACCATGCAAAAAGCAATATACTCTGCAGGAACTGGTTGCCCAGCATAGGGGGCCCTTCCACACCAATGGGAAGCTCCCAGAGACTGGACTATCTCAAAGGTGGCTCAAGGTCCGGAATTAACTCCTCCATCTGCTCACCACTTCTGCTCCCAGGGTGCAATACAGCTTTTTGACCTTGGCTTCTCTAACAATTGCTCATAAATTGCCAAAAAGCTGCCATGGTGTATGCTCTTACCTTTGGGATGGGGTGAGACTCTCCAGGGGCTGCTGTGATTCATGCATGGATGGAAAGCTCCACAAAGAGACAAGCGAACCCCATAACCTCGTTATGTGCTCTGATGTTTTCTTAAACTGACTCCCCTTCTTGCTGAACACAGCACCTAGTTGTTCATTTCATATAGTAATTTCTCATTTCGGTCAAGTCAAATACTCACCTAGAACTAGCTCTGAAGTCCTTTTCTGCAAATATTTCTCTCAGACAAATATTATAGCAACCAGATTATAATAGCCAAAGTGAGAAGAAATTCTCAAAATCTGTTTTCTTTTGCACTTGTGTTCCTCTGATATCAGCCTGCCCATTTTTCCCAAGTGCAATACCTACTGAGTATTTTTAAATTTAAGGTTATTATTCTGACACCTCTTGAGTTGCATGCAAGAGTAAATATGCACAAATTTCTATTCTGAAATCTTTTTCTTTTCCTTCCAGTTTGCTGTTTCTTCCCCTCTCTTTCCTCTGACCACATGATTGGGACCTAGGTCAGAAAGCATCTTCAGCATCTCTGGCTCACGGACCTCACTGAAGCAGCTGTTTAAATTGCCTGCATGGTTCCTGAATAGAGGCCAGATAAAATGCATGTTTAAGCCTTTCTAAGTCCGGGTGTTACAGTTAACAGAGGCACGGTGCAAAGCCTTAGCAAGGCAGCTTGTGGGAATAGGGACCACTCACCTCCCTTACGGTGCTAAAAGCATTGGGTTTCTAATCCTGATGTTCTTTAATGTTGCATAAACAGAGACCTATCAGTGCCTGGTGAACAAGAGCAGTTTTGGTGCATACAGCAACTGCTCTACATTTACAGCCCCAATTCAGCTTGTTTAGACATCCACAAGTTGCATGCGAATAGGTTTGTTCCCATTCCCCTGCCGCATTCTTGTCCCTTCTGTCACTGAATGCTGTTGCAGTGGATGACAAACAACTCCCCACATTAAAGGCAAGCTAAAGGTCATACTGCTGCTTCGTTCTGAAAGCACAGCTACTCCATTTCGTCTGCTGGGAGAGAAGACACAGTCCTCAAGGATTCTGAGCTGAATCTGAGTTATTTAGATACAGAGGGTAAGATGTGGGGGCATCATCTTGCGAACACCCAGGGTACCAGATCCGTCCTCTGACCCTGGAGCCCAGCTGCCCTGGTGCCAGCACGGTGGTCCGCAGGCACCAGTGCCAGGCCTGGGGATGGCAGAGATGTTTTGTAAGTTTTAGAAATTACTTCAGGCAAAGGGTATGGAGGGATTGTTCAAAATTCAGAAATATCTGCTTTGATGTTGCATGCTTTTCCCCTGTCATTCAAACACATGTTTTTTTGTTTAAGGATGATTAATATATTTTTAATGTTTTTCCTAACTGAAGGGAAACCTGTGCTATATATTAACTGAGTCTAGAAAAACACCCCGAAAGCTGAGCTGGCATAAGTGGGTAGACTGTATGTGATGTTTATTATGATTTTTCCTTAAGATCCTTGTCTCCTCATTTTTCACTGTTTCTTTTTGCATTTGTCACTGCCCTGTTTGAGGCATCTTGTCTTCACTCCCATATTACTCCAAGTCCCAAGAAAAAGTCAACCCTAAACACCTCTGAGAAAGCTTTGGCAAGTACAAAAATGAGTCAAGCTCCAGGCAGAGCTTTACAGAACATACAGAGCAGTAACTTACTGCCACTGCAGCTTGACTGACCAAAAAAATCCGGGTTTGCCAGTGCAGGTTTCAGGGTGTTTGTCAGGTGTCTGGATGAGGGAACAACCTGGACCGTTCACGCCTGGCTCTGGCAGACCCAAAGCTGATGCTCTGGCAGGGGAAGAGGAGGTTTCCCCCAGCAGTCCCAGGCCAGGGCTCATCTCCCCCAGCCCTTCAGAGCCCCTGCCCCAGGTGAGCCTCCCCTCCACCTCCTGCGCATGGAAAGGCCATGTCTGGGTCTAACTCCGAGTACAGGCAGATACAACAAGTCCCACTGAAGGCAGGGGGATTATTCGGTCTCTCATGATGGCATTTTGCATTTTCAGAGAGGGTACCAAAGATGAAGGTGGTGCTTGGCACAAGAAAAAGAAACAGCAGAAGTTTGTCAGTAAACATGCAAAGTAAGTAATTCTGGAGCTGGAGTCACACTTGTTAAGCACTGGAAGTGGGAGAGGTACCAGGTTTAGCAGCAATAGCTAAATCTGAGCTCAGGCTTAAAGGTCAGATGAAACAGCTGCTTAAATGTCCAGAAAAAATGACTGCTCCACTGGCATGTGGCACAAGCCGTAACATTTATCAAAGAAATAAACAGTCCTCCATGAGGTCCTCAAATCCTCTAGTCCTATCCTTTTCACCTTGCAGATAAGACAAAAAACCTCATTATATTTTACTTTCCTAAGTTTTATGGCTCTGACATATACTCAGAATGATTGCCTTTGCTGCTGTTAACTACCTGCCAGCACTCTTATTAAGGTTCATTTAGGAATAATCTATTACCGAAAGGGAAAGGTCCAAGTTTCAAGGATGGATTATTTAAATCACAGCATGCCATTCTGCAGCAACAGGAAGACAGCCAGTTCCCCCCACCAGCACCTTTCAGAGCTGCTCAGTGGGGGAAGAGGCAGCCCTTGGGAAAGTGGATTGAATTTCCAGATGGAAAACTAATGGCAGAAAACTCAGGTCAGCACAGCTCTGGACAAGTGCAAAAGAGCAATATTTCACTCCAGTATGAAGAACTGCATAAATAGAATATATATTCTGCACTCTCCCTTAAAAACTATCCAGATAAATGGAATATTTAGGAAAACATATGCCGTGCAATGTTATTTGCATATGGAGCATTCTTACTTGCACTTATAAAATAGAAATACAAGTCGAGATACAAACATAGGCAGAATTCAAAGTACAAGGTTACTTTACTACGGTAATAAATGCATATGCCCATTTTTCTTTTCTTTGATTTAAAAAAATTCTCTAGAAACTTAAATGTATGCTTGAATGGAAATTTAACAAATATTATCATTTATATTACTATCCAAGTACCTTTGATGGTTCACTTAAAATATTTCTCATCTAGATTACTTTTTAAAATGCATTTAAGTGTAAATAGTTTGAGGAGAAAAAAAAAAACAACCAAAAAAAATCTAATGGAATAAGAGGGGAAAAAAATCAAGTCATGTTGACTGACACACAAAACGTAGGCTTTGTTAATGTTATATTCATTACCTTAGAAAACGTTTTGCAGGAAGTGTAGTAAATCCACCACAGATGTGATAAAGATTAAAACCTCTTTTAAAGCAAATCTGTCCGTTTAAAATAACCCAAAAGGTATGTGCAACATTTCTCAGCAATTTTCCAAATAAATAGCTGATGAAACAAACTCAATATTAAACAGAAGCATTTCATAAATTCTATGCAAATACAGTCCTGTAAATCAGGATGAAAATCCCAAAATCCCTGTTTTTCCCTTCATCTCCTAGAGATATTAAAAAGCACTTAAAAGGTGATTTGGAATGGCAGCCCATTCGCTCCAGCACTGGGCTACCACAACGACACACAAACCCACTCACAGTGCAACACACTGCAAGGAAAACATAAGCACTTCATTTACCTTAGAGCACGAGTTAAAGTTAGAAAAATTATTTTGAAATACAAGTATCTAAATTAAGAGTAGATTATTTGATACACTTAAGGGAGGAAATGTTACAGTTTTTATGCATATTTCATTTTGGGTTTGTAGTAGACCATCTTTAGATGAACCAGGATTAAATATTTGCATTCAACACACCTGTAAATGCTCCAGCTGGGTCCTGTCAACCCAAACACCACAACTGGCTTGCAAAATTCTGATTACTAAATGCATATTAAATCAGCATTAACATTTTTCCCTAAAGAATTCTATAACAGTGCAGTGGAGTTAAATAAGCATTTAAAAATAAAGAATTAAACCAGCCACTTCATCATGGTAATGCTGTATTTCATTCTCCTATGAATGTCCCCACCCTGCAATTTTTGATTAAGGCTCCTACCATTCTCCTGTACATTTAACCAACATTTTAAAGCAGTTAGTAAAGGAGTATTTAGACCAACAACAGACAATCAGAAGAAAAAATACAGATCTATTTTGCTATTGCTTTGTAAGATATGGTATAACCTGGTCTGTGCACACCACTCCCACACGAGAGCTACAGGAGAACACCAAAATGTTGAAATGGTTCAGCCGAAGAGCAAAAACAGCCTTGGGACTCAAACCTGCAAACATTTGTTCCCATGATTAACTATACTGCCATGAGGAATTTCATTTGAATCATTAAGAGTACTCAAAGTACCAAAGTTAAATACATACATAAGTATTTACAGGCTTGGACTTTGATGTGACCCAAGGAAACAGCAAAGAAACTCAGTCCCTATTTTTTTTTGTCCTCAGTTGAGCTGATTCCCATCAGTAACAGAAAAGATTTGCTCAGGAAAAAGACCAGTCACTGGGTGGAAGCTTTCCCTGGGTACACAAAATTTTAAATCAGATTTTTAACTTGAAGAAAAAGTTATCTCTCTCCCAACAAAAGCAGTATAAAGAGAACACGTGTGCAGATTGGAGCCCATAAAACAACCATGTATAACATTAAATATTTGCTTATCTTCTTATGTTAGCTTGGCAAGAATTAAATTTGCTACTGCTGACATTCCAGGTTCATGCCAAGAAATGTATTTCCTACCACACGCTGCCATCTTTTATATAACATAACATATGTGTGTTTATATGCATATACATATATGCATACACAGTCAAAAAAGAGCTGTGCCATAAATAATAAATCAAGTGAAAGTAATATTTAACCCACACACCCCAAACTTGCTAATAAACACGTGCAATGTATAGACAAAACCTATGCTAGACTTTCATCATGATGCAATTGCTATTTCAGATCAAACTGAGAAAATTAACATGCCAGCCAAACTAACGTGAAGTAGGCTAATTTGGCCAAAACATTCAATTTCTCACTTTCTTTCTGCAACAAAAATAGGACTGAAAAATCCCAATTATGTAAATAAGGTAGGCATAAATAAAGTGTTAAAAATATAAATCGGTTTCAATGGAGGAGGAACACACAAGGGTATGAACTCTGCTTCTCAATCAGGCTAATTCTCTGCTGAGATCAAGAGTGCACAGACCGGGGGATGCCAACAAGGCACAGTGCTCCAAATACAGCATGGTGGGTTACAAGGGGGAAGTGTCCTTTCTTTGCCTCAAATAATGCAATGCAGTAAGTACATAGACCTAAATGCTTTGGGAATTTTCCCCACGGATGACATACGTAAGTTGATACGTTATATCGTACATTTCCTTCAAATTCCAGTATTTGAATTAAGTCAGTTGCAATTCGCTATTTCTCCACAGGAGCTTGAACAGACATCAGCTCTTTCACTTGTCTGTGACTGTGTTACTTTCTAAAAGCATTAACCAAAGACCAAGCATGCTTCCAAAAAATTCCCTGGTGTCCCATGTCTCCAAAAGAACATGGCACAGGCCTAAGCAGAGCCCAGGGCACCATAGCCATGGCCCAGACTCGGACAGAGCTCAGGCCCTGGGAGATACTTGCGTTCTCTGCTGCTCAGGAAGTGGGATGTGGTCAGTGCTGAGCTCAAGAGCCAGGATTTACCTTTCACTTCTGCATCAGGGCTTGAGAGGACTCTGTATCCAGATGCTCAGGGGCGTGCTGTGCTGGTACCAGATGTCCTCTTACAGCACTCTTGGACCCCTGTACTTGTTTTGTTCCACAAAAAGGGCATCGGCTTGTGTAAACGGGTTCTCATCCGCTGAAACACTCCCTGGAATCACTGGGGGGAACACTTGGTATAGTTTAGAGAAGCTAAACCCAGCCCCAAAGCAGTTATGAGCAGAGACTACCATTTCTACACCATTTGTGCACCCATTCTTGGGTGCACTTGATTCTTTCAAGTCTGGTGCAGCCCACCTGTAACTGAGCCTGGAGCCCAGCAAGAGCTGCAGCGACTTGTAGGGCTCACATCATGGCAACCAGAGGAAAGGCCAGTGTGCTCCTCATGTCACAAATGTCTCTGGCCAATATCAAATGTTTATGTAGTCCAAGACCACATCAATTATACAAATTAATGCAAAGTTCACCATAAAAGAGAAAATCATAACACTTAGGTCAATATACAAAATTCCGCAGAGTGCACCCTCAGGATTTCCTCTAATGAGATAGAGCAAAATGCCCATAAAATGTGGACAGCTGGTAATAACATCATGGCAAGGAAGCCTCTATGGATTGCTTAGAAGCTCAAGTACATTTCAATTTAAAAATGCTTAAGCAAACTACATAAACTGAGTCCAAATCATATTTCCTTCTAAATAAGAAAAACTACTTACAGGGAGAGTGGAATATACACTTTTAGAATTTGTTTGCCTAAGAAAGATACATCCTAAATTTTGTAATCTACAGTGTTAATAGTATATATTTAAATGAGCCTTTATAATTTCTCATCCTGCTCTTTTAAGTGTTTCTTAAATCAGCAGAAAGAGAGGACTCGCTGTCAGCAGTTGTGAGGAAGCACAGCTCCCCATTCCTCCTGTGAGAGCTGTGCAATGCTCAGGGCTCCCCAGGAGGTACCCATGGAGCAGGGATGCTCCCCGGCCTGCTGGGAGCTGGTGGTTCTTGTTCTGGCACAGCTGCTCCTGCTGCACACACTGTTTTCTTCATGTGAAGGTCCCAGAATCTGACCTAATTTAAATTTAAGTTGGAAAATCACAACTGCCATTTTAATAATACACTAAAGCCAGAACTAGACAAGCAAACGATTGGTTCCTGTCTGTCTCTCCAGATACAAGCCAGCTACAATACCAGAAACAAAGTGGACACAAAGCTCTCATGCTGTCACCAAACATAAGAGCTGTAAGTGGATAAACCAGTAACTTCTGTAGTAAGAATTTCAAAAATCAGCATTTCAACATAGAGCTCATAAAAAGCATCCATCTATCTAATAAGAAAAATCCATTGTGGATTTATTTAAATTTAAAGTAATTTATCAGCTCCTGAGGGGTATTAGGAGTGCATTTGTGACGTTCCTCTGGCATAAAGTCATCCAGGAGGTATCTTAATCGTCATTGGAGAAGCTTTAACCAAGGGGGTTTTAGGGTGCTTGGGTTCTCTGGAGACATCAAAACATCTCTCAAGCTCCACTGATCTTTGCAGCAGGATAAATAGCAGAGGGAAAGGGATTTATCCCATCCCTGAAGTCCTGAGTGTCCCCTGAGTGAGCCCAGACAGGGCTGATTGCACGTGGGCAGAGGGACACAGCAGAGGCAGCAGGAGTGGCTGGGCCAATCACCTCCCTCCCCGGCTCTGGCTCAGTGACCTGAAAGGGGGCTGTAGCAAGCGGGGGGTCAGTCTGTGCCCCCCGGTGACAAGAAACAGGACAAGAGGAAATGGCCTCAAGTTGCCCCAGGGGATGTTTTATCCCCTAATCTGATATTTCTAATTGGAAAATTTCTTCCCCAAAAGGCTTGTCAAGCACTGGAACAGGCTGCCCAGGCTCCATCAGCAGTGGTGGATTTGCCATCCCTGGAGAGATTTAAAAGACATGTAGATGTGGCACTTAGGGACATGGTCTAGTGGTGGCCTGGGCAGTGCTGGGTTAATGGTTGCACTTGATGATATCAAAGGTCTTTTCCCGCCTAAGTGATTCTGTGAGACACTGAGCATGGTGCCATATGGCCTGGAATACCCCTTTGGCCAGTTGGGACCAGCTGTCCCTGCTGTGTCCCCAACCCAACTTCCCTTCCCCGCCCAGTCTATGCATTGTCACAGCAGGAGAAACTGAACTTGACTGGTACAAACCCTGCTCAGAAACAACTAAAAACATTACTGTGGTATCAGCAGTGTTATCCTAAATCCAAAACACAGCACTGTACCAGTAGTACTAGGAACAAAATTGACTCGATCCTGGCTGAAACCAGGACAAGAAGAATCCCTGCCCGTCCAGAGACAGTTTCTTCCCTGCACTGTGTCTGCCAGTACCAGAGCAGCAGGAGGAGACGTGTGGGAGCTATAGCAAGCAGCTATGGAGCAATCTTCTTGTAAGAACAAATTCTTCTGAACCCTTAGCCTAGGATCTGAATGTCTGCACTTGCATGTGTTCTGAGCTTTTAAGAACATTTGGCTATATTTTAATACATGTAATGATTTAATTGTAATAGCTGTCCGTGGGGTGTGCTTTTTGTATAAAGAAGTCTTACACAAGGTCTGGTTATTTGGGGGTTTAATTAACAACTACCTGGAAATTCTTACTTGAAAACTGACCAAGTTACTGAGCGTGCAGGTGACTGTCACCTGCAGGGTTGTGAAAGAGTCACCAAAATCATTTATGAAGCTTAAAAAAAAGGAGAAGAGACTGCCTCTCCTCAGTTTCAAGCTGATGAATGACATATGTGAGTGTGCCCTTAAACAAATAAACAAAACAAAAACAAAATGAAAAAAGGTTTCCTGATTAAATAACGAGCTATTGCTTGGAACAGCAAAAACACATAAACAAATACAGTGACTGTGAGAGCTAAAATGAGGAGAGAAAACTCTTTCAGTAAAGAGCAGGATCCTCTCCAGAGCACGAGCTGCGAGCAGTAAGCCGAGCCCACGTCATCAGTATGGTTGGCACCAGCTACTACTGAGGCCATTAGTTACTAAAATGTGCTGACTTTTTTTTAGCATTGACCCAAGTTCCTTCCATCTCCTGGAGTGCACTCCTCCTTTTTTTTTTTTTTAATTGTTTTGGGTTTGTTTTGGGATTTTTTTTAAGTAGCAACACAAAGAGCTGGAACAGGTTGATACGGTGATGGCATCACGTGTTCATCTCTTGCTTCAAACAAAAGATGCACACCCAGCTATCAAAATAAAGTGAACTTTGTTTAACACTGCTTGCCTGACTTTCCCTCACCTTTCACCCTGCACAGTCGTACAGAACTGAGCCAACAGGATATAAAATGTTACCCAACCAGAACTGTCCACAATGCAGACATTTGATACCCGTATTGCCTCTGCTCGTTCCTGAAGTCCTTTTAGAAATGTCCTTTCTACCTGAGTCTTCTTTGCAATATTTAAGTCATTTTAAAAAGAATAACAGACTCTCATCTAACTCACTCTGTCAGACCAGCAAAGTCATTTTTCTAGGACAGCTTGCCTTCCTCTCTGTCAAAGGACAGCAGACTATGGCAGGTCCCAAGGCAGGTGACTGATTTGCAGAAATGTTATGTGCTATGAGCAAACCCTTCTCTGTTAAGCAAGAACAGCTGCAGCTGCTACAGAGGTATCATCATTATATGCAGTATTCTTTTAAAAGGCATAGTTACAATATCAATGTGCAACTAGGAGCTTCCACACCATCTGTATTTTAACATTGTCCAACCAGAAGTATGTCAATGTATATATTATTCATAGGGATTCCAAACTTTTAGATGTCTCAATCTGGGAAAACAAACAACATTCCCCTCACTCCCTCCAAGCTTCCCATTTCCTATTTCTGCAAGGAAATAAAAATACTTGCAAAAGTTTTTGGACACTCTCCTATCTTTTCTCCTGTTTGAGGAGAAAAATAAATGTTCTTCAGATTCCTTGTAACAGAGAGAGGTTTAAAATAGTTTCTAAGAGATTTTATAGCATCTTAAAATATTCTCTTTTATCTTTTATATTTTTCTTACAGTGTCTGTAGATTATGGGCTGAGTTTAAAAAACCCTTGGGTGCTACTTTTGGAGTTGAGAGTATGCATATGGTGCACACATTTCCAACTAAGTGATGACTTCCATGAGACGTAGTACTACATGTGGGTGGGATGCTGGCAAGTAACAGATTTTAATGTACAATTCAAATAAGGGCATGAAAATCCAAGCTCTGCAATAAAAGAAACATGTCGAAATTCAATGGGAGAAATTTAAAGTTATTTATTCTGAGCCTTCAAAAGAGCTGGGAATTTTGGTTCTGTCCTGAGGCTGCACAAAATGGCTACATGGAAAATCTGTCTCCAACCAAATCTGCCCAGGACTGCAGGCATCAGGCTGGTTTTGTGATGTCATCTAGAGTATTGTTTCACAGAAAATATGGAATTGATTGCATTTTGCTAAGTGAAGTGGAAACAAAGCGATTTCTCATGCTCAGATGTAATCACTTCAAAATTAGGGCTAATACATCTTTCTACCCTCAACAGGAACCTCTCTACCTGTCAGTGCCTCCAGCAGCCTCAAACGAGGTGTGTTGATAGCACCACGCCAGGCAGTAGCCCTGGCCACAGTAGGATGGGGACAGTGTGGTCTTTTGAGCTGGAGTAGCAACGCTACCCAAATTCTTTGCCCAAGGCACTAACATAATTAGGGATGGCTCTGATCATTAGTGCTGGAGAAGCAGTTATATTGTTTAGCAATTTAGCCAGTACAAGCAACATGCTCAGCTCTGTACAGTACATAGCTCACATTTATTCCCTTCCCCAAGGAAAGTATAGATTGACCACACCACAAAATGTACTGTGACTGGGACGTTGTGTCCCAAAAACCTTGTAACATGCTCTGGTCTTTGTTGGGTAGGCACTGTTACTGAATTGTATTCTAATGCTACATTAATAAAATATTTTTAGGTCTTTAAGAGTGCTGACAGCATAGTACATAACAGATAACCACCAGATTCTTGAAAGCTTAGCATCAAGTTTGTACAGATCCAAGACAAAAGTCTTAAAGGAAGTATTTGTTATAAAGACAGTTCCTGAAAGAAGAAAAGTAGGGGTCTGTTTACTACAAAAATGGGAAGATGTTCTCGCAAACGGAGAGGGTGGGTGGCGACAGCACAGGGCATAGGAACGTAAGTGGGAGAAGGATGAAGAATTTGGGGGATGTGGTATCACGAAAGAGCAAGAGGTTATGTAAAACTAATGAGACATGCAGAGCCCTAAAACCACACGCTATTACCCAGGGATCAAATCCCACAAACATCTCATGCAATTTAAGAAAATCATTTTTTCTCATCACATCTAAGACACACAGTGTAGTAGGAAAATAGTGTCTCCTTTTTTTTTAAGCTTGGCACACCATCAAAGTCTCCCATGAAGTCAAAGAAAAGCACCTCCACCCTAAACTGAGGCTTCTACATGGGGAAAGAAAATATGTTCCCTTCACTGGCTATTTCTACCAAAGAAAGCAGAAACCAGGTGGGAGACACACAGAGCCATCAGCTCTTCCCATTCCACCTTAATTAAGCTGGAATTCAGCCAGGACACTACTCTTGCAACAATGCTATCAAAACCTGAGGGGATCCAGTCCAACCCCTACCCAAAGATGACACTTTTGGAAGCCCACCACTTCCTCAAGCTCTCATTTGCCCCTGACTCAGAAGGGCTGTGCCTCCCAGTAGCCCACTGGGCCGGGGCTTTGGTGGCTTCCCAGCCAACGGTGGAGGCCTGGCCTCGCCCTCGCCTGGGAGCTGGCGGCTCCCAGGCCAACGGGGAATGGCTGCAGACTTGAAAGACACGCTGCTTAAAAGGCTCTCTCATGTTTCAGCTGACCATGTGTTTTCTCTTAGTACCCTGTGAGTTCAAATACCTCTGTATAACAGAAGTCAGACTGAAAAGGCATTGTGCATAAAATAATTCTTATCCGCGTTGGTACGAGCCTTTGTACTCTTTAAAAGCATATACAAGTAGGCAGGGTCCTATTCACACTGCTCGGTCCATAGATTGCATCTTGTTCAAATTCAGTGATAAAAAAAAAAAGGGTTGTAAAGGTTTTCTTTTAAACCTGATCTGTAGCAGCACAGAAATATTTAACAACATCCACATCATTCATAGGTAACTATCTTTTGAGAAAGACCAGATTTCTCTCTCTTCCCGTGAAACACTGCCAACCCAAGTGCATTTGCCAACAGCAGGATCAGGCTCAAGGGAATGACAGAGTTTGCAACAGCATCCTACCAGGTCCTAAAGCCAATCCCAACCCACAGCTGTTTAAGAAAAAAAAAAAAGAAAAAAAAAAAAGGCAGTGGTAGTTCTGAACTATTTCAGAATTGAAATAGTATTGAAGGATGCAAGTGTACCAGTGGCAAGAAATCAGAAATATGCCAACAAGGTGTTTGGTGAACACACCCCAACTCAGAAAAAGTATTTTTTATCTCTGATTTGTATTACTTATTTAATGGTACTGGTTTTACAGTTTATTCAATGTGCTCAGAATTCCAATAAATGAATAATCACTGAAGTAAAACTTCCACACAGAGCGTGTCGGCACTGTAACAAAATAAGTTGGTATTGATTCAACTCAGAAACTGGGACTTCTTGTGGACAACAGCTCAAGAAAGAATTTTGATTAAACTGCAAAGCTCATCTGTTACTATGCTTTCTACAAAGTTAGTCATTGTCCACAAGAAAAAACTTCTGCAGCACTCCTCAAAGTCTTTGCATTTATACTGCAACCTCTGGCATTTTCCCACAGACATCATCTAGGACAATGTGGTGGACTCTGCATATTTGATTTCATCATTTACTTACCAAGCTAAACCAGTTGCTCACTCGTTGGCATGGGACTCAGGGAGCAGCTGAGAGGTGTCTTCACTGATGCTTTTAGGTACTAACACATGGAAAATTGTAATCTTCTGGTGGAGACTTTCCAGCCTTGCAGATACATAGTCTAAAATGAACTGCAGACACACAGACACAGAGGCACACCTTTCCCCAGGCACCCTCAGACCAGGGTGGTGCAGCAGGTTTGCTTTCAAGACTCAGGAGCCTTTTGGAGCAGAGCCCCACTGTGCAGCACTGTCCTTGCTGCACAGCCACCACATCCTCCCCCTTGCAGCCCTGGCATGCCTTTGTCACTGACATGTGCTCTCTTTTTTTCTGTTAAGAGCATACCATAATACAAACAGGATTGCTGACAGTGCCCACTGACTCCAGACTCCTGGAGACCCATGCTTAGATTAATGTCAGCCATTAGGGATTTAGCCAGTCATCCACACAGGTCTGAAATAACTTCTCTCCTGCTTAGTAACCAGTGTCCAAGAGCCAGAGAGGACAAGGATGTGTTTTGAGCTGGCAAAAACAATAATCTCTTGGGGTACCAGGAGTCCTTTCCCCAAACCAGGTCAGCAGGAGTGGGGGAGCTTCGCCTTCTTCTGCACCTTGGGGCATTTGGCTGCTGAGCCACCTGAGCAATCCACATGCAGCAGCTCACAGCTGCCAAAGCCTTGGGGAGGGCAGCACAGGGGGGGTCCTATTCTCTACCTGCAGTTTAATTTCCCAGTTTCTCCTAATCAGCCTTAGTGAAGCACCTCACTGCTGCAATCATGTTGTTATGAGTACTGAGCCCGTTCCCTGGGTTGTGCTGTGCACTTCCCCTAACAGTCTGAGGAACTCAGTCTGCATGACTTGATGCTCTCCTATGGAGTTTTGGAAACTCTGAATTCTTATAAAACCCACATTGACATCCTATTGTCATGAAAGTTTTTTATCATTAAAGAGAATTCCAGTGTCATGAAAGCATTTACGATAATTATTTCTATGTCGGAACAGCATTTTACAGAGGCATTTTTCATTTGATAAAAATCAACCTACCTACTTTGTTAAGTAAAATGTTCCCAAGCAAAGGCAAGCCTAACTCAAGAACAGCAAAGACAACTAGAGCTTGTATTGCTTGTATTTGAGCCAGAAACAATTAGTTATAAGATGGTTATTAATGTGTACCTTTAATACTCTGACTCAGCCTTCTGTGTGTTTCTTTCCCTTACACTCCACTTTATACCATCCGTCCTCTCTGCTCACACAGAAACCTGAGACTGGCAGCCTTTAAGAAGCACGTTAGCTGGAAGAGTTAGAGGTATATTCCAGATCTCATGTATTGAATTCTCTCAGCCTGCTGACCTCTTCCATTCCCAGGGAAAACGCAGGCTGCATCACTGGGCAGGACTTCAAAACGATTAGGGACAGGGATCAGACACCACTGCACCAGTGTCTGATTTCTTTCCTCAAAGAAAGAAAACCTACAAGACATGCTTCAGTTCTCATTCGCGGCTTTTCTGGAGCACAACATGTTCTGTGTTGCTATGGGTTATGAACGCGAGTTAGGGAAATTAAATAAGTACCTAATCCAAGCACCACTCAGTTAATTAATGCTGTGCTGTTAACAGGGCTATAACTGCATGTGTTTCATGAGAATTAACAAGATTTGTTTGCATTAGCATGGTCTTACATCTCCCAGGTGACAGCAGGAACCATGAAACAGGGATTTATGCTCTGCTCTGCCACTGTCAGCAGTGCCCAGAGGGGCTGGGCAGGGACACTGGCACTAGTGCCTGGGGGCTCTGCTTGTCACCCATCACCTCCAGCACCCGTTCAGGAAGGGCACAGCTTGCACCCACTGCTGAAGCCGACTGCACCTCAGGGGGGAACTGCTGATGGCTTGGCACACACAGAGGGGAGATGACCCTCTGGCCTCCTAATTAAATGGACTAGAACTGAACTTGCAACAAAAATAAACACAGCAAGTACACAAATCAGCAACACTTGCGTGACTTTATGAACACAAAAATCAAATTACTTCAAGATGATCCTTACAATTACGTTAGCAAGTTCAATAGAGCATCGAAGTTGACAGCTGTAGCTTTGTGTGGTGAGGAGCCGCAGAAGGCGGTGACAGAGCTTCTCTGGGCTTCGGCAGGGCCGGGCTGAGCCCCTCTTCCCTCCCGCTCCTCAGCCATTACTCACTCGAGTGCCATGAAGATTTTCATTACACAGTATTGGGAAGGAAGATAGAAGTGGAGTTCTGCTTTGTGTCTGGCACTGGTTAGGCGAGACTTCTCCTACTTTTAGTTCATGATTCCTTCCATTCGTCCCTCTTCAGTTGTTTCTCTCCCCAACTTTGCAAACTCCTCCCAATACAAGTTTTATAGCCTTGACTGCTCATTTGATGTGGACTACACAGGGATTAGCCAAATGACACAGGCCATGTAACGGGGCAGATTTCTGTAGATCTAAGATGAGGTCCACATATTCCTCTAGTTTGCTCATTTGCAAACATCTGTAGCAGAACACAGTGATCTTCCACAAAAAAAAAAAAACCCACACAAATGGAGCCAGTTCCATTTGTTTCCCATATATGGGAAGAACTCTCTCTAAACAAATTTAATTCTTGACTCCAAGCAGAATTGAAGATGCTTTTCAGATAAGAAGTGGTAAAATAAAATCGCAAAAGATCACAGAAGATGATGTTGTTATTCCCTTCCTGCAGCATTCATCTAATTTTATGTTTCACATTGGGGCAGTTTGGCCTTCTCTAAGACCAGAAAGACAGCAGACAAACAGCAGTTGAGCGGTGGTTAGACTGCACTCATGTAACCCAGCAATCATAACTCAAAGGAGAAAATGATTTCCTGTCAGAAATATAGACTGAAACTGCCAAGAAAATCTCTCCAAAGCTACAAACTTATCACCATTCACCCATCAGACTTGTGATGAAGAGAAAAATCAAAATTGCACCACTTAGTAAACCATGGATGGAATACCATTCAGAGAGAAAGAAAAGAAGACATAGCCATGGAGTCAGCTTGAGCTCTAGCGAATACTTTGTTCTGAAATCACATTTCTAAAAAAATCAGAGAAGTAGGTAAAAATACAGTTGCATTTTCAGCCTACCCACTGTGACATTTTTTCCAGACAACTGGCAAGATTTCACTTTAGCTACAAAGCCATGTCTTAACAATCTTGTGGATTCACTCGTCTCTCCACCCTTGGTGCCAGAACATTCATGTGTGATGAGGGCTTGGGCTGGCTTTAGGACACGATGCACATGGTGAGCAACCCAGGGAACACCAACCTGGGAGCGAGTGCCCGCCTAAGGGTTCAAACCTCCCCAGCTGCACTCCAGCTTTCGTCAGGTTTATACCACAATTAAAGTTCTTACAAAATGAAATAACCAAGAAAAGAAAGTTTGAGAGGTGACGTCCCCTGGGCTTTTTCAGAAGTATTTGCCCAATGACAGCAAATTTCTCGCCCCGGGAGAGGGTGTTCTCCTCCTTTGGTACCAACAGTGAGAAAAAGGAAAAAAGCCTGCACAGTGTGATTTCCTGATTAAGCTGCTCATAACCTGTAACCTTCTTGGTCTATTCTAATCTATTTTGTTCTATTGTGTTTTTCTTTTCACAGTTTCATCTGCTGAGCCCAAAGGAGATCCAATTTATCACTGGATGGCTGGTTCATAGCCACATTATCAAAGATTTTCAGATGTGAAACCCTTGTCCATTTTTTCACACCGGTGTCCATAGCAGATATAGCATCATTATTAATGCATTATCTAGTGTATTAATTCAATGTCCTAGAGAAAAACAGACTGGAAATTCAATTATCTATTGCCACAAGCCACTTTGTTACACCATGAAAACAAAACACAAAGCAGATTGGTTTTTTTTTTTTTGTAGAGCTCCAGAACACAAAACTTATCAAGAAATGAGAAACACAGTAAGAGCTGAATCTAACTATAAATTCTGACATATATCCACTTATAATGATTAATGACTAAGAGAAAGAAAAGAGAGGCTGCATGCACAAATGCCAGCCTGAACTGACATTAAGACATATAGCTATTTTAAATATTTTCCCTTCTAATTACCTGTGTCTTACTCCTGCAAAATATTCACCATACAAAACCCGATTGGCTCTACTGCCTCTCTCAAAAGCAGCAGGCAGTCAAATAAGCTCTGAAAAGCCAATTCAAATGCCACAAAGTAAAACAGCACTGCTGTTTCTCCCATAGAAAATCCAAATAAAGCTCATTTACTTCTCTTGGGAGTATAAGACAAAGGTATTAACACCACAGCAGAGTTTTTCTATAGCAATACACGAACAAAGAGACTGAATGCTCCAACCTGCAGTTGCTACTACAGCCTCCATTATATTTGCTTATATTTCAGTGGGAGCACAACTCATGCGACTCAAGGAAAGGGCTGTGGCCACACTAACTCAGCTTGTTCACCATTTCAAGAGTGATCTCCAAAAGACACAAAGAAGACAGAGCTCAAGAGTTCACTAGTAAATAGCCATAGGGATATGCCACTTTGTTCACTACTTTCCAAGGACCAGAATTATTTTCCTGGCCAGAATGGTCGATTTTAAGACAGCTTTACAGCTAAGGCATGGTGTTTCACACCCTACATGGCCAAGACAACTGCTTACACAGACCAAAGCCACCGAGCACACAATTTCAGGGGCTGTGTAGGGGTTTTTTTGAGGTATGTGAGGCAGAGTACAGGTCACACCGTGGGCCCCAGCAAGGCCACATCTGGCATAAAGCAGGTGCCTAGTGAGAGAAAACAAAGCCCAAACGCCACCGAGACAAAAAGCTTAACAGTATGTTTTGGGATATCAAGGTGCCCTCTTTGCTGTCCACGACCATACAAGATGGAAATAGTGTCATTTGTCACTGGTTCCATGCCACGTAGCACATCTGGAATCAGGGTGTTGGCGGTGTTTGTGTTATGCTCTCAGCGGGAGACAATTTGCTGGTAGAGATCATGTCAGCACTGCTGGAGATGAAAACATCCAAAATAGTGTCCATGACTGGCAACTTTTATTTTGCAACATATGTCAAACTCCTGCCTGTGACGTGGCACAACTAGCTATCGTATGATGTAAGGGCTACAGCACATATTTTAACATACAATGCAATTGTCTGGGAGAAGTTAATGTGACTCCCCACTGCGAGACACATTTCATGACAACCAAGTCCCGAAAAGTGCTCTTCCTCACTTAAGACTGAGCTGAAAGGGCTTCTCACAAGGCGGGACGCACTGGGCAGAAATTTCCAGAAGAGAACTGTAAATGGAAAACCTTTAAGCAAACACCAATATTAACCAAACTGGAAGCAGAATTACTAGCTTGGGTTGGGCCTCCTCAGAGTAATGAAGCAATTCCCTTAGAAATGCCTCTATATGTTCAGAGCCTGCTCTTAAAGCGGATTAGCCATGTTGTCATCTTATGTGAATACCAGTCTTTGCTTGGGAAAATGAATTAAGACCACACCAAAATGACTCCAGTGAAGGGCTCTCAACAGCGCTCATAACCTCAGGGATGCTGTTATAACAGCAAAAGGAACCAGCAAAATGCAGAGTGCTTTCCCAAGGCTGTTGTACTGCAGAGCAAAAACACAGTTTATGAAAGCGAAACACACCGAGGACATGCTTCCATCAGGCCCCAGCGTGGCGATACAGTTCCTCAAGGAAAGAAAGTTCTTCTTCATCCCTTCCAACATGGAGCTTAAGGAGAAAATCACATGTGATGTGAGTCATCTTCTCATTCAGACATGAATTCAGTTTATCCTTGCCGGAAGGATGATCTAACCCCTACCTTCTCCAGACTTTCTCAACAGGGGATCAAGGCACAGGGTAGAGAGGAGCTCAGTGACAGAGGTGAAAAGAGGAAGGAAAAACATACACAAACACACAGAAAAGCGATAATTCTGGAGCTTTCCGCCAGGAAGCCCTGTGCCACTGCACTGCAACAAAAATAACCCAGGGGTTCCCTCTCTGCTCCGGCTCCCTGTGAGGAGTCACTTTAAAGCTTTTAGAACATTTGCAGAGTTGGAGAGAAATGTTTTTTGTTTAACTTCAGCTACTTCAGAAATGCCTGGGGCCTGAAGAAACATATTTTTGGATTGCTCCTAAAGAACAGGCTGAACTTTGAAGTTTGGGGAATTTTTTTCAGATCAAATGTTAAATTAATAAACACCAACATGACAAATCGGTCTGAGAACTGGGGAAAAAAATTAACAATCACTAAAAAAATCTTCTTGGATTAATTAATTGTGGCATATTGTTACTTACTCTAATATGTTGATGGGTCTGGCACTTCAAGTCCTGTAAGCCACGCTGCATATGTGTTTTTGTGTCCTAACTAAGCACTTTTGATACTATTGCCTATTTTCCCCTACAATAGAAAAGGCATATCATCACCAGCGTCAGCCTGGGTAAGAATGAGATCATAACTAGTTTGCTTATGGATGGTTTAAGAAATGCACACAGAAATTCAAAGCAGCTGGAATCTAAAAGACTTTGTACGCAGCTTATTTATAACAGAAATTTCATCAATGCCGCTGAATTTACCTTGCACTTTCTTGTTGATTGAAGTGTCCCAGGTGACTTATTTTCCCTTCACTGTATTGCAAGAAATGGCTGGATAAGGAACCCTTGAGTCCCTGGGAAGTCGTGGGTCAGTCGGCTGCAAGCCACACACAAACTATTAATTACAGCTACGTGGTCAGAGCCCTCTGCTAACACTGCAAACAGGAACAGGATCGTGCCAGTATTGCCACATCCACATTTTTGTATTCTTGCCTCAACTTTCCTCACCCTATTTTGAGAAGGAAAACCATGATTCATTCCTAATAATTAAAAAGCGATAATGTAAAACAACCTTCCTCTATAAATGCTGGTAAACAACAGTTTGCTCACTGCTGTAGTTCCTCACCATCCCAGCGAACTACAGAGGGGGAACTATTCAATATACTTTCCTGCAGATTTTAGGGACAATTTGTTCAGGAATCTGAGGACTGTGATTCTTCAGCAGTGCAGAAGTGTACCTACAGGGACCACTGGAGCAAGTTTGCTTCTCTCGAGATCACTTATTTATTTTAAAAAAATTAATAAAATTCACCCTCTCGGATCCTAGCCTATTCTCATTAACACAAGCCAGATTAATTGCACCAGGATATTCCTGCCATGGGATGGAGATGAGAGAGGAGAGCTCCTACTGATTTTCTCCCTGTGGACTCCTACAGCAGAATCACCTCCCTGGCAAACACGGTCCCGGTGGAGGACCAGGTCCTGAGCTGGCACTGATGGACAGGGTGCTTTGATTCACACCACAAGCTCCTGACCCAGAACATCAGCGCCCTGAGGAGGATTCCAGCAAACATCTGTTACCATTAAAGATTGCTGGTTGATATCTACACCCCGAGAGGGCCAGGGCTGAGGGATTGCATAGTTCCTCTCTGAGGCTGAAACGGCACACAGATTTGAATGTTAGTGGAGCAACATTTAAGGAAATCGGCATCAGAATAAGGAATGAGGAATGTGAAGCTATTCATTTAGTGGTTTCTCTAATGCTTCTCCATTTAATATTTGCAAATTTAATATTTACACATGCAAGCCTTACAAAAATTATGTTACAAGGAACAGCTTCTGTACTTCTTATAATAAACAACCAACCAAAAATACATGGTATGTATAGCAGGGGGTTGCAGCTGGGATCCTATATTACTTCTTAGAGTCACTTATCTAAGATCTAGTATCTATAAAAAGCCTCTCTGTTTGCTATTTACACAGGTGTCCTGGAGCATTATATAATCATGTAGCAGATCAACATAGCCTTAGGATCTCAAAGTATAATAAAAGTACATTAGGATCATGACGTAGAGGGAAAGAGTTGGCTACCATTTGACACTGGTCTTTTATTCCTTCCAGAAGTTCACCTGGGCATGGAGGATGGACGTCTTTAGTTCTTCATCAGAATAAGACAAAGAAAACATCTCTTTTTCTAATCTTGCTTGCCTAGATTTTTAAAATGTACAATCAAGCTGGCTCCTCACATAAATGTTTAAATTTTGCCACTCTTATTTACGCTTTGTGGTTCCACTAAACTTGGCAACAGATCTCCTACAGCAAGGTCCACAAGCCAGGGGTCTGGCAAGATCTGTACTTTCAAGAGTCAGGCTTTAAAAAAGTAAAGCCATAGTAACTTAAAGTATTCAAAATATACACCACCAAGGAGGACAACATGACATGAGAGATGACAGAGGCTACACAAGGCATAGATGTTTCCACATATTCTCTAACCACAGGGAGGATCAGAAAATATATTACAAATTAAAGCAGATTCTATGATAAAAATGCCCTCCAGGAAAGGCATCTATCATCCCTTAAAAAAAAAAAAAATTAAAAAAAGGAATGTGATGTATTACCCATAAAATCCTCCACAATGACTAATCTATCATTTCAGTCAGCCAAATCCTGAAGACAAGGTTTGAATCCTAACAAGGTAACAACAAAATCCACTAGAATGTAAGAACAAGGGACATATTCAGTTCCTATTACATCTGGCTTCATTAGAGCTTATTCTGCTTTTAATCTGCTGTAATAAAGTCCTTACGTTTGAGCAAAGATCTTAGACTTTGACATGCTCATACAGAAATATATATTGCATGCAAATGACACGGCAAAGGCAGCACGAGTACATCAGACCTTGCACTTACTATGAATGAATTATGGCCTCCATTCATGAAGTCCCACTGTCATTCTTTTCCAAAGCATCTGCTATGCGGGATCAACACTGGCTCTTTACAAGAGACAACATCAGGAGGAACAAACTTCCACCTCCCCTTCCCTAGGCTGTGTGCAGCTGCTGCTCATGCCAAGACATTGCGCCCTCACCCATTATTTTTATCAGCTATTCAGACACCCACAGATATTAGAAAACTGTAGCCAAAAAAAAAATATTAAAAATCCATATGTGTATATATATAATTCAATGTAAATAATAATACTTCTACAAACTTTTTAGAAAATCTTATCACCTATTTGCAAGTACAAGCATGTCATCATGCTTACTGAGGATTGCCAGAGGTCACAAGGAACAAGCATTCCATATAATGCATATAACTACCAAGGAATTGCTCCCAGACTCCTGTCATTGGATTTTGCCTACTTGTACATATATAAATCAACTGGCACTGTGGCTTAAAATGGACATCCTGTCCTTGACACTAGCAACCATTTGCCTGCTTGACAGCTATAGCAACACTAAGTCTTAAAAAAAAGTATTTGCTGCATCTTGCACTGCTCATTTTCTCCGTAGTGGTTTTTTGGAGCTTTTTCTTAGGTTATGGTTTTACTTCTAGTTCTTTAAGTCCTCAAACTCGATTTACTTATGGGTCCTTTACCCACAAATGTACTATGCAAGATGAAAATATCAAGGGATTGCTTTAATCCAGAAAGCATAAATGCAGAAACGCACATATTCTCAATTTTATATGAATGGCAATCAACGCCACTGGAGATTGCTAACAAAGTCAGTGAATTTGCACACCATGACTTGGGGTTTTTTTCCCCATTTTCTTCAAGTATTACTAGTTCACGTCTCACTGGGTAACAACTTTCTTTTTCATGCTGTGAATCCTTTTGCCGAAAGAAAAGCACAAAAATACATCTGAACAATATTTTGTAGCATTAATGACCTCAACCTCCCTGCCCCAGGTAATGGCCAGTTCAAGTTTGCTCAGGGATTACCCTTTACTCCTCCAAGGCTGCTGATTTACAAAGCAAAGAGATACTTGAGAAGCCCTAGCACTATTTGCCTACTAAGCATTAGCTCTTCTGAGATCAATAGTCATGGAAAGTAAATCCCAGCCCATACTTGAGAAAAGCTGTGTAAAGTTGCAATTTTCTGTATGGAAAACAACAGGAAAACCTACCAGGAGTTGGGCTTGCTTCCCTGGGCAAAAGGAGAAGCAGAAAGCAGCAGCAGAAAGCAGCAGCCAATGCTTTTAAGACTGACAAGCTGCAGCTGCTGCACTCTGCTAACAACTGCCTGGGAGAAGCAGGAGGAAACCCTGAGGGATGGGTGGTTTCTGGAAGTGGTTCTTGCCATGGAACCTGTCACTGAGGTCTGGGAGTCATTGGAGGAGCGGCACAGAAATTATCACCTTTTATTGTGGGGACCGTATCCTTTGCTCAGGGTGTTCAAGAAAACGACTTTAAAAAAAAAAATCTTAAAAAAAGATGGATGGTTGGTATGGACTGCTTTATGAAAACAGAACAAAACCAAGAAGAACTGTGAGCCATGCTATGAACTCAACACTAGAGTTTGCATTTTTTAAATTCCTCGCAATGGATCTGGAATAAATCAGCAATGGGTCAAACCGGTTCAGAAAGTGTTTGAATAACTGCCCATGGAGTGGCCAGAGGTTCTCCGTCAGCACAGTATTTTGACTGCTGCTGTTCAATTACCATTTGAGAAAGCAGGACTGCTGGGAAAGACAACACAAGGTAAACCAACACTGGCTACAAAAGCAATCAGAGCACCAATATCCACACTGCGCAGCCTGGCCCTCAGAGACGTTCCCAAAAGCAGCTTCACCTCATGCTGCTGCGAGCCAGCGGTGCTCCACACAGCCAAAGGTAAGGGGTTGTCAACAAATCAGGAGAGCCCGAAATATCTCATTTTATCTCTATAATAGAAACAGTAATTGACAAATCATTATTTTACGTTTATAAAATATATGATGAGGAACATACCACATGCATTCTAGACTTTCTGTCTGCACTGGAAATCAACTGGGAAATTAGGAGGTATGGCGTAGAAACATCACTACGAATATACCGTGTTACTGCTTTTGCAGCTGCAGTCCCAGAATTTGTTTCACAATAATTCAGTTACCCATGTTTAAACAACCAGCCAGCAGAAGAAAGGCTGATATATTTCATATGCATTCTCTTTGAGCAGGGGGGCCTTCACGTCTGGTCGAAAAATGTCAGGCTCATATGACACCACCAGAGTCAGGAGAGATGCCTAACCATAACTAAAAGCAGAATTTGGCCAACACAATTGGAAAATACCAGCAGAGTATATACAAATGCACACACGCAATCTCATATAAGAGCAGAGCGTGAGACAGATTGGATTTTTTAATCACACCTTTAAAGAAAACAACATTTCATGTACAAACCTCTCACTGCGCTCCTACATGGATCCTTTATCCCACTGCAACATAAACAGACATACCAGAGTCTGGAGTAGGGAAGANTTTTTTTTTTTTTCCCCATTGAGGATTTTAAACACAATTTGAAAATCAAAAGAACAGATCTGGCCTGCCTTCCGAACTGACTTCGATAACAGATAAACAGTTTTAAGACTACCGCAGTCAGCAAGCACATACATAAGCTTTACATTAATATACTTACCTGTATTTTTAAGAGAGCTTCATTTTTCCTCATTGTTCTCAGTTTCCTCTAGCATATAGTCCAGAAGAAAAAACTAGATGTTTTTCCTGATTCACCAAAACCACGCTTTTACAACGAATATCCTAACAGTGTAGATATTATTCCTCAAAACTTCTTACCCAAAGGAAAGCAGCCTTTCTGTCAGCTTCAGTACCAATTTCTGCAAGTTTTGTATCATCTTTCTAAGATCATCCTATCAAGCAAATCCTTCAGAAAGAAAGGATTTTAGCTTGCATCCTGCATGCAGTGCCTGACTTGAAGCTGCCATTCTCTTCTTCAAGTCTCTTATCTCTGGTGCACTTCCTGGTAACACCTGAGGGCTTTGGTACTTTACAAAAAACAGAGTGGATCTCAGTATTGGCAAAGCCATAACCAAACACAAACATTTGAAGATATTACTAAAAAACCAAGATTCTGAAACAGCATTTTTAACAAAGTTAAACAGATAAACTTTGGTGCAAATTAAAAACAACTCTCTTGTATCTGAGCCCATAATGACTATTTTGAATACAGATTATTTACTGCTGGCAATAAAGAAGTTTTTTGGTAACTTTTCTCTTATTGGGAAGAGCTTGAATACAATCCAGTCCAAAAAAATGCTGACTTTCCTAAATAGGGGCTGTGTTTTTGCAATAAAGAATACTGGTCAATATACAAGTGGAGGAAAACTGAACCAGATGTCAGTAATAGGACCACAGAACGTTGCATTTGCCCAGAATCGCTATTTTAAACACACGATGTTGGTCTACTGGTTTGTGGGATAATACATTCTTGGCAGCCAGAAAGAGTTTCGATATGTTAGAAGGTTATCCTTGAGCAAAAAAAAAAAAAAGAAAAAAGAAAGAAAGAGGAGGAGGAGAGGTAAAGAAAGGCCACTAACTCATCAAGTTACCTATAGCAAAAAAAAATCATGACTTAAGAAATCAGTTCAAAGACAAGCCAGTCTCAAAACAGAAAGCTTGGGGTTCATTTTAATTTTTGTTTTCTGCTTTACCTCCTTAATAAAAATACTTCATTCATCCTTCTTTGCACTTTGCCTTCCTGGTTGTTTTTAAGGATTCTTCCATTCATTCGTGCTCAGTTTCTGGTGAGCTTCCACCTTGCAGCTCCATCCAGCACAGTCAGAGCGATGTGGGGGGACCACCCCCCATACCCAGGGCACACAAACCCAGCACTGAGGGCTTTTCCTGTTGGAAACCTTTGCTCACAAACCTTTGCTCACACCAGGATCCCGCTGCCCCTGCTGGCATGACTGAAGGAAGCTGCCCCAAAATCCCTGCAGGCAGCCCTAGAAGCCATAAGCAACGTAAGTAACGACCCAGGTCCCTGTCCACCAACAATTTAGTACCCACCCATCTCTAAAATGCTTCCTAGCTCAGAGTCACAGGGGGTTGTGAGTGATTTTTTGGTGTGTTTTTTGGTTTTGGGGTTTTTTTCCCCTTCTACTTAAGAAGTAGTTACATCTGTAAGTCTTCTTAATATTGAAATGAAACTTCAAAATGTACTTTGTATGTTTGGCCAACAAACACTTCCCTGCTTTACCATGCAGTCAATTTAAAAATCAACTCTGCTCATTGTCTTAACAAACCCTCCTCTGAAAGATAATTAAAACCACTTCCCAATATACAACCAAAGTTTTATTTTTATAGTCTATCTTCAATTATGGCATAATCCTTTCTTTTTTTTTTTTTTTAAACCAGTGAAATATACAAATCACACAAGACAGAATATGTACATTAAATGTACAGAACAGAGGAAAGGACATAGAAGATTTACATATCTGAATGACAAGTAAAATATTTTACATTAAATAGGGTTTTAATAGCTAGGATCATGAGATTCAGTTCTGTTCAGACAGAAGTCACTAAAAAGGAACATGAGGTGATTCAGCAAATGAAAAAAAAAAGATCATGGTTTTTGTACAATAAAAACCAAAGTGACATATTCAATGAATTAGTGCTTTATTTATTTCTCTTACTTTAAAGATATTCTTTGCAAACATCTGAAGATGAGGGGTAAATATGTCCTTGTACAATAAATTAAGAGCAATAAAGCGCCATTAAGAAGCTGATAAATGATCAAGATGAATTTAATGATACAGCTTAAAGGCTTGTGAAAAGTCAAGGCTTTAGTACAACTAGGCTAAAGTGAAAGGTTTTCCTCACTTGGTATCTGCAAAACCATTTTCTTTAACTTGTAGGATGGGACTGAGTTGGAAAGTGGCATCTGAACCAAAGATGAAATCCTGTGTAACTACACAGCATGGGGGGAACACGTGTTGTTTGACAAATAACAATTTTCTGTTCAAAAACTGCAAAGCAAGGGCCGAATGCAGCACATTTTGGAGTTGGAAGGTGTCTCCTTTCAGCAATAATCAATAATGCCCTTAACGTGAGAGTGGAATAGAAGCGATCTCCAGACTGGTCAAGTGCAGGGTGCTGCCTCTACCAACCACCCAAGGAAGTCCTGAAATTGGGAAGAGGCTTACTTCTTTGTGATTATCCTTAAAACTTTTGAATGTTAAAAAGTTCTTAAAAAAATAATTAAAAAAAAAAAACAAAACAAAACACCAAAAGCTTAGAATCAATCTAAACACCTGAAGAGATCTGAAAAAGAAAATAAGGGATGAACTGCCCCTTTAATTTAGATGTTTTATTATTTTCTAAATCATTAAAATATATATGTACAAAAAGCTTTGAAGTATCAGACACCAGAGACCACAGTTCTCCCATATATATGTAACTGCTCGAGTATAAGGCTGAACAGTTGTAGTGTATATCTGCAATATATTATCTAAAGCATGTGTATTAAAGACATAGGATGATAAATTTGGTATTGCTGCAACGTTTCATTGAACTATAATAGTCAGTTAATGTTATTAAAATATGAAACTATTGTCTCCTTGAGTGAAAGCGTTCCCAAAATCTGCGAAAAAAAAAATAAAAAATCAATCATTCCAAGAGCGGATATCTAATGATTTATTTTCTCACATAAAATTAGAGGAGTTATTTGTCAAGCTGTGTTTTGAAAGACAGCCAGCTATTACACCATTTTAAGGCATTTTCAAATTTGGGGAACTCTATTTTCCATGGGCTTTCCAGGCTGGGAAACCAAAGCTGTTTGTAAGCATTGCCCAGCTCCAGTGCTCCGGGCAGCCTGCCCCGGGCTGCTCCACACCCGGCAGCAGGGAAGTGCTGCTCCGGCAGATGAGACACTCAAACGTCACAATTAGCTAATGAGGCCAAACTCTGCCTTGAAGAATATCTTTATTATTCACCAAGGCGGATTTTTTTTCTGGGTTTTTTTTTGCCTGTCTTGCTCAGTTCTGGAACCAGCCCCGGTGACTCAGGGATAGCGCAGTTGAAGCCTTTCTGATCCTTTGCTCTTTGCCCTCCGGTGACACTTGGCGGGCAACCGACACCGCACCTTGTGATGAACGTACCCCTTATTTACAGAGCCCTACGTGCACTGAACAGCTTTATACACCCTATTCTAGGAACTTCTAGTGTCTGAACCTACAAGTCATGGACAGGTCTGTGTGTTCCTCACATCCATAAGGATTCTTCTAACATCCCAAGCACATTACATGGTTGCTCTGCCTACTGCACATGTGTTACGTTCCATGGATCTAAATTAGGATATGTCGGATTTTCCCCTCAAACTACTCTATTGTTTGTAAGAAAAGTCAATTTTTTTTTCAACTTTGTAAAATAAATATTCTCAGATTCTCCCCCATTATTGCCAAAAATATAAGCCTCGCACAGTTCTGGGATGGACGCAGAGAGGGTTTCCAGGCACTTCTCTTTGCAACCTTTATATTTTTCTTTTTTCTTTCTTTTTTTTCCTTCCCCCGCCCGTTTTTTTTTTCTTTTCTTTTCTTTTTTTTTTTTTCTTAAAAGAAGACGACAACTCATTGGACTCTATAAATAAAGTGGAGATAGTCCTGCGGAAAGGGAGAGGGGCCTGCACCCCTTGCTGGCAGGCGGCTGCAGTTCCTCCCACCTCGTCCGTGCCCTATTTGCACACAAACTGGTCCACGATCTCTGTGCACAACTTGCATTTCACGTAGCAGCACCAGTGGAACTTGCAGTGGCAGCGCTCCACCTGCACGCTCTTGAACTGGTCGTAGCCCCGCCCGCAGCACATCAGCTCGCAGCCATCCATGCCCTCCGAGGTCTTGTTGCACAGGCGGCCCTGGGTGCCCAGGGAGCCGGTGCTCTCGTTGCGCACGCAGTAGTCGGGGCTGGGGTCGATGTACACCAGGTCGTGGATGGTGGGGGCGTTGAAGCGGCTGTTCACCTGCACCAGCTTCCCCCGGCTGTTGAGCTTCATGGCGGCGGCGCTGTCGTATTTCTCCTTCAGGGCGTCGCCCACCTTGCGGAAATCGGCGAGCTGCAGCCAGCAGGTCTTCAGGCTGCAGGAGCCAGAGACGCCGTGGCACTTGCAGGCCACGTCAGCCAGGTTGTACACTGTCTGCAGGAGTCGGGGAGAGAAGCAAAAACCATGATGAAAGACTAGCACGGCTGTGAGAGCATTTATAGCCCTCATCTCCTGCCCTCTGTCATGTTCCCACTGGCCCCTCCACAGTATTCACCTTAGCACCCTCTCCCCTCTTCCAATACAGTGGGAAGGACGAGTCAGCCGACGCACACGCGCACCCCCGGCACCCCAAAGAGCCAGGAGGAGGAGAGAGTCTCACCAGCCTCTCCCCACAACAGAGACAGCCACAACAGCACACGCAGCCCAGACAGCAGCATCACTCAGGCTGCGCTCAAATTTTAGGAATTCGCTCTCACGCCAGCAAAGGATTTTGCTGTTTCATTGAGAAATGTAAAACATCCCCTTATTTTCTATCTGAGTTACTCTCCCTATTGATCTCCGCTTGAGACTGCAATTAGGGAAAGAGTTAAGATTCCTCTTGCTCCTGGCTCAGCTGCAGCTGATTGTCTACTCTTGGCTCGGCATCCTCCTCCTATCCCAAATACTGCTCTGGAAGAGAGACTTCATCCAAGAAGAAACCCCCAAACACCTATGGGTGGGAGTCAGAGCTACATAGCAATATCCTCTTTACAAAGCTTTGGCAGGGAAACCTCGATCATTTGCCCTGTACAAATAAAATAAGAGTCAGTGTTGACACTGCCCCAAAAACCCTGGGGTCTGACACATTAGATGATACTGTAGACAACTTCCACCCAGCAGTTACAGAGTCTTAACGCTGCCAAATGGCACTGCAAAGATGAGGCTGAGGAAGGAAAAAACTCCTCGAGTCTCCGTAAGCAACTGTGAAAGTGTCATTTTTCTTCTTGCTAATAGTAATTGGCCTGTCCTTTGCTTTCAGACACCCTTCTCTTACATTTAAATACTATTAATTTTCAATTATCTTTCATCCTTCTTCACCTTAGAACACAAGTGTAAAGTCTCCAGCCAACTATTGCTGGCACTTCAAGCTCTAGGAAAATAATGATTTTGGCTCTTCATATTCAGACTAGTAAAAAAAAGAAAAGTTTACACCCATTCATTTAAAGCATTTTTGAGATTAAAGAACCCATGAAGACATGATCAACCACAGAAGACCATGTTTTCTAATAGCATAGAGAAGCTTTTCACATCCTCTTAAACCAGGGAAAGAAAAAAAGTCAGAACAATCCTGTGGCACGATTCCAGCCCGGGAAGCCCAGCACATCCCTCTTCCTTCCAACACACACTGTCCTGGTTGGAAATACCAACTAATAAAATTCTGTTCTACAGAGAATCCACAGCGAGCAGGGCACTCTTCATGAAACAATACAGAGGGAAACACAACACGCTTTGGTCCCAGCCTCCCCTATGAGGAAAGCAACAGGACTGTCAGACAACCAACACCAACTCATGCACTCCCCACCCACCCACACCCTGCATTTGCCGTTGTCTTGTTTTGTGCATTAAAACAAAGACAAGCCATGGTGGCCGCTCTGTGCCCCGCTGAGACACGTTTTTCCCAAAGAGAAGGGATGAGGAGGAGCGTGGAGGATCGCGCCGTTGTGCCGACACTCACTCTTCTGCCGGCCTCGTTGTTGTGCAGGTTCATCATGATGCGGGCGCTCTCGTAGGAGCCTCGCTGGTAAACTCGCTCGCGCTCCCGGGCGTCCACGAACTCCTTGGCGAAGCGATATCCGTACTCGATGTTGTCCCCGCAGCCGCCCCACAGCCAGTCCCGGGGCAAGTCCTTGGGCCGCGCGGCGCGGCTGCAGCCGCAGGAGGACAGCTCGCCCTCCCGGCACGCGCGGCTCATGGCGTTGACCACGCCGGCCGCGCTCACCGCGTAGGTGAACGCCGTCTCCCGGCTGCCTGCACAGAGACACAAGCGGGGTTAGGGGACAGCCACCACTCCCGGCCCGCCGAGGGGACAGGAGGACAAAGGCTCTCCATAGCCACCGAGTTCACTCGCACGCTAAAAGGTAGAGTAACCCTGAAGCACGCTGCCCAAAACATCCTCAGTCTGAAAGAACCGAGCAAAACCAAGCCATGGGAGCACACACAGTGTTTGTCAAGAGCAGAAATCACTCCTCGTTCGTGCTGGTGAACGCCTGGATGAGAGAGCAGAGTGGAGGTGGGTCAGGACCACGAGGCCAAGGGGGCCAAAGCAGCCATGCCTGAATGTGAGGGGAGGGAAGGGCAACAGGCCCTTCCCTCTCCTTCAGAAGAAAGAGATGTTAAATACAACTTTAAAAAGTCTGGTTCTTAAATTACTACTTCTCAAACATGATTGATGCACTTCACCCACTTGTTCCAATTTATTTAAAGCTTAAGCATTTTACAAAGTCTCCTGGTATCAAAAGAAACGTGCAGCAGAATGACACACAACTCTCCACCCTGCACATTAGCCAGACACTTCTGGAGGAGACTATTTAAAACTAACAACAACCTGTGCTGGTTATTATCCACCACTCCAGCTCCTGCGAATATGGCAAGGGAGCCCATGGACAATCATCTTTACAAATTACAGGGAAGAAAAAACCCTTGGCACAAGGTGGCCTCGAAGGTTTTCTCCTGCATCTGGTGCCCTTAAATGGAAATGGAAAACCTCAAGTTTCCAACTTTCGTTAAGAAAAGGTTACAATACCCATAATGTAGGACATGGCCACATACCATCCTATTGACAGTATCTGATCCCACCTCATTTAGATGCTGACTTCCCCGATCACTTTTCCAAGGGTGCCACAAGTTCTGACTACAACTAGCAAAGCTTTCAGACAAACACAAAATTTCCACCAGAGAAGAACACTTGAAGTTTGTTTTTCTCCTTAAGAGACAGCATCCCAATGGGTCTTTTCCAAGAAAGATTCTCAGAATGACCAAGAATAGACTAAATATTTTTTTTCTGTTTATATGAGTTAAGTTTTATATCTAATCTTTAGTCTAATCAATAGATCAAGCTGGCTTTTAACCTTGATTTTACGTGATTTTTCTTAGGGAACAGCATGGGCCTTTGTAAAATTAGGACTTTAAGAGGCCGTGTTTTGGGCAAGTCATGTATACTTAGACAGCAACATTTTTAGGCAAAATCTCTTTGTACAAGATGTATCATGACAGGTCAAATCTAATAGGAGCTTTCAAGCACTTCTGAAACATAAATAATTTGAAGTCTGGTTCATATTTAACATCAAGATGACACCACAATCAGAGCAGCTTTGTTAATATAACAGCTGTCATCCGCTGGATTAATTTTAGTAATAGATGCTGGGTTTAAATGGGAAAAATCAGAAATCTTATGTTAGGAAAGATGAGACTTAAGGAAGATGAGAAGCACTTTGCTACCTTACTTACAATGGTCTATATTCACAGACACCTGCTCTTGGAAGTATTTACATGAATTGTGGGTATAAAGGGTTACAGGAGTAGCCTTTTCAGCTAAAAAAACATTGGCTTTATGTGGTGACTTAGGCCTTGCATCTACTGCAAACTATAGCAGGGGGAACCTCATACAGATTTTAATGTTCCCGTTTGCTCTGTAACACACATTTTTGGATTAATTCCTTAAGCAAAATTTCCACTATATTGAGAGGAAAGAAACATGGTCTGCTTTGGACCACAGGACTCGCCTCTTCGTTCCATTTTTGTTCTTTTCCATGTTTAGTTAGCTCATGCTTTCACATGGTTAATTCTGCCGCTTATTGCGGGATTTAAACTCATAAAGCTGACTGTTTTTGACTAGTTTTCATTATTATCCTGGAACAAATTTTAAAGAACTTACTCTTAGTGGGAAGGAGAAGGAAAGGCTTGGGTACAGGAAGGAGAGTTGCCCTGCAAGTTCCCTCCTTGAAGATTTAGGCAAATTATAAAATAGCATCAGCTGCTGAAGTACACTTCAAGCCAACACTGCCTCAAGTCATCGACCCCAGGAACACATTAAGAGTGATGGTTCCACATGGATGAGTTACTCTGAGTTTTCAGGGTTTTTTTTCTTTTTTTTTCAGCCTTTAGGCACAACTGTGCTTTCCTTCACTGTCAAACATATCTGTCTTTTCCCACAGTCCAGGATTTCTCTCTATTGTAGCCATGGCAAGCAAACACACATTCCAAACACGTTCGAGTCCCCTCTCTCCCATATATATAAAACATAGAAATGGAACTGTTCAATATACACACACTGTAGGAAGCCACCCACAGAGCAAGGCGCTGAGCTTTACACTTGATCTGAATAAGTCTGCAAGAACAGAACCTTTTTTTTTTTTATACCTGAACATAAGATACAAAATGTTCTTTGTCTTGCATTTTAAAAGCATTCAACATCAGGCTGAAGGCAGAAAAAACTGGACCCCAACCACACGGAGCTGTTGGGGGAGGATCCAGTGATTTTGTTTCCTGTTAGCACTTAGCTGTGTGTGCAAAGCCCATGTGCAGCCTGCACGGGGCTGGCCACAAAGCCAGGAGATGGGGCAAAGCGGGGAAGGCAGCGAGCACCGTGGCCTGACCTGGGAACCAGTGCCCAAGGAGAGCAGTGCAGAACACAGGCCCTAAAATTTTACAGTTCAATAAGCCACAGAGCAAGTTTCCAAACCCAACGGCAGGTTTATTTGTACAGCTTTAGCTAACTGCAGGGTAAATCCTGGAAGAAAGACTGTCCATTGACACACGGGGCCGTGGCTGTGCCGGCAGGCAGTGCCGTGCCCGGCAACTCTCTGGGGCGCAACCAAGGGCACGTGGCAAAACCTCCCAAACAATGTGCACTCAGAGCCTGCACCTCTTGCACTGCTGGGAGCAAGGGGCATCTGACAGCCCATCACACAGGGCATGGCAGGCTGAACTCAATGGAAGCAGGCTCTGAAACTGTCCACTTTTCCTTCCACGCAGAGGAACGCCAACTGGTCACAACTGAGGGTCAACGTGAAATGCTACAACTGTTACAGCACCTTCCTTGCTCTCAGTGAATACACTCTTCATGCTCTAACTCCTGAGTATGGCTATTAACCTTGCTTCCATCTGCAATTAGAGTAAGTGGCTTAATTACATGATGAATTGCTGTGTAGACATCAGCTAATACAGTCATATCCAAGCAAAAGGGTGCAGCAAAGTTATTTAACTTGAAAGGAACCACCTTTAAATAGACCTGTCATACTTGGGGAGGGCAGAAACATCGATTCCAGAGACAGACACCACAAATCATGGGCCCCATCCTGTACACTGCTTCACACCAACAGTCCCCCGAGCTAATTTTCACTTGCTTGGATAATAAATAAGGGCTGAAAGATGAAGGCCTAAACTTTAAACAGATTAATTTCTGACATTTGTTAGATTACTAGAACAGAGAGGTGTACAGAGAAAGCTCGCTTTCATGTTATATGCTTTTTTACCTTACTCTTGCTTGAGTAAGGTAAAAAAAAAAACCTCAATGGGAGGTTAATACTGTGCTTCAAAAAGCCTAGGGAAGGTTGTTTATCTAAAATCAAATGTTCCAATTCAGTACTTTCATGCAATAGATTTTTTTCTATTTGTCTGACAATCTCCAAATAAAAACTTCTTTTGACAAAAACTGAGACCAAATGTGAATTGATGCATTCCTTCAACTTTAACTGCAGTCAGCCCACTTACAGACAAACATAGATTGAGACCGATTCTAAAACTTTTCCTTTTTTCAAAGCAGGACAGAAAAACACTGACATAAAAGCTCTACTTTACACCTCCAACTAAAAAGCATTGCTGTGTTCGCCAGTGTACTGCTCACTACTGAGAAGATCCCAACTGTCACCCAGAAAAATAGGCGTTTTTCAGTTGATTACACAAAATCAGCCATCTGACTTGGGAAAGTCAGGGGAAGGTTTCACCAAGGACCCAGTTCAACAGCACTGGTTAAAATTTTGCCAAGGCCTTTAAAATACTGTGAGGTCCCTAAATGCCAGGAAAGGCAGGCAGCACGTGAGCACTGGAGAAGGCCATTTCAAAGAGGATCTGATAGGGAAAGGGTTGGGTGTCCACCAACTTGTGATAAGATGTTAAACAAGAATCTGTCTCTTACCAGCAATGTGATTCCATTAAATGTGAGTTATAAGGACAATCACACATTTTGCCACGATAGAACCGATTTCATGAAAATTACCCTGCTACAGTACTTTAAAAATAAATCTGTTTTCCTTAAAAAGAGAAAAAAAAAAATTGCCGTATCTGGAAATAAGCAAGGAGGAATTGCCTATAAACACTAATCGACAGAGCAGCAATTTTCAGTTAACCTCTGGACCAAGAGCGATTTATTATCCAGCTGCTAACTTTGGAACTAGACATGGACATCTTTAATTTTACAAGACGCTGCTGGTTTTAATTCTTGTAGGTTGCCTTCGTTTTGTCTCAGGTTCTCTAAAAAAGAGATTTCAGGGCCTCATTTTCCTTTCTCCCCTATTCCCATACGCAAATATATATTCCTACTTTGTTTTCCAAGACACATGGCTGGACAGTGGTGGGAAATCACCTCCAGCTAAAAATAATCCAACTCCTTTGCCAACTTTTAGAAACACTTGATTGTATACAGTACTCGGTAAGAACCTGGCAAGAGATTCAAGTGCAGAACAGTGTGTGCCATACATATCCTCAGACAAGAGTTTAATCATAAAGATGTTGCTTCCTACCTATCTGCATGACTCTGCCAAAAACAGAGTTGTTGTCCACAGTGCTGCAATTCCATCTTCTATGTCTGAATTGATACTGGCACTCCTTAATGCCCGTCTTTGCACCCTCTCCAATGAACTGCATATGGTCCTGATACAACTGGCAGAGTTTCTTCTGTCCTTGGGAAAGCCCTGCTAGCTGGCTACATAGTGGCTGGGCTCCTATAATGTACACCTCTGACATCTGAACAGGGTTCATGGGGTTCATGGGGTTCATCCCTAAAGACCTGCATAAAGAAAGATTTGCATTAATAAACAGGAGACTTAAAAATAAAATAAATTTAAATTAAAAAAAAAAATCTATAAATCCCAGACAGAACTGTATCTTATACATGAGTAGACAACTCCTGTTTGTGCTAACAAGTGAGGAAAAACCCCAAACACTTAAATATGAAACTTTTGTTTTAAGGACAGGACAGAAGTTATTAGTTTCCACCCATGTGGTTATCACCATACATTAGAGACTGAAGTACGACACAGACTTGGAAGACTTGCATCTAGGCAGTCTTTTACCAGCTTAAATTGACACAGTAAAAATAACAGAAACTCCAAACAATTACAAGGCCAGGAAAATAAATAAAGCAAAAACGAAAAAAGCTCTCCAAATCCCAATTTGTCTTACACATATTTTATATTTGAGTCTGGGTTTTTCAATCTGATCTACTATAAACAAATAGGGAAACCTTTAGCAAGCCAGAAGTTAGAAACTTGCTACAGACTACTTCTAGCTTCTTCCGAATGACAACACAAAAACATACAGGCAAGTATATTCACTCTAAACAAAATCAACTTTGTTTTCTTAATTCTTAAAGTGCTCTTCACATGATACATTTCAATTAAAAAGTGGCCATTAATCCAAAAGGCATCACTGAAAACAGCAGAGAAACACCTATTTCAAGAACTCTCAACATCGTACACGACACAGATAATTTGCCAAAGCAGGAATTTAAATGTACTTCTTTATAATGAAATATATTTGTAAACATTTCAGTTACAGAAAACTTCAAACCGAAACTTTAAGTTTTTCCTTGCAAATCAGTATTTTCTCTTATACATGCAAAACTTCTAACCTAAGAGTTGAAATGTCTCTTTTAAAAGACAAACAATTATAGTTATCTAAAGATGATAAAATTCATAGAGAATCTATCATACAGCATTCTAAAAACTGTACTTTACAAGATGAGACGTTGCACATTTACCCACATTCGACAGACCCGTTCCTTTTCCTACGCAGCATATCCCAACCAGCACACTTCTCCCCTGCTGCCTTGCTCCTGCCGCACTCCCGCAGAAACAAAGTACAGCAGAAGCACAGAGACATCGAAGCGAGCAAATCTTGACACCCCCTTTCAAAACCAAGTCGATACGAGATGCTTACCACCAAGAGCTGGCTTCTATTACAACCTGGGTAAAAGAGGAGAAAACGGCCAGAGCCACTACGAGGTACTGAGAAGCCATTGTACTGCCAACTGTCCCCACAGCACCTCCGTGGATTAATACTGCACTGGATTTCTAGAGGGGGGAGAAAAAGGATCAGATTGTTTATTGCTTCTCAGACCATTTTCGAGCATTCAAGTTTAAACAACGGAAGTCTCCGGGCCCCTTTTAACTTGACTCTGACCCGCCGGCCCTTCTCCCCGCCGAGGCTCTGGTGCCAGACACAGGCACGTCGTGGCTCCCGCTCCACCGGGCAGAACCCACCCCCG
>VZTA01019330.1:88350-158273 GCA_013398855.1 Mohoua ochrocephala | reverse complement strand
AGGGGAATAATAAAGAAGTGCATAAGTTAAGCCCAAGGTCAACAATATCGGCAGAAACGAAGTCAGAAGTTCATAGATTAGCTGAATTCTTATTAATTAGCATACATTGACATATTTTGTAAAACTACAGGTAAAAATTGCTTGCTGTGTAATAATGTATCCTAATAACTCTCAGTGGGAACATCCACTTGAAGGAGAAAGGAAGTGATGATAAAGTGAATAGTAGCAAGTTATTAGAAAGATAGTATTCACTAAACAGTTATAAGAAATTCACAAATTACACATCTTATTGACTAATGTTGATGCATATATCTGTCCCCTAAAATTGCAAAGGTACTGAAAACTAGCAGATGTAAACTGCAGTGAAAAGAAATTTTAATGGAAAGTTAAATAGCAGATATAAAGAAAAGTATCTTTTGTCAGACTTAAATATACTGAAGTCCATATTGGTCAAGTTAGTATGAAGTACAATACAGAACTCAAGACTGGACATTTGATAAATATGCTATATTTTGGACAACTGAAGATGGCTTTTGTAAAGGAAATTATTACTTTGTAGACCTACTGAAGCACTTTTTATCATTCAACAGACACATGAATGCGAGTGATTTGGTTGCCTGGAGTTGCTTGGTAGGCATCTACCTTGGATTTGCTGAAGGTTTCTCCTAGAGTTTCTCAACAAAGGCTATTACAAAAAGTAAGCAGATAAGAAGGCAGGCGTGTATAACTGAGACTTTAAAAGCCAAGTAGCAGAGAATTAGAAGTAAAGATCCAGTTCCTGTTACTGAGAGAAATTGCTGCTGGACTTTTTCAAAGAGTTTTTCTAGGGCCTGTGTGGTTCAACTCATAAATGGTCTGGGAAGAGGGATGAGGGCTGTTGAGAAATGTTCCCGATTGGAGTTATTTGGGTTGGCCAGGACAAGGACAGACAGCATAGAATTCCAGAAATTCGGTACTCACAAGCCTGAGTGACAAGGCAAAAGAATGACAGAATAAATGCCCTGCAAATAAATGTAAAATGCTGCACAAGAGAGGGTGAGGGAAGGTGGGAAATTTAACATAGTAGGAAAAGCTGAGGGAAAAATTCTGAAATAGTAGAAACCTAAGAACTTCTCACACTTCAAAAGCCACAAGTAGCATGCAAAATCCAAAACAGAGCAAGAAAGATGAACAGCTTCTATACAGAAATCCGAGTAGGATGCTTCTCTTGAAAAGAAGATCTCCAAAAAAGGATTTAGATGAGGCTCACAAATCACTGGTGGCATAAAGGGAATGGACTGTTTACTCCATTAGTTTTACTCCATAGCTTGATCAAATCCTATGCAATGTAGATTCAAATTAAGATAAAAGAAATCACATTCAAAACAACCACAAAAAAAGTTCTTTATACACAAAATGAACAGGGTAGTAGACTCATGCAACTCATAACTGTTCTAAGACTTGTATAGGTTTGTGGGAATAGATTCACAGAACAAAAATCCAACAAAATCTTAATCTTTAGAAACCACATACATCTGATGAAATTTCATCAGCTAAAACTGCTGGAGGCTGAGGAATCTAGTTCTTATTCTTACTCTTCCCTGGGCATATATTTATAATCACTTCCCAGAGACAGGATGCTGTCCAGACAATTCTTATCTTAATCCACTATGGGCATTCTTCTTTTGCTATGTTTCCCCATGTCATTACTTTCAGGCAGTCCCTGAAGTGGGCATGGATGCCTTTGAGGCACCTCATCCTGTTGATGTCTGATGCATTTAAAATACTTGCTTCTCAATTTTGGATTACTCTTGGAGGGTAGAAGGGAAGAACAATCATAAAATGTAGGTGCTACAGGACTTCACTTATAAACACAGGCATCTTTTATCGGATAATGCCTGAAATGTCAGAAATTTTTCATGCTTTTACTATCGTTCAGTGAGTTTTTTGCATTATCATGTCCACGAAGTACCTTTCTTCAAATGCTGATATCCCATAAGTGAATCAGTAGACAAGTGCAAACATGGAATCTCTCTGAAAAGTTAACAAGTCTCCCAATGAGAATTGCCCTTTGCCATTGAAGAATATCTCCTGGCAACAATTGGAATACCAATGAGATTAAACATAACTTCCTCTACAGCTTTTCAAGTGAAACAACATGGCTTTATCATAGAATTAAGTAGTAACACTTCATTTAATATGTACATTAATTATTGCTGAATTATAATGGAGTGTCTAAAAAGTTGTATAATATTCACATTAATACTAAATGAATTCATTATGATGAGTGTAATTACAATGAATACTAACTACATTAATGGCAGCTAGACATGCTAGAAAAAGTGTTACCCATTTACTTGACATGTTCCAAATGGAATATATTTTGTTAATGTATTTGGAAGAGTAGTGTGAATAGCTTGAATAGTAGTGTGAAGCAGAGTGTTTAGCAGAGGTTTTTTAAGTATCATTGAACAACTAATTATTTTACTGTATGTTGGGCTTCTATGCACATATATATGTAATACAATTTGAATGCATTATCTGAATCAAATAAAAATAGTAAATCTTCAAATTAGTCTTATGCTTCTGATTGTATTTCATTTCACTTATACACATATAAGAATAAAATTCTAGATGCATGGTCAGAAAAATAGAAAGTCGGGAAACTGACTGTAAATGCTGCTGTGCCCCAGTTTTGCACTCCGGCATTCATTGTGGTGTGCACTCTACAGATCAACCGTGTTCTAGGCAAAGCCTGATGTCAGGTGGTATGTTTAGCATGCTTCTGCATTTATATTTCTTGACCTGTTGGCCTAAGCCTTACATAAACTATTCTCGCCGATGGCAAAAGAAATCTGGCTCGGGAATTGTATCTGTAGCCACATGCCAGATGTCTCACGAGCTCTCACAGTGTATTAATTGTTCACCAGTTTTCAAGGAAGAACACAGTTTGATCTATAAGATAAAATTTTAGTGGATTCAGAAAAATAAAGTGTGATGCCTAATTCAACAGGAGAAACAAAAAGAGTTACTTACAATGCTTTTTTCAATCAATAGAATGCAATTTTGCTGCCATCTGTGAAAACAAACAAAGCAAAAGAAATATAATTTCACATAGGCCACGGAATTATAGACATTTTATGTAAAAGTAAAGAGAGTATAATTAGATGTTGTAGTACTAATAGGCAACTAAAATATTATCATACTTATTCTTCCTCTACTTTGATTCAATACTTTGATTCAAAGGCAACATCATCAACTGGATTCCTTCTTTTGCAATAACATATCTAATACAGCATAAACTGTAAAAAACATTCATTGCTTTGTCCAAAGAAAAGAAAAATCAGTGGATTAGTAGGGCAAACAAGGATTGAAAATGCTGCCAAACACTTGACAAAACATCAAAACACAGCTTGATTCTTTGTTCACACAACAGAAGATACAAAGTAAAAAGTATCATCCTTTAACTTTTCTTGTATTGTATTTCAGAGGAAGATGAACTGTAGCCTTCCGGCAATCGCTAATGCAGTGTTTGTATTCTGTGTTGAGATTATCCACTTGGGTGCTGCACTGGAGCTCCCTGGGCTATTTTGACACTGCATCCAGATGCTCCAATTTTGCTTCAGTGACTCAAGAGCAGAGCCAAAATGCCTTAAAGCAATGTTCAAAGGGTTAGGTCTTGATGAACAATTAAAGTACTCAGAAGAAGTGTTTCTGAACATCTCTGACTGGTGCTGAAGTGACTTAAATGGCCTTAGTGTGACATCCAGGCAGGGAATATGTAATAGAAAGATTCAGTTCTACACTCAAGGTGAACGTGGATTTTGCCCCACATTTTTTTTTTAAAACAAAGTACAAGCACAAAAGAAAAATACTCCATTATTTTTAAGTGCAGTATATCGGTTCTAGAAAGGGTGAATATTTGTCTGCTTTACACAAACCACTTAAAAAGGTCTAGTTAGAAATATTTTATTAAAGTTGCATTTGTCATATATTCCCACTTTCTTGTTTGAGACCTAAATGATTTACTGTTTGAACACTTTTTAAAGTGGATGTAGATCCTATAGAACCTAAGCCTAATTTCACAGAACATAGAGATCTATGTACTACAACATACTTCAGTTGTCCATAATTGAAAAGTTATCTAACTCAAGGACAGTGTTATTATTCCAACTGTTAAATATTTATAGGATTGGAAACTTATTTTGGAAAGCCTCATTCATTTAATTGGAGAATAACTTTATCTATTAAATGCAACAAAACCAGAGAAATATATAAGGCTCCTGAACACAGGCCTTGAAGCAAAAAAAGCAGAGGTACCTGGTCATCTAATGCTAACACAAGTAAAAAAATTTTTAAAATTTTCTTACTAATGAAGAACAAATAATAACAATTTCATATGCTCTTGACATTTTTTTTTTGTGAAGAAAGCATAATTTAAGCTATTTTATTTATTATTTCATATTTTCATTCTTGAGATTTCGCTTGGTTTTGAGAAAAATAAACCAGGAAATGTTTCCATGTTCACAGGAGTTTCACTTTGGGGTTTGTTAAGGGTTTTATTTTTGGTTTGTTGCTATTTTTTTTCTAAAGTTCCTGAGTTGCAATTTTAGTCTTCTGATATGAGATGAAGTAAGAAAACAATTTCATGTGGCAAGTGTCATTGAAGAAGGTTTTACCTGAACAATGACAGTACATGATTTAGGTTGGAAGAGAGATTTGATACGGAATACAAACTGTGTAGCAGGTGGGAGTTAACTGTGGGAAATCTTGAGAGACACATGCTGAGAAAACTGAGGGATGTCCTGAAAGAAATTTTGTGGAGGGTGGAACAAAAAAAAAAAAAAGTCACTGCAAAAATTCACTTTGTGATCCCTCCAGCACCTTCTCCTCCTCTGTTTCTGATAACTTTGCATCTGGTTGCTACTGCCAGTTAGCTCACCTACTGTGCTGAAAATCATTCACTAAATTAAGACTCAGGAACTCTGGGTTTCATAACTGGTACCAGCAAACCTTCTGTATGACTCTGGACAGATTTGAAATATTAAAAAACTTATTCTGTATCTGTACACTACTACTGAGACATTTTCCTGCAAGAGATCAACAGCTGACCTTTGCAGGTAAGATTTTGCTAGCTTGTTTTTTTCTTCATTAAAAAAAAAAATAACCTGTACTTTGTTCTGGCTTTTCCTCACATCCGTTGGCAATGTAAAAGGTAGAGAAAAATGACTCAGATTTCATAAATGGGCAGTGTTTCTTTTGTATTGATCTTTGTGTCTGAATTGAAATAAGCACTTGTGGCCAGCAAGCTCTATTACCCCTTCTTCATATAACCATGCTAGTTCAGCTCAGTACAGGTTCTTGAATTAAGAAGGTTTAGGAAACATGGAAGTATATGCAGGAGGGCTTTAAGTATTAAGCAAATAATTTTCAGTTAGTTGCTTTAACAAAAAGGGTATTGAGAAAAAAAAAAATCAGTCATCTTCCCCCTCCTCTAAAATACCTCCAATTCAACTAAAATGATGCATTTAGTGACAAAGAATACCATATTTTGATTTCATTTGGAACTAACAGAAATATTCAGGAAATATTCAGGAACAAAAAATGTGGAGTAGAATTATCCTCTACATTCCCAAAAGTAGCATTTTTTCTCCAGTCATTAATCTGTATATTTTCCAGAGACATAGGCAACTCTGCAGAAGCTATTTAAACACAAAACTAAAGAACTGGAAATGAAAGATTAGGCTTACACGCTCTTTGTAAATCATTCATGGAAGTAAAGAGAATCCCCCCTCTCTTCACTTATTCAATAGCTCTGTGGTTAGGGCCTCATCTGATATACAATGTGGGACAATCAGGTTCAAGACCTTGTCTGCACATTCTTGAACCCACATTTTCACTTTCCCAAAAGAGTTCTTAAACCAGTGAGAAATCTATAATTGGCTTCTCTCGATCCCCATGGAAAAAGCTGTTCTGCATGGATTATTTAAATACTGAGTCAAAGAGAGAGAATGACTCTTTGGTCTGGCGGTTAAAGAATTCACTTGGGAGGCACACAGCTCGGTCAAAGTAGCAGTTCAAATAGTTCAGGTGAGAGCATACCACTGCAGAATATCCAGTGGTTAGGTGATTCCCCTGGAAGGTGGCAAATAAAGGTTTAAATCTCAGTCAGGGGGAAGGAGCTGAAACCTAGTCTCCTATATATAGGAGTTATTGCATTAAAAAACATATGGTGAGATCTTCAACTTGGTGGAGATAGAGGTGAGTGGGTGGAGAGGGGAAGATAAACAAGGGAAACAGTTGTTATCTCTTCACTACTAGTTTTGTGAATTTATTCCTGTTCCAAAACCAAAAAAAAAAAATAAAGACATTACAAATTCAGTCTGAATTTTGACAGCTTTTAAAATTAATAGTGATCAATTTATTCACTAGAATTTTATTCAGATAGTTAATGCAAAAAAATATTGTCTTCCTTGCAGGCTCAGATTAGACTCATAATTAAAGACTGGATTAAAGTTTTTTGCATATATGAAGCTGCCCTGGACATATAGTGTGCATATACAGAGTAAACATAGTGGAGTTGGGGTTAACTGCTATTTAAGAACAATTCTATGAATTACATTCTAAAATTCCGTGTGATGAGATGGAAATATTATAGTAGAAGCTCACTTAACATTTCAAATTGTGCAAGGTATATTCAGAAGACTTTTTATGAGAAAGGAATGATGCTTTTTTCTTTTTTTTTTTTGGAGATCATATCAGGACACAAAAGAATTCAGTACAGTTCATCTGGAACCAATGTATCTTCCAATTTCTTATATCATGGTTGTAAGCCTCCTATTTTAATGCAGTATTTTATATTTCATTTATTATATAGTGCCTCCAACACTGGGCACACACTTGAGTCTGTTTTATGAGAAACTTAATCATTTTATTGAATAACAGAAAAGTAAACCTGAATTCCTGAGTACTTGCCATCAACAGTGATCTGAGAATTCATTTACTTACCAGAACATTAGATAAAGATCTTTGTCGTTGTTCATATTTGAACAAAGCATAATTCATTTACAGTATTTAAATATTATTTTTCTTTCATTGTCAATATTTCTCTCCTAAAACCTTCATGTTTTTCTGACAGCATTCAGAAGTTCCAGGGATATCAATGACAAGTTAACTGCATGTAAATCTTTCAAACACAAAATGTGTTTCAACAGCAAAAGGGTGGTGAAATGTTAAACTAGAACTAGAGCACAGCTTCGGATAAAGAAGCATTTTCAGCTTAATACAATTACTCCAATAATTTAATTTACCTAATATATAAATGTTACATATTCAGAAATATTCATTCTTAGGCCGCTCCTACACAGCATTATTGCCTGCTGGTCTCAAAAAGCACACACAGTCACTATTTAGTTCTTAACAAGAATGTAAGAATATGCTGCTGCTTTCACACAGCAATTTTTTTCACAATATGAGTGCATGCAAAAATAATAAAATATTTTCAAATTTTCCTGCTAACAACAAGAGTAAATTATTTTTTTTAATCTAGCTTTTTGCCAGTGAACATGCTCATTTACATAAATTTTGCTTCTCGTGGGAAGTCTAACTTTTTATGATTCCCATGTTACATTTTCCCCCCAGCATTTCCAAAAAAGTGAAACATCTTTTCCAGTTAAGAAGTTCATACATTTTTAAATTAAATATCTTGGGGGAGGGGGAATAAAGTTTTAGTGTTGGAAATTCCCAATTTTCAACTGACTGAAACAAAAATAAAATAATCTTAACATAAATCTACTTTATAAGCGTATTTTAGACCTGTAATGTAAATGAAGAATTATTGATAAGTGATGTCTGCTAATAACATTAATGTTGTTTCTATCTCAGATATATTCATGGGATAATGATTAAATGAAAACCAGTAGGTACTATGGGGAAGCTCATCCTCTTATGACTGACAGTTGGAGCAGGTGTTAGTGTCGGTAATAGTGGAAATTGTTATTTGGATTTTACTGGCTATTGTACCAGGCTGCTGATAAATACACAGTGCTCTAGAGGTACTTTCACATAAAGGATAGCCTGACACTTTTGTAGAATTTTGTGTTTCAGCTACATAACAAGTATTTCAAAAAAGAAATATATAACTAAGTGGGCTTCGAATATTTTTTAATATATTATGGATCAAATAGTAGAAAAAACCCCAAACAAACCAAAACAAAAAATGTTCCTCATCACGTTATTCAGAAATACTCATAGAGTGAAAATATCTTAATGCATTCAATATGTAAGCAAACCAGAAAAAGATTCAGGTTTTGCTAATTACTTTTGAAAAAAAAACTGTATTAAATTTACAGATGCAATTTTTCAAAATCACTGTGTGATTTTCCTACCTGATCGCTACTGAATAATAATTTGCCTAAACTTGCTTCAACTTCAGCATCACTGAGAAAAAAAACATTAATGGAAAACTCAGCACAAGGCAATGCAGCTTCCATCACAGAAAAGAAAGTTTATGGCTGAATCCTCCATGATCAGGATTGGGCACAAGACTTTATCAGAAATAAAAGCCCCACACACCAACAAAAATCACATCAACAACACTTAGGCAGACTAGTTTTAGCACATATCGTATTGCATTTGTTGGTTTTTTAACTCTGAAATAGAAAAGGACAAAGTAAAAATGTACATCTCAGTATAAAAATATGCAGACTTTGTTGGTTAGAAATTAGTTAGAAAACCATACAGGGATCCTTTGTGACTAAAAAAAAAAACAGATAAAAAAGGCTAATTAAGAAGTGAAAGCTAATATAATAAGAGAGTTTGGTGCTACATTGCACCATACTCTTACCCAAATTTTTTCACTAATTTATACGTGTAAAAAAAAGAAACTCAATTGTTCCTGGGTTATTGGTCTCTTTATCTTGCATATCAATTTAGGCAGTGTACCAGTACAACTAACTTCCATTGCAGTATTCTTAATTATCTACCATTAAACTCAAATTTTGCTACTTTTGTTGCTGAGAAAAAAGAGGAAGAAGCCACTGTATTTGTATTGTCATCTCATTTCCAGTTCTCCTAAGGGTCTTTTTTCAAACCAAAGTGAGAATCTTTCACAATCTTAAATATCAGTTTTTATTTCTTTAATTGGGTGTTTCTATCAGGACCTTTTCAGTGAACTCTTCACATTTTAATATACTTCTGCTTCACTACTCTAGCTGATTGTTTCAGAGGTTGTGCAGAACACATTCCTGATCTTCATGAAAGCTGCTTTCAAGGTCTTTCATATTCTGCCATAATCCCCTAGTAATTACAAAGGCTCTCTTTGCAACAATAAGCAAGTCTGAGAGGAGTTCTATAACCCTACATCACACAATAAATTGTACTTGGACATTTCAGTTAAATGGGCTTCCCTTGAGCCCCCAACTTGCATACAAAATCTGTGAGATGCCAAAACACAAGAACTGAAAGGTTATGATGATGGTAACTGTCTCTATACAAAGCATTGATTAAATGAAATACAAAACACAGCTTGGATAAAGCCTTTAGTTGGGGAGCAGTTAAGACCTCATTAGAAAAGCAAAGTTGACAGAGCTTAAAAACACTCATTTTATGCCTGATAATCATTAATCATCTTTATAGATATTTTTCTCCTTTCGGACTTTAAAAGTGCTTTTGAATGTTCCTCTGTAAGTACTCATACTTTTACTTTTGTTTTGTTTTACTTTATTTTTTAGGGAAAAATGTCTCTTCCTGTCAAAAGAAAGACCTTGCCAGATTGTTGACTTAGTTGCAACCATTGCTTTCAGGTATATGACCCATGAGCTATCAGAAGTCACCTTTCCAATTACTGTACATATAGAAAGGAAAAACATAGAATACATATCTTCAAAAATACTAAATCCTCTTTCTCCTCTTGTCATTTTCCATCGTTGAATTTTCTTTATCTATCGCTTGTTGATCAAGAACATAATCATGTGGGTTTTTATATTTTTAAAGGGCTACACCAAGTTCCATCTATAACTCAATCCCAAAATTATAAGAGTCCAGAATAAAGTAAACCCCTACCATATACCTGATCTTACCTTGGTCTAAAAAGCTATAGAAAAAAAGAAACTGCTTTATGCAGTTTCCTGCCAATACAACTGGCCTAAACTATGTTAAATAACAAGGGATAAGAATACTGTAGCATAAAAATGATCTGACAACAGTCTCTACTTTTGAAAGGCCATCCATAATGTTAAGATCAATTTTGTTTAAAAGCTTGTGATGCTAATTTCTGACGCTGTGGCAATATATAAGATGCCTTCTGTTACCTGTTCCCTTAAATTTTCCAACTTAATACATTCTGTGTTTTTCACTCCTTAGAGGAATATTCCCTACAAAGAACTGGGGAAGCCAATACCTACTAGCAAAAATGAGTCTAGGAAACTGTGCAAATGATTTTAAAAATTCTTCATCTGTGAGCAACATCTGAAAGAAAATCAAACGAAGGGGTTTTTTTTCTCATTTCTTTTGTTGACATGGTAAACTTTAACACTGATACCAAACACAGAAAACAAGGACAAGAAAAGATTCCAGTAATGTGTTCCTCACTTTTTGCTTAATAACAGAGGTCTTTGAACAATCAGCAATTATATGGAAATCTCACCATTGCATTTCAGGTTTACCTGAAGGCTGTTTAATTCTGGGAAGTCTCTTATCCGTATTACTATAGGTAGTTTGTTGATAAGTATGTTTCTGTCTCTCCAAATGAAACTTTTTATTACTTTTAATAAATATTCAAATACTCAATGAGCCAGAGACAGTAAAAATTATTCTATTCCCTGTTTGTTGAAGCAATTTACATGGGAAACCCAAGTTCTAATTATTATTCTAATGAATATTTATATATTGCATAGAAAGTGGAAATACACCAACAAAGGCAATGTCTGAAGGTGTTACAATTAAGGTACTTGCAGGAAAGAAGAGGAGATGCAGGTTCAAGTGAGATTTGCCTTCCCCTTCAACATGTCAGCTGATTATTTTTTAATAGCTTTATCATTGAATGAAATGGACCTGATTCTCTTCTTTAATTCAGTTCATAAATTAATTCTAGGTTTAACTATTTCGTTACTTCCATCTAACTTGGTTGCTTTTAAAAGTCACATATTTATGGTAAATTCATTCAAGTAGACATACTGCTGCAAGTGCAAAAAACATACTTTGGAAGACTTTCACTGTGTTTCTGGAAACAATTGTAGGTAAAAGCTATTAAGAGACATGCACGTTTTAATTTGTTAACCTTATATTAGCAGGTGCAAACTTCAGGTGCTGTCTCCACTCATAGTCACTTTATATTCATTTTAAACCCAGAAATATTTGTTACCACGAGCAACCTCCTACTCCCGAAGAGAACGGCAACCAGTGCTAAAGTGCAATGGTACAAGGCACTTTGTAAAGTGTTACTTAATAAATAAAACAAAGGCTATATGGGAATGTATGGCTGTTTCACTACAGGAGCCTCTACAGAGCGCACAATACGTCAGTAAGAGTAGGACATGATCAGTCAGGGATGACAATAATTAGGCTTGTATCAGAAAAAGGCAACTTCCCCTTCCTCATAAAGCATGAATGGAAAACAATAAGAGTTAGGAAGTACTCCAAATGTATAGAAACAAGGAATGAATATGACTTTCATATGAATAATTAAATGATTGCCCGTGGGCTGTATACATCTAATAGTGAAGGTGCATGCCTTTGCTTCCTTTAGCAAAGCAAATACTAGGGCCATTTTTTTTAGCCTTCTTATAATCCATCTGCTGATACAGCACCATTTAATGCCTTGATAAAATTCCTAGTAATGACTGCAAACTTTAATTTTATGCATATTCATTTTATGTCTAAATATTTTGATAGTATATTCCTCTGGATTCTCCTTCATTATTCTCTCTCAGAACTTGAAGATATTCATCAGAAGATTAAAACAAACAAATAATAAGCCACCTCCAAGACATGAAGACCTGAGTGGGATCAAAACAGACAAACTCAGTGTTCAGAGACTTTACCAGTACTTAAGCATTTTTTCCTTAACTTAGAATGGAAAAGGGAGTGGAAAACAGCCTCAAAAACTACAATATAAATGGTAAAACTAAATTAGCACAGAAAAAAGCCGCTAAACTAAACTAAAATGAACCAGAAGCCTAGGATTTGTGAACTAGTTCCCAGGAATATAAAAGATGGTGCCTGTTAGCTGCACATACACTACTTAAGGGACAAAAGTTGGTACCACATCCAGCGTTGAAAGTACTGTAGCAAAAATTACTTTATTAAATCTATGAGGTTTTGGTTTTTTCTGTTTTTTGGTGGGGTATTTTTGTTTGGGTTTTTTGTTGTTGTTGTTTGTTTGTTTTATTTTTTCTTCCTTTTTTTTTTTTTTGTTGGTGGTGATGGTGCTTTGGTTTGGTTTTTTTTAAAATTCAAATTTCTCTGGTAGGGTACCTGCAACAGTTTCACATTTCTTTAAATGTATGCCATGCATTTGGGTCTTCAGCAATAACCTGTAGCAACATCAACAACTTACAGCAGAAACGCACCTTTTCCCACTGCTGATCCTCCTTGCGAAGATTTAATCAATTATAATCTTTGTGGGGGGAAATAAAATATTAGATTATGATGTATTAGGGTTTTATTTACTTATTTGTAAATGAGTCTTACACAGTGTACTGCAGAGAAATACAGAAAGACTACTGTATGATTTAGGGAACATTTGTCTTCATGCAATGTTACAGGCTTGGGTAGAAGTGTCTGGAAAGAGGCCTGGTGGAAAAGGATCTGGGGGTGCTGGTTGGCAGCCAGCTGAACAGGAACCAGCAGTGTGCCCAGGTGGCAAAGAAGGCCAACGGCATCCTGGCTCATACTGGAAATATGAGCCTTCCTGCAAGAAGGACCAGGGCAGTGATTGTCCCCCTGTACTCAGCACTGGTGAGGCCGTAACTCCAGTGCTGCCTCCAGTCCTGGGCCCCTCAGTAAAAGAAAGACATAGAGGGGCTGGAGTGTGTCCAGAAAAGGGTAATGAAGCTGGTGAAGGGTCTGAAACATAAGGAACGGTGGTTGTTTAGCCTGAAGAAAAGAAGGCTCAGGGGAGATCTTATTGGTCTCTACAACTGCCTGAAAGAAGATTATAGTGAGTTGGAGATCAGCCTCTTCTAGTGGCAACCAGTGACATGACAAGGGGAAATGGCCTCTTAGTGGCACCAGGCAAGGTTCAGGTTGGATCTAAGAAACAGATTCTTCACAGAAAGGATGTTCAAGCCTTGGAATGCACTCCCCAAGGAAGTATAATGTCACCATGCCTGGAAGTGATCAAAAAAGACTGGATGTGGCACTTTGTGATACGGTTTAGTTGGCATGGTGATCTTGGAGGTCTTCTCCAACCTATTCTATGATTTCTATGTGTATTGGATTCGTGTAGTTAAATTGTTAGTTAGTAGAGGGTAGTTAATATTCCATATTTTGATGATCTTAATTTTTAGGTTTGAGAACATGATAATTGCACAGTTTTATGAAGCATGGCATTCAAAGAGAGATTAAAAAAAGGAGAAACCCAAGAGGAGACTCCCTATACACACTTCTAGTTTTAGCAATGGAACTAAGCCCTTTTTAAAACTTCAGTTGTATGGAAATCACACTACTAGGATGGAGAAAATATTAAATATTTTCCCTAAATGGCTCTTTTTGTGCACCTTACTGGAGCACAGCATATACTGACTAAAATAAATTGGAACTACTACAGAAACATTGTCTATACTTAAAAAAGCTTATCCAGTTTCAAATTGTATGCCTATTCATCATAATTAATTGCGGGAGCTAACTTTTTTGGCTTAACACTTATTTACAACTAAAATACTGGCATAATACCTTGGAATGGTATTTTGTGCACGTATTCTATGGATTTAAACAGATATAACTTTCTAAGAATGTGTTAGCTAAAGGAAAAAAAAAAAAAAAGGGCAATTATGGGACCAAAAGGTAAGAAAAAATAACGTGTATTGCATTGTAACAGCTCTTCATCTGCACCATGAATATAAAATTCTCCACAGATATCCACAGATTTCAGACTGGATATGAAACTAGATAGAATCATTAGATATTCCTTGGACACCCATGTCATATTTCACATAAGTAAATCCTCTACCCATTAAAAATAAATTGAAGCTTTCAGTAACTCAAATTTTATCAGGATTTCGGACATAGCCTATTAGCAAGAACAGAAATTCATCATTCTATTTAAAAGACTTAAGTAAAGAATTCCATGTTTTTCTACAGTGCATACAATCAGCTTTGTATCTCAGTGAAATGTCAAGAAAAGTAGGTGATGCTGCATGGAATATGGGAACCTTACACATGGTTCCTGCAGTTTAATTTGTACTGATACTGTATGTACAAGAATGTGGTGGTTTGGTTTTTTTCTGTTCTTCTAAACTGATAAAATAGTTCTATGGTCTCTACAACTGTTTTTTTTAATGTTCACATATCCCAGAAAACTATTAACTGTCTGCCACAGTAAAAAGGTAAAATCAATGACAATCTCATCGTTTTTACCGATTATTGTCCTATTAAAATTCAGAAATTTATCCTTCACAAAATGATTAATGAATTTTAGTCTTCCAACTCAAACACTTAAAATAGGAAAAAAACCCCAAACCAGCCTCCTAAAATTTAAAGATATTAATTTCAACTTCAACTACTGTACTAAGTGGCGTCTCTTGTGGTCTAGTTATTGGTAAGAGAGAAAAAGGTCATGTTCTTACAATTTAAACAGTAATGTATGAAATGAAATAACTGTGTTTATACACACAACAGATAAACATAATCCCTACTGAAGTTATATTTACATTATACCTATACACAGACACTCCTGCATTTATATGTAAAGATCTGTCTGGAGGAGTTTACAAATTGCTACTTTATTTATTCCTATCACAGTGTCTGTGATGTTATTTCTAATTTTCTTTGCTCCTGTGAAGCAGCATACTGAACTCTTAAGGGAACAGAAAACATACAAATGCTATTACAGTACACATTTCTAAGCAGCAGGAAGTCTGTAGTAAGTGTCAGAGATAGATCACGATTTTATTGCACATATAAACAGCCACTACCAGTTGTTCTGTGCCAAAGGGTCGTGGTATGCATCATCCATGCTGTATGTTTAACCACCTCAGATTTTCAGAAAGGTAACAGCAAGCTTAAATTACTGAAAACAAAATGAAATCAATGAAATCTTTTTGATACGTGTTAATCTCCAAAACCAGAACAAAAACTTAAATCATACTTCTTTCCCAAGGGAACGAAAAGACGAGGGTTTCTCCTTATTTTCAAATATATGAAAACATATTTGAACAGTGAAAACTATGTGCATTTACACAAATGTTTAAGATAAACACATGTGCGCCCCTAACTAGACTCATAAAGGAAATGCATGTATGCCATATATTTCAGGCGTGCACCATAGAGCTCAAGGGCATGTTTTTAACCATTAAAATGTATAAGCAGTTTACGATCAAGCACTCTGTAAAAGTATTTCATTCACAGAGAGTGAAAATTGCATGAAAACTGGAAAATTTCAGAATTTACACTGCAATGATTGTATATATTTTGATTTTTTTTTATTCAATATAGAGATTATTTTATTAATAACCACTTTAAGAATGAAAGCATTGAATTCATACAAATGAGGTACACTTCTAAGTTATTATAATAAATTCCTTACACTGGAATATCACCATTTCTGAGATCAGCTAGGATTCTTGAACTAAAAAAAGGCCACTGCATGGTGCCAGGCTTTTATGAAGTCATTTCTTTGTACAAAAGAGCTTCACTGCAGAAAATAAGGAATTTAGAGTAATTATAGAATCCTATTAAGATACTGTGAATTGGAAGTATGTGGATATAGCAATTCTATTAGAGTTTCAACAAAACAAAGTCCTTTGAGTCGTAGTTTTCTTATCCCTCATCTCATCTAAACATCTAAGTGCATTTGAAAGCAGTATCACATATGCATTGGCTGTTACAAACACATACTTCCGAGACCGTCTCACAAATCATGTGAGAATTTGTCTTTCTCATAGAGTGGTTGTCACTGACAATTACCTTGATTCTTATCTAATATTCAGAACACCACTAAAAAAATAATTTAATTATGAAAATGCTCTATATAGCTTTCTTTTCTCAAACAATCTCAAGGCTCTGGACTATTTCTAAAAATATTTGCTAGTGAATTCAGAGATAAGGATATTTATAAAAGAGTTAAACTCAAAAGAAACATTACCTTCCAAAAATAATTTTCCCTCCTGTAGTAAAAAGACAACATAAATTTAACTGAACCAAATATTCAATAGACAGGTTTTAAAAATTATAGTCTTCTCTGCATGAAGCATGTTCGTAACCCCATTAATATGAATGAAAGTTAACCATGCACAGGAGAAAAAGAACACATTTACTGTATGTATACTTGCTCTTTGGAATTTTTGAATATTTCATTTTAATAAATATATTTTAGAAAGATGTCTAGTTTATCAGAACAAAGGCTTTGGTTTCTGTTTTAAAATTACTGAGGCGCAAGATAAGACCAGAAAAGTTCACCCGGCCATGTATATTTTACTGCAAACATGTCATTTTAGACATCTTTCAAAGATGTATCTGGATCTGAAAAGCAATCCTACTGAGGCATTTTTTTTGCCAGTGCTCATTCACATATTCATGCAATGTAAAATCAATCAAAGCCAAAAAGCCCTTAAATATCAACCTAAAATTGAACTTAAAAAAAAAAAAGCTTCATATCAAATCTTTATATGAAAATATGAAGTTGCTTTATTTTGTTTTCCTGTATCTTCTCTGTTAAGAAAGTTCAGCAACCAAATTTATGAAAAAAAAATTAACTACTACAACAGTATCAATGCATAGATTTAACTCATTCTTTTGGGGACTCTTCTATTTGGATAGAGGAGCAAGTGAAGCCATTAATAACAAGTAGCTGTTGGTAGGAGCAAGGATGCAGCGCCAACTTGAGAATCCAAGCTCAGCTTCCTGAAGTGTGACATGGAAGAGATTTACTCTTTCACAAAAGGGGTAACTTTCAAGTCTCTATCTTTCAAAATACAAGGATTACAGACGCCTCCAAGTATTTTCAAAATTATACTCTTATTTCAGACCTTTAAAAATATTATATAAATTACCTAAACAACTGTTTTATCAAAATGGAAATGAGAGAGTGATGAAATACTGCAGGTTGGAAGGAAGAATGCAAGTCTGGAGGCCATCAAGCTGAACCTACACAGAGCAGAGACACCTTAGGTCTGGTTGCTTAAGACACCTTGTGAATAAACACTAAACTAGGTTGTGAGTACCTCCAAGGATAAAAAATTATTAGAGTCTCTTAACAGCCTACTGCACTTTTCGACTGTTCTCACTGTGAAACTGTTTTCTCCTAATTTTTAGGAGAAATATGCCTTGTTGAAATCTGCAGTCGTTGCCTCTCATCCTTTTATGATTCAGAAGATACTTTGAGGACAACGTGGGTCCATCCAGTCTATATGTGTTTATTAGATGGAGCCAACAGTACCAATCTCCGTTTAGCACGATCATGCTATGTAAATGAAAATTGTGAGTCAAGACAAATCTATCATTTTATTACACGTGACAATTTGTTGTCTAAAATAAGCACTCAGATATTTTTACATCCAAATCTTCGCTCTAATTGTGATATATTTTGAACACAAAGTCTCCCACATCAGCATTTAAAATTACATGCAGAATTTGTAAAATACATATCAGCTGTAATTTTTATGTTAGACAAGGAGGATGATATTTAAAGAAAATGTTACAATTAGGAAAAAAAATGCATATGAAAGTGCCAATCAAAGCAGTAAATAACTCAGAACATTTGCAGTGGGGGAGCACCTGAAACTTTGCAGCTATCGTATCAAAGTTGTATATAAATTTTTATGCTGTTACTTTCTTTTTAAACATTGCTAGGAGATCAAATTCAACAATATTTTGGCAGCCTAAAATTACACTCTTCTGACCTTGACATTAGTATTCAACAGCACTGATGAGAGAATGACAGCTTCTCCATCCTACTGGGTGATCTTGCAAGCTTTTACCTTCATGACTATGGAGTTTCTGTCAAATATGCTTACAGCTGAATGATCACATTCTTTTGAATTATGAAGTGGCTGAAAACTGTGCTAATTGGGTCCATATTGATGTCACTCAAAGATTAAGTAGCCTTAATACTTTTCAAAGTTAGATAAATCCTTGTAATTTTACTGCACATTAGCTGTAACATATATTTGCCGTGAATCATTTACAATACCTAGAAATCACACTTATAGTATTACTGGGAAACGTTTAGAAGTTTTAATGCATCAAAATTAGAAGAATAACGTTTCTAAAAGTAAGGGAAAAAACCCAATTAAGTACAAATTTTAAAATTGCAATTATAAGTAAAAACACGCGTAAGATCTTGTGTGTAGTGCTATGGAATTTAGTTGAATTAGAAATCAGAAAGACGGAAATAATGAACTGCAAAGCAGTGCTTGCTTATAGGGAATCTGGGCTCTGGACAAGAATTACACTGTTCTTGAGTACACTGAAGATTATCCTGTGATACTCTCATTTAGGCCATCTCTTCTACCGTTAGTGACTTGCATTCCCAGCTTTTAGAATTAAGATCAATGAAGTTCAACAGAAGAACATCCAGTTGTGCCATGGATATCTTTAGTCTTTCAAGGCTCAGCCATCTGCTTCAACTACTCAGAACCTGAATTATAAGTATTCCAAATCCATAGGAACAGTTATATAATCAATTTTTCTGTTACTTCCCTGAGTTACATACCCTTAGATAATGAGACAAAATTTCAAAAGTAGAAAAATGAGCAAATGCATTTCTTAGCTGTAAGAAGTAGCAGCTTAGCCATTCTTTAGCTTGCCCCTGTAATTTACCCAACTTTTGACCTAGCCTGCAGAATTTTTAAAGACACAACTTTCCTGCTTCAGTTGCTTAAATGATGTCACCTTTTAGACCAAGTATTTTCAACATCCTGTTCCTTTTATACCTTAAATGGATTTCCCTATTTTCCCCTCCCCTTCTTTGTGTACAGTCCTGGGCTAGAAACTGGCATTTCTCATGGTATAAATTATGTATGTGTCATGTCCTTCTCCCTTTACCTTTAAAGCTATATATGAATTCTATTATATACCTTAACACAGCTCTGATTACAGATGTCTACTATTTTTTTTTTTTAATGACATGACATACATATCCTGGTATATAAAGAAGTATGACACATATGTGATTTATTTTCCCATACTGTATCTGAAACCGATTTAATTTCTGCTGTTGATAGAGACTGAAAGACCTCCCGTGCTCATTAAAGTGAAAGAACTTGTAGAGCGAACACACAGCTTTAGTCAATTCTGCTCAGCAAAACCAATATATCTTGCTCCAAAACAGTCAAGTTAAAACTGCCTTTATGTTGTACTTTTGTATTTTTATGTTCCTCCATGACTTTTGTTACATACAGTACAATTTCTAATTTTTTGACCAATTTGATTTGCATGTAGAGAGCTATTTGGACCCACACTAGTCCTAATCACACTAGTGGGTAAATATTCAAAAGTAGTTGCGGGTAAATACTCATCAATGAATTCCAAGTATCTGATGTTGCATCATATCTCTTGCATTGTATAAAGAATACGTAAGTTTTTAACTTTTTTCTTGTTTAAATTTTTTGCATAACTTGTTAGATTATTTTGCATACCTTTGCAGTTTATATCCTAGAAGGTGAAGAAAAAGCATATTTTCTTATATAAAAATAGGCAGCCTGTTTCAGCCTGGATCAAAATAGTAGTGCTTTCTCTGTTAATTTATTAGTAGCATAAACAGTCTGCTGGCCAAAAAAAACTTAGAACTTTACACATTTCTGAAAAAGTGAGCAAACTAGTTAGGAAAATCAAATATCAAAATTTCCTGTTTCTTGCAAGGAGATTCTCCTGCATCTAAACAGTTATCAGCATCTCAAGAGCATCTCACATATAAAATGAGACTGAAAGTTTTATTGATGGCTTTTAAAAAATATGAAAATAAAAGTGTGAGAGAAGGCAGAAGTGAATGAAATAAGGTCAGCTTGGCTCTTCTAGGTTATTTCTGGCATAGTAAATACAAAAGTGATTCCATTTGTTCACTTTCCTTAAAAAACTTAGCACTATTTAATAAGTACATTGGGAAACAGATCCAATAGTAAAATTAGGGGTGTAATCCACAATTTAGAAAGATATTTCTGTTCACTTACAAGTGGGAAAGATGAACGCTTTTGGACAGAATACAAGAGAACAGCATGCAGAGCAAAGAGGGGAAAAACTACTTGAAAAGCCATCGAGAATAGCCCAGATGATCATTTTAGGGACAGAGACCATCTGCAACTCCTTCCTCTTAACAGCATTATTCAGGGTTTTAGGGAGACATATTGAACCACTTGGGAACTAATCTCTCCAATGCTAGCATACCTGTACTCTCCTCTTTTAAAGAACTGAACAGGCCTTATTATCCTAATTTACAATGTGGGTACTTTTAGTTGAGGTGCTGACCTTTAGAATAGCAGCTGGAACATTACTCAGAGTGGAAGAGAAAAATCTTTGCTGTAACTAAAAGGCTTAAATCCAGATTCTATCTCCTCGGAGAGCACCATATCCAGGTTTTCAGATGGTTAGGGACTGATTTATGGATAATTGAGAAACAAGATGGAAATACCTACCGAAATCACAGTCAAAATGTGCCATTGGGTGACACTCCTCCCCCAAAGCAACCAGCATTCCCAAGTCCTTCAAGAGTCATTATACCAGCAGGAATAAAAACCCCTAAGTCAGCTCATGATCCACTGGCCATACAAAATCCCAGCATGGAACCTGAAAACTGTTTATTGTAAGACAGATAACAGATTCTGAGGCCCACAGCTTAGAATCTACAACTCTACAGAGAGTACTTGATTGTGAAAAATAATCACAGAATCACGGAACGGGTCAGGCTGGAAGGGACCACAGTGGGTCATGTGGCCCAACCTCCCTGCTCAAGCAGGGTCATCCCAGAGCACATGGCACGGGATTGTGTCCAAACAGTTCTTGCATATCTCCAGTGAGGGAGACTCCACAGACTCTCTGGACAATCTGTTCCAGTGCTCAGTCACTGCACAGTAAAGAAATTCTTCCTCATGTTCAGATGGAACTTTCTGTGCATCAGTTCCTATAAAAGCAATTGTCAGGCAATAGCAACGCAGGGGATTACAATACATTAACGCTAGGTTTAGATTCCTGTAGTCTACCTGAACTCTTGTTTAGGTAACAAAATAGGATCTTTATTTCTTGCTTTTAAAATTTATTATTAAATTAAGTATTTGACTCCCAGCATCGCTGAAGCTCTAAAGGTTAAGTCTGAATAGCTCACTTTAATTAATAACATGTTCTTCCTATCATAGACACATCTCTTTTTCTGTACAATCAGCAGCTTTCAGCTTTTTATGTATTATCTCTATAAGACAGCTTGATAACTTGATAATTTGTTAATGACATAATTGCTTCTTATAAAATCTATCAAGTCTACTAACCTCTAATTGTTACTCTCTGCAGCTGATTTTTGAAATTGAACTCAAGAGATTATATTGATTATTGGAAAAGAGCCAGATGTTCCCATTGAAACTGAAGGTAGAAAAATTCACTGATGAAAACCTAACTTGTCTAAGAAAACATTGGTAGATTATTTCATAGAGGTTTTTTTGAACAGGAAGTCTAAAAACAAATTTCCACCAAAGTGTAAACAACTAAACATTCTAAAATATTAGCAGATGTGTCATAACCCTGAAGTTAATTAGTTTTGTGGCTTTATTGTGATTTATTTTTTAAGCTAAACACATAATTAGGAAGAAAAGAGCAAAAATACCCCCTAACATTTTACAAACCACTTGAAATTGGCTTGACACGTCAAAATAAATTCAGTGGTAAGTTGCCTTTGCTTATGTTTATATTTCTCATTTTGCTAATAGGCTATGGTGTATCTGTGTGCCTCACTCCATTTAACATAACATGCGCTACTGTGCTGCATTTAGGTGAAGTCCAGACACAGCAGGACTTGACATTATGAACCACAGCCAAGGATGAGGTCCCTTTCAATCCTTTCTCCTTTTCGGTGGTCTAAATTATTAGTTCAAAATCTTATTACTGACAGCATTTAGAATAAAATCACATGACAATTACTGCTGCATTCAATGGTTTGCTATTTTTTAAAAAAGACGAAAGAAACCCAAAAGCAAAGCAAAGCAAACCACTCCCCCATCCCAAAAAAACAAAAAACCAAAGGAAAAAAACCCCAACCAACCAACAAAAAAACCAACAAAAAACCAAAACCAATCAAAAATCCCCCCCACAAAAAAAACCCAAGAGAGACAAAAAACCACCACACTGGCAGATATTTACAAGTAGCAGCAACTTCATTTTGAAGTAAAACAACAGATGCTGACAAAGTTTCATAGTACAAAGTTGAGTGATGATATACCCTCAATAATTTTGTAGCAAGAGCCTGCTAGAGTGGATCCACCAGAATTTGTGTAACCAGAAAAAAAAGGTATGTTTCATTTTAAAACATCTGAACTCAAATTACTGTAGTTCAAATCAGCTGTATTGCTAAAATAAAGAGAGACAATAAATCTTGCTTCACAATGTAGTTTTGTCTCCATATAAGGAATCTAAAACTTTGTTCTCAAATATTTAAAGGAGTTTGACTCTGAACAGTATCTTGGCAAAGAAAAAAATAGTTTTTAAGTGCTTTCAGGTGCACTGACCTAAGTTTTTCAGGCAAACATACGTTTGCTACTCACACCAAATTACTTTAAAGGCACCATTGTGGAACAAAACCTAATGTGATCCAGAAAGAACTTAATATATCCTAATTCTCAGTAGTATCTTGTTAGGGAGAAAATTTAATTTTAAATATTTTTGTCACTTATTGGAAGGTATAGCTGCAAGGCTATGCTAGGTGTTGACTATGAACATTGTCTGGACAACAAAAAAGTGGCAAAATGAAGGAGAGGAATATGAACCTGGGATCCATTCAAGCCAAAAGTAACTGAACCTGCGATACAGTCTCCAAGTCAAAGCATTTCCTTCTCACTAGCTCTTAAAGGAGCTTTACTTAAGCTGGAGATGTTTCATCCTCTTAACTTCTAATTCTTCATAGAACAGATCTGGGTTCTTTATCCTGCCCTTGGATAGTACCAAGTGTATGATGTCAGCTATTGCAGGACCTACTTAAACATTTATTGGACGTGTCCTTAAGTGCTTAAAAAAACTCCAATATCCTTTATGCCTGCATATTGCAAAGCTTTTTAAAAAGTTTAAACTACAAAATCATCCAGAACTTGAAACTGATTATATTTATCAAAAGGTAAAAAAAAACCCCCTAATGTTAGTTTATTATTCTAAAAAGTTTTATTATAAGGATCTCATCAGACTACAAGCACAAACTATGGAATTTACTCTATGCTTCCTGCACTAATACCACGCCTTCTAGGAAAATCCAAATGAGAGTATTGGTACCAGGACTCCGTGTTGGTTTTACTATATTTCTTGATAATCTGCTAGAGTAGATCTGTCTTTAAAACAATGCTACATTTCTCAACATGACTGGTTAAATGAATATATTTTGTCCATGTAGCCAAATATTATATTACCCCCTGAACCAAAAGCGTTACATCAAAAATTGATCTTCAGACTGTTAGTTCTTGCTGACACTGGGTTTTTCCTATGCAATGACTTCAATATATTGCCCTTCCATCCTCTGTGTATCTTTTTACCTTGGTTATACCTCATTCTTAATAACAACCATCTTTTTCTCAAATTTTAATAAAGACAATGATACAGTGAAATTTTGCTGCTCTAATGAGCTCTGAACTGTGACTTAGGCTTGTCAAGCAGCAGCTGCTGCTGTCCTTAATATCTCAGCATTTGACATCTCCTCAAAAATTCTTTACAGTTACAGAGAATATGAGCCAAATACTTCTAGCACAAAATTTCTTTCAGCTCAATGGCATTTGGAGCTGGTTCTACTGAGTTTTATAAACCTGCAACGAAAAACACCACCCATTTACACTCAAAGATTAACAGAATAAATTGAATTTTATGTCTATACAAAAGACAGAATGGCATTTCTGGATGGCTTGAACAACAACAGGAAAGTGATAAACATTAATCGTTATTTCAATCAAGTAAATAAATACATAACTCACAAATCTGTGCTGTCATCTCCTTGACTCCTACGGTAGGAATCTTGGGCATTTATTTGTCGTCTCTTAACAATGTATGCTGAGCATTACTTAAATATGTGGTTTATCTCTTTGCAGGTTATGAGAATCCCAGGGGGGGACAAAGCTAAAAATAAACTCATCTTGGGGTTTTTTGGGGGTTTTTTTTTGGTTGGTTATTTTTTTGGTTTTGGTGGGGTTTTTTTTTTGGTTTTTTTGTTTCGTTTGGTTTTGTTTGGCTGGTTTGATCTGTTTTTTGCTATTCATAAAATCAGAAAGAAGTATATTTAACTTGTACTACAGAATGAATGAAACTGAAGGAAGACCTCGTAAGTACACAAGTACAGTGTCTTAATCACAGAATAGCAATAAAATTTAATGTTTTAGAGGAGGAAGAGTTTTTTCTATTAGCAAGCAATCCTTCATCGGGGCCTTCAGACCCTGGTATTCCAATATGCTTGTTAACAATAGAAAGAATAGGGGGTTCTCTGCAGGAACACAAAGAAACAAGGTTCATGTTTCTCCTGCACTCAAGATGCTCTTCATTTCAGTCATTCCTTCCTGACTCCAGCTACCTCCAGAGTCCACTGTATTCTTCTTAAGCTAGTGAGCACTGTAAGTCCAGCTGTTCTTTGCAAAGCATCTACTTTTTCACCTCATCGCAGAAAAAGGCCTAGAAAAATCAACCATGCTTTTCCCCAACTATTAATTTGCTTTCTGCTTTTGTTTAAATGCTTGCAATCACTTGGTTCCACCCCAATTTAATCAGTGGCCCAATGTTTTCATAAGCAAAAGTTGTCATTGATATAAAATGAGGTGAGTAGTGATCTGTTAATTCAGCAACACTTCAAAATGACTAAACATGAATGAAATAGTAAATTGCAATTACATTCCTAAGAGAGTACATATGAAATCCATATTAATACTACATTAGTTCATCATGACTAACATTATTATAGCTAATACTAAATGATAAAATAATGACTACCTACTTATAGAATTAGCATTTCTAATCTTCCTCCTAAAAGGAATATAATTATGCTTCTCCAGAAAGAATGCAAAGATTTGCCTTCTTAAGTGATTATTTAGGCACAAAATATGGGTTTCAGCTGACTCAGCATGCATAACCTCATGTAGGGTTTCCTGAGGTGAACAGCACAGTTAAATGTGCAGGAGTTTAACTTGTTGAAATTTTGAGGGAAAAACTGTGGTTTAGGTGTTTAATTTAGACAGAGGTATTTGCATTCCATTCTAACATTTAGGAAACAATATTGAATATAAGAAAAATAGCTGCATAGATATGCTTTTCTTTTAAGTAAAAGAGATTTCACATTTTTCACGGTCTTCATTTCTCCCATGCACAATAGGGTGTAGAACAATAACTTTGTCCTATTTCAGTGTCTAAAACACTCCAATAAACCCCAAAGAAACTGAAAAAGAGTTAAGACAGAAATTAAAAAAACACATGAACAACAACGGCTAACAGACACATCTGGAGACACTGGCCTTCCACATACTTACAATTTTAGTTTGGTTTCAAAATTATTTTTGCAAAAGGATGAAAGTGAACACAGGATTTTTTGAGTCCTAAGGCCAGTGTTTCACTATTAAATTTGCTTTCTATAATGTTTACATATTTTACATCACAGAATTGAATCTTATGTGAGTGATGGCTTTAGCAAAAAAATTTTGTAGTAATAACCCATGGCTAAAATGAAACTGTGTAAAAAGAGAAGGGGGAACATAAAAAAGCTATATGACTTTCCTTTAAGTGGGATGCTGCAGTAAAGCTCTGAGCACATTTAAAAAGGCCGACTCAGAGGTGGCTTTCATTGAAGCATCTGTGAGACTATAATTTTGTGTAATTTACGAGCAACTTAGCAGAATTACTAAGAAGAGAGAAAACATGAAAGTAAAAGGTAAATTTAAAGGCACAACTTTTGTCTGAGAAAATTGTTAATCTACAAATTAAAAATGACAAAGGTGTAACGACCAATCCATCAATATGACAACCAGCAGTTTTAGCTTGTTTCTTTTCCATACTAAAGTAGAAATGTCTTTAAATTGTTAAAAGGAAAAATTATTTGAGCCTTTATACAACACTTGTTAATGACTGTGATTTGCTACGTCTTTATATGATATATTTGTAATCATGACATATTTGGGTCAGAAACACTGAGGAACACAGGCTGCTGTTTGGTAAACAATTTAAACTAATGCAGCCTTTAAAGTTCTACAGGATTTACAATATTTGAGAGAGCAATTAACAGCATGTTGAACCATTCTTGAGCAATCACGCCCTTTCAAGTCAACTGTCAATGTACAAGCAGGTTAGGTACGGGTCTCCTGTGAGCAGCCTCTCGGACTCTTTCTGTGCAGTGTCACGAACAAAGCTGGGGGCGGCATGAGAATTGGGCACTCTGCATTTGAAGTCAAGGAGGCTTCAGGCTGCCAAGACAAGAGGCTTGTGTTTCTTACACTTAAACTGCAGAACTAGTTATTTATTTATTTTGAACACTGTTAAACAAAGGAGTGTTAAAAGCATTCCACTAAACCTGCTGGGAAGAGGCCTACTGTACAAGACAGAAATGCAACTACTTGCATTAAAATTAACACATATTTTATACATATGTATACATGTCTACATATGCATTTTAAAATATGGTGGGGTACGATCCTTAGTCAAAAGGAAAGGAAGCTAGTTCCTGTTGAAACAGTACAGGAAATCAATTGAATTCTAAAACATACAAATAAGTATTTTAATAAATAGTGTTGTACTTGCAAAGATGTAATACAGTGGAAAAAAACCTGGACTAAAAATGAGAAGACATTTATATATGCACAAAGAGATGCTCTCAAGGTAATGTGTAATTTAAAGCTCTTGACACATTTTCAGTCTTGTGAACAGTGACAGTCTCACTTGGAGAAAACATGGGAAATTTTTCCTCAGGTTACCTTGACTCTGCTAGTTTACTTAAATCACCATCTAAATTATACACTTCAGCAAGTTCTTTTGCAGTGCATAAACAATAAAAACTGCTGTCAAGAATTCCAGGAGATATACCAGGAACAGGAGTGAACCTTCCCACCCATATAAGCATAAAAAATTCACACTCACTTGTTAATTAGAAGCTGCAAACAGAAAGGTTTGCTCTGCTTCCTCCGGAAGAATACCAGCGTACTAGGAGGCAAGGACCTTGAAAGGGTAACCCGCTCCTCTGCCACGCTGCCAGACTTCTGCTGGGGACTCAAACCCCTGTGTCAGCCTTACTGAGGCCTGATGAGTTAACCTTCACTGTATTCTGGCTTTCAGAAGCTGTAGTGTTAATGCTACTGATTTTATCCAGGCTTTTCTAAGAAAATCAAATGGCCTTGAGAACTGTTGCGCTCTCAGATCAGAGAGAGTCACAGCATGTACTTTATCGTGAATCTCTGCTATATTAACTATTTCATTAGTAGTTGCATGTTATTTTAACTACTATAAAACCCCAAGACCTAAAAATTTTAGATAATCAAAATTACCACAATGTTTAATTATTTGAAATACAGGTGCTAAAATTATTTTAGAAAACAAAAGGATAGACCCCAATCTTTATATTGATAATTGTGTTTTCTATTCCATCTGCTTTCACAGTTCAGCAATTAGTGAATCAAAGAGAATTACAGACCACAGTGTAAAATACAGAAGGTTTCTGCACTCTTTTTCCTTTGGCTATTTTCTTCCAGCTTAAGAATAAATTAATGATCCTTTAACCTTTCCTCACCTGCAATTAAGCCACAAGTTTTACCAATTCTGAGTAGGCTGCTCGCTATATGTAAAAGTTAAAGGCTCAGTGAGAGCTATTGGCTTTGTACCACAGATATCTGAGATTTTAGAATGAGGGTCTCAAGTTCTTGCTGGGTTGTGCTCAAAGCATATATATACACATACAACCTTTGTGAATCCAGTTGCCAAGTAAACTCTGCATATACTTCAACTAGGCACGATAGTAAAGGCAGATGCCCAAAAGAACTGGAAAAAAGATGAAAGAAAGTACAAATACACAAAGCTAAAATGGTCAAAAGCAAATGGGAAGTCAGTTTATGCAGAGCATGGGATAATAAATGAAAGAAACCAATTTTTGAGCTGTTAAAATGTTGAAAGGAGCCTGTAATGAAGCAATTTAACAGTACCAGTGGGAAAACGGTAATTCTACCTTTGTACAGTACTGTGGAATTAGAAGACAGAATAAGCAGTACTAAAGAGATGAATTCTGATGAAATTAATTTACTCACAGACAGTCCATATTGTTCCCTCATCCACAAAAAGTGCACAAGTACAGACTCATTCAGGATTAGCAAAAATGGTTGTGAAAAAAAAAATTAAATAGAAGAGACCCTCAAACTTACATTCACGATAATCAAAGTACATATATAAAATCTTTCCCTCCCACTACCAAGACAAAAGGAATTACAGAGCTTCGGAATAATAAACATTAACCAGATGCTCTAATGGGACTCTTAACAAGAAAGAACAAGTGACAGGTATTTTCAAATGCCATGGAAAAACCAGGTAGCATTATACATATAATGGATATTTGTAGTATATTCACAATGGATTACAACGACATAGAAGTATAATTTTTTTTCCTCCATTCCTTGTATTTATTGATTGGTAGATAAACATTTAGTCAATTCTGTTTGTCAGTTGCTCAGCGTAAATATGTTGAAAATAAAGAAAGCAAAAGAAATGAGTACTTCATTTAGTTAACAGCAGAAGGGATTTTTCCATGCAAAACAAAAATACTTATTAAATATACCTGTGCAAAGATCCAGCGAATAAACAGACAAACTGTTAATAAAGGTAAAAAACTGCATATGGGATGCAGCTATTTATGCCAATGGAAGTGTTCTAACTGTAGACAGAAATCTAGCAAATAATTGTATTCTTTCTAATTGGCTGGACCAAGCATCTATAAGATGGACCATCCCTGAACTTGGACTCAGATCCTCAAACATATGTGTGTAGGAGTTGGGTGACTAAATACCTTGCAGGAGCAGGCAGCCTCCATGTGCAATATCTAAATAAAAGTAGAAGGGTAAGGTTGATTTGTTTTTCACAGATCTGTCATCACTTTACTCCCAACCGTCTGCATAACGAAATATATGAGTCTTCCTTATTCACAGACCCTTCAAGTTTATTCAAATAGGATGATTACTGCTCTATCAGCTGTCAGAAAGTAAAATATCTAGGAAAGACCTGTTTGCTCTTTAAAAATAGTTTTCTTTCCAGAAGAATTGTACAAATTGCGTCTCACATCCCTGAGATTAGAAGCAATGAACAAAAAAAGAGGGCATACTGTATTTTAAATGCATTGCTGCTGTTACTAGCAGGCCAAGAGCGATACCTGCAGTAGAAGTAAGGCCATTTGTGCTTTTGGTATAATTTGAGTCGATCATTTAAGTTGAAATAAAGAAAAAGGCACAAGTTAAAAAGAAAATTTAAAACCCCCACCATGCAACAAAACAGCTAAAGAAAGAAACAACAGTGGAAGGAAGAAACAAACTTTCATTGCAGATTTGCTTCTTGCCATTTCGATGGTTAGGAACGAGACAACAACAACAACAAAGCTTGCAGTGTTAATTATTGACTCTTCTTCAGAGGTAGTCACTGTGAACTTTAAATTATAAATGGTCTGTATAATTTGAAGGAGGAGATGAATAAGGGGTTTGCAGAGGATGCTAGAAAAAAAGATGCAGCACTTTGGCAAGCAAAACAGCTAAGGATGCTCTATTTGATCAAAGTGAGAAAACCACTTATGCCAAACTGTCTGCTTTGTTTATAGTCATTGCCATTCTCTCACATCATCTGCCTTCTTGCATTATCGTACTGTCTACATTTTTTATTTACTGTTGAATGATCAGTGAATCAGCACCCAGTGTATTTTTCTATGACAGATTTATTTAAATCTATCGAATTCACTAACATTTTGCTTAGGGCAACTACTGTAACATCTTTATGAATACTAGTTCTTTTACTCATAACCAGAAGTGGACAGCATATAAAGAATAACCAAAGCATGAGATATGAAAAGGATTATGAGAATTCCATGTCAAAATGAACACAACCCCCTGGTATTATGCTGTGAAAAAAAAAAAGGTATTTCTGTCTTTTGGACAAGGAGAAATAACTTTTCCACCACATAATAAATTCATTAGCCTTCCTGACCTCATCATTCCCACCTTAAGTTAGATATAGCATCAAAGAGAAGAACATCTGTTTGACAGCCATATTTTCAAATTCAGCACGTTACCAGTCGTAGTTATTACATTATTGGTCTAAAATTTATTGCTTGAGCACCACCTCGTGGAAATTGTCATAATTGCAAAATGTTTCTCAAATTTATCCATATGCATATATGTATGACCAAAAAAGGCAACAGTGATATGTAAGCAGATAGAAAATTGTTATATTAATTTTAAATAACATTAGTATAATCAATATGAATGCAAATACTAATTTATTGACAGCATTGTTCCTCTGAATCTATTTTGAAACACAATTGTACATTTTAAGTAAGGTCATGAAAAATGTTGTGCTCTAAAGGACCATATTACTTACTCATTTTTCCAGATAATATAAATTACTATCACCAAATAAGTTTTGCTGATTTATTTAATGTTGCCATGTTGACTGCACACATCAATATGCCTTGTATTTCTATTACAGATAAAAGTCAGTCTTCTCTAGTTATTTTAACAATAGCCCCTGAACATTTAAAATAAGGATACCTGACAAATTATAAAATATTTCAGGGATTTTTTTTTTAGTTTTTGTTTATTCCTTTTACAAATTGTTTAAAATATTTGGACCTCAAACAATCCAGAATTTACTACTGAAGTAACTGGGTCAACCATTCATGGCATACTAAGACAACTGCACATCTGAGATAAAGCACTTTTTAAAGCTGAGGATAAAACAAAATGGAGCCAAAAATAAAACACTTGGAACAAGAGTACTATACTGATACAGAGTGTGATCTCTTTCGGATGTTTAAAAAAAAAAAAAAAATTCTGATTTGAATCAATTAAAACCAAAAAAAAATCAAAGAAAGCAAATTTCAAACAAAGAATTAAGAGAAAGAGATCCATGCCTTATTTTACTGACTTTGCAATACAGTCATATGTTTTTCTTATAAGCTAGTCAGTTGTTATACATTTTTCAGGAACCCCCCAAAACTATTTTCTGTCTAAAGAACAAAGGTAGCTGATAAATTTTATTGTAAGATTTTTGCATTTACTTTCAAACACTGTATATCATCTAAACCCAAAATCTGACTGCAGTCAGTCCTTCCAAAAGGACTGGTCCTAGGCAGCACAAACTGCTGAAATTACGGAAGGGGTTTTTTTGTCACAGGCCTTAAGACAGCTTTTGCTATATACCTGTACTCATCTTGTGTAGGACAGAGTTAAATTTCTTCACAGTGGCTGGCTGTGTTTTGGATTTGTGCTGGAAACAGTTTTGGTAACACAGGGATGTTTCTGAGCAGGACTTGCACAGAGTCAAGGTCTTTCCTGCCTCACACTTCACTCTACCAGTGACGCTTCTGGGAGTGCACGAGGAGCTGGGAGGAGAAACAGCCAGGAGAGCTGATCCCACTGACCATTGCACTCCATTCCATCCCATCCCATCCCATCCTATATGGCATCATGCTCAGCACACAAAACTGGAGGGAAAGTTAGTGAGGGAGACACCGGTGAGTGGGGACTGCCTGGCATTGGTCACTTGGTGGTGACCAATAGTTTTTGTCAGTATCACTTGTTTTCTTGGGGTTTATTTTACTCTCATTATTTTTTTCCCTCTTTTCCTTACAATTTTAAATTATTTTAACTATTATTTCTTTTTAATTAATTTAATTTAATTACTGTCTTTATCTCAACCCACCAGTTTTCTCACTTTTACCCTTCGAATTCTCTTCCCCACCCAGCTGGGCAGGGAATGAGCGAGCAGCTGTGGGGGACTTGGTTGCCTGCTGGGGTTAAACTTCAACAATATTTCTAAGATGCTCCCTATATGTGAAATAAAGTAACCAGTAAAATAATAGTCATGTTAAAAATTGAATATATATTGCTCAAGAATATGCACAGAGAGTAAAGTGTTTACAATGTAACAGATTTTCTTTGCTAGTTGTCAATAATAAACTCTTACATATCAGTTCAGCTAGGTTTAAAGCAAAACCACCTTGTTTTGTCCCGGGACATAATATACTACTGAAAATGCTCAAGAAATACAATAGTCTTTCTATCAATACAAATCAATACAAATATCAAGCATTTAGTACAAATCCATTAAACTTTCCCATCAAATTAAATGAAACAGTTGCATAGTAGCCCATCAAAATAACTTTTAAACGGTTATATTGCTTTCTACAAAAGAAAATAAACTAGAGAAGTAGCCCTACTAAATAGTCAAGACAGAAAATCAAATAGACAGTACCATAACTGTTAGGTTTTTTAACTTCTGCTGCCTGTTGTACCTCCATATTCTAGTTGTCTTTCTACGAAAAATATATCTAGGGGAACTAGAGGTATCTAGTTCCCTTTATCTTTAATAACTATAATCCTAGCTCCCCTTGAAATGAACTAAATACCAAATTTAGAAAAAATCTGGAAAAGACTACTTCAAAACACTTTGATATCACAGGTCCTGTCAATACAGATGCAACTGTTAATTGTTTCTCTCAAATAAGTGTTTGATTCTCCATAGTTAATATTTCTCCTACCATCATTCCAACACGAAGTGTATCAGTATATAAAATGTAGAAGACATATATATCGATGTACATCAGCAACTTCAAATACTCAATTTTTAAATATGCATTACCCCGTAAAATCAACACTGTCACTGTTTAGATTTAGGAGTTGAGAATCCACAAAGAGCTGCACAGGTTACTATTTTATTACCAGGTTTGTATTTAAAAATACACACAAAAGTGTTTGTTAAAAGCAATAGGTTACAATGCACTCCAAATATAAAAATCCCAAATATCCTCCTTTAGGAGGATAGGCTTCTGCGTCTGATGGCAAAAAAGGCAAAGTCATCAGTGAAGTAATTTGGAATCAATTTATAAAAGAAAGAATCAACAGGACAGATAAATATAATTTTACAGCACTGTCAATGAAGTCATTACTCAAGGAAAGATGGCTGTTACTGGCTTCACAGCTATTCCACACACTGATCAAAGTTGCAAGAAATTCTAACCACCAGATCAAAGACTTATTAACAGAGGTTTTTGAATAAAGCACTTTTAAAAATCTCCCAACTTCCAAAAAATGTAGTTATAGGCAATAAACAATACATTGGCACTCCTAAATTAGTTCTGTAAGCAACAGCTTAAGTGCAAAGTCATGAGAATGTAGTTCGCATTTTAGGTTTATGCCACCTAATTTTCAAGGCTTTATTCCATGTGGATGGATTATATCTTCTGTGAAACATTTCCTTAAGCCATTTAGGCTTTAAAACAAATCAAGTCATAAAACTGCTGGTCAGCAAGTTCCTTTCAAAGCTAGTTTCAGATACTTTTAAACTGTGCTTGGGGAAATGAGGAAAAACTATCAGAAACTGGTTTGTCTGTGCCCACAACTACAGAGTGTTGTCATATATTAAAGCAAATTCAAAATCTTCTGCCAACGTAACTTCTTTCTCAATAAAGGCCAAAACCACTGACTCTCCTTACAGGTTAGGCAGTACCCATTAAAGGGTACTGGAGGAAGTGCAAAGTGACCTAGAAACACTGGTATCAGTGACCTTTCTCGAACACGTAGTGAATGTTTTTTTCCCTTTGTTCTGAAAGGACAAACACACTTACAGTCACTTTCAGCAGATTTTCAGTTCTTCTGGGTGAGTGGACATGTCTTTTGATTCCACACCGCACCTCGTGTGAGCAGATTGCCCCTGCACGATAACAGGTAGGCTCAGAGTCACGTTAAGGATTTTGAGATTTGATTTCATAGCTTTTTCCTGAACTTGCACAGATGGTGCCTGCCTTTTGATCCACCTGCAAATGGCCATTTGAGTTGAGTATTCAAAGCTGGCTTCGTGTGACACCTGTCATAGCACTTCATTTGATAACACTGGCTAGGAAAATTGTTTCTGATCAACCTAACTGCTCTATGACTTTGCAGGTCACATTCACTCAGGACAAGGCTATAGTAGAATTTTGTGAACTTTTGAAGCACAGTTGCCACTTCATGTTTAATTCTTACTGATTTATATTTTAAGGATGAGAGAAAAGGATGTTTTTTGGGTCTTGTCACTTGCAATAAGAAATGTAGAAATGTATTCTTGCATGCAGGAGCACACTGCATGCCTGCTAAGTTATTTGCTACAAACTGCATAGGCATCACACAACTTTACAGAAAAAGATATTTTACCCATCACCACCTAATAAGCATCCGCCAGTGTTGCAATAAACGTGCTAGGCACTGCATCTATCAGAATACACACACTAACTGTCCTAACTGTTAAATATAGACAATTAATTTAATTATCATAATTTTTAAGTTGTCTCTCATAGTGTGTTTTCTACCAGAGAAGAAAGAGTTTTCTAGATTAGTACAAACTATTGCCTTGTGATGAGGTATGGTCAGCTACAAACACTAAAATCAGGGCTAATATTTTTAAAATTTTACTCTCCTTCTTCCCTTTACATATAGATTTGGAGGCATTTCCTTAAGCGAGTGCTCTACCTAACTGCAGCAATCTTTTATTCTGCTTTCGTAGCAAACACTTGAAACTGAATGATGCTTATTGTTATTAAAGACGATCTTTATACATGAAGTAAGGATTGGTTATAGCTGATATAGCACTGGCTCCTGCTGGAATAAACAATCATAAAATGTTTAGTCATCCATGACATTTTGAATTCATCGAGAGTGAAGAATGTGGATCCAGATCACTGCTACAGAGGATGATTAGCCAACCTGTAATTAAGTGCAGCTTCTCTTGGTAACTCAAAATTACTAGGCGCTAAATGGGCATGTCAATTTTATCATTTCTAATCAAATAGTGTTGAGATTGCACAAGAAAGTTATAAAGTCCTAATATTAGGTCATATATTTGACTTTTAAAGGTTCTGTTTTCCAGTTTTACAAGCAATTAATTCACTCAAAAGGCTAGGTAGAATAAGATCATATTAGTTTTATGTCTTCAGACCTTAGCTGAGAAAGGCATGTGGCACCAGTGCAAAAAGAAATTTACAAATTCCAAACAGCTAAAATAAAAGAGAAGGCTGCTGATTCTTCTTTCAGTGCTTGATGAATTATAAAAAAAAGAAAAAAAAAAAAAAAGAAGAAAAAGGAACTTTGGTTGCATTAGAGTTTCAATACATTATTCTCTTTAAGTTTTCAATTTCAAATCAAACAGTTATGTAAAATGCCTTTATATGCTTACTGTTGCAGACATTTTAATAGGCTTGTTCACTTTCTTTTTTTCTTGGTCCAACACAAATTTCCCCAAAGTAACAATTAGATGTATATTCCCATCATGCTAAAAAATCATTTAGCCCACTGTGCTAGACATTAAGGAAGTTTTATTGCTATAATGTCTTCATGAAGCTCATATCCTCCTGCTCACATTTGAATGAGCTTGCAAGTTTAACCATCTGGGAATGCCACTCCAAGTAAATTATGTTATTAAAGACAATCTTAGACCTTTTTCAGTCTTTGATTATCCTTACGTATTTGAGAAACAGCCCAGTATTCTCATCTTCTACAAAAGGAAGGTGAAAGACTGGTCACACGTATTTGTGTCCAATTCCCCTGTCTTCACCCTTTGTTCAGGACTGTCTGACTAGACTTTGCTGGCATATAGGTTCCTCATCTTGGTGCTAGCAAATTGTTAAATGGCGGTATTTTCACGCCAATCTCCGGGTCATGTATAACAGGAATTCTTTGCTAGAAGTAGTAAAGAGACTGTATTATTCTTACAAGTCTTATGATCAGAAAACAGTGTTCTAAAATTGTGATGTAAAAACATACTATATACTATTTTGACAAGGCTAATAAAGGGCAAGAGAACAAAGTCCGGGGAAGTCAACCACACTTACAGTGACACTATTTTATATTTTTCTCTCCTTAGCGTGATATATGAACTACTCTGTATCTTACAAAAGGAACACCATGTTTTAAAGGCTCCCTTACACATTTCACTTTCCTTCGGAGGATGAAGCCCGTTTAAGCACAAGTACCAACTCAGTAAGCTAAAACTTAAGATGAACCTTTTTCAGTACAGCTGCTATCCATTCTAACTTTATAGAATCATCTTATTATAAACAAGCATATTCTAACTGCAAATGCACTATGATTTATCAAAAAATCGTGTTGAGCTGATACAAACTGACATCTTCACAGTCTAACAACGAGCGCCCTAATGTCAGGATTTAGACAGATGAGCAAAAAAGACCAGTAGCCAGATTCTAAGGTGCAGTGTTCTACATTTCACTGTATAAGACTTCATATATTTTGCAACCTTACAATGCTAATAAGAAATTAAAGCACTCGGACAACACTAAGATGAGCAAAACTTCTTCCAAGACTAGCTAAAAATAAATAAAAGAAGCTAGGATACAAGTGCTAATGTGAACCAAAACCAGGTTTCGTTGTGTGTGCAAACAACTTGCACTCATAGGAATCTTTTAAAAATCTACCACAGATTTAAAGAGAAGATACTTTTTCCAGTCAGTTAATTACCAGAGTTAAATTAAACTGTCCCAATGTGAGCATCAGAAAGAACTCCATATACATTCACAATGTGTTGCTGGAGGTAAATTGAGCAGAATCACGTATTTTATAAAATTATGTACATGGGTTTTGTTAATGAGATACATATATATACACCACCAAGCAGCAACTCAACAATTAAAATTCAGTCTTTCTTATGAAAAAAAAAAAGCGTTGCCTTTTTAAGATAACCCATCTTAATACGAATAATAATTGAATTTCATTGTTCTTGGCTAGGAGCTACTTACATTTAAAGTTTGCAACTGCCAGACACTTCTGCGAGAAGAATACACACTCCATGTGACGGACAAGTATGCAAAGTATTTAGATACAATAGGATGAAAAAAGTGACAAAATACAGTTCCTAGAGCGTGTTTCAAGAGTGCTCCATCTATACATAAGAAATTAATTAGTAGTGCACCAGCAAATAGTGCTTATGTGTATGTATATATTCCATATTTATTGTAGTAATATTGTGTATCACCAAGGGAAATTACACAGTGCTGAACACCTGTTTTACATGGGGAGCCACTAAGATCTGCATTTATACGTCTCAAGTTTCTTCTCAGGAAAAAAAATACCTGAAGAGACAATACCTTAACCCCTTAAAGTAAGCTTCATGTGAAAGAATTTATTTAAATGTTTTTAGCACAATCACAGAAGCTCCCTGGAAGTTACAGCCATAGAAGCAAGGAAAAGAAGAGAATCAGAGAATCTTACTGGTACTCAGGTTTATTGACCAGCAGTAAGTACAGTTTGGAAGCACACTTTTAAGGCAAGGGTGTGGGGTTTTCTTCTTAAAGTCAGCTTTTTTCCTTTGTGAAAAAGCCTTCTGAAATAAAGGCCTTAATGTTTGAAACAATTAATTTATTATCAAGTATTAGGGAAAAAATTAGTGTAAAATAAGCATTTTTCAGTTTAAAATGACCATTTTTTTCCTTAATTCTACTTCTGTTTTTCAAAAATGTTGGCAGAGAAGATTAGAATAATTTAAAACATGATAATTTTAAAACTTGGTCCACATCACTGCCACCTCTAGGCTCATGGTGTATAACACAATTCGAACATCTAAAAACTAAAATGGTAGCAGAATAATAACAGATAATGACCAATGATCTTTTACTGCAGCAGCTTAATTTTTAATAACTTTTAATGCAAAAAGATATATTTTTGGGATTTTATATATTTTCAATACAGGTACAAATGAAGGATAGCTTTGAGAAAAATTCAGATGGGAAATAGAAAAATAGCAAATACTTTTTACACAAATAAATCAAAGACAATTCATAACAAGCTAAAGGCCAACTGTCCCCTTTCTTGCTTGTAATATATGTATAATTACTCATAAAGTATTGAAAAGTAAACATTTTCCCTCTCTTCACATTCTACTCCTCTCTAGACAGTGGGTTTTATTAGAAATCAGCCCAACAAGCAATCTAAAAGCACATGTTGAATTTATGCTCTATAAACTAATAACAAATAAAATTTTCTTTGTCTAGCTATTCTGACAAACTATATTCCTTTGCCAAGTACTGAAGTTCATAGTACAGGAAAACACACTTTACCTTTAAATTAGCAGAGGCTGTGGGGTGGGGTTGCTTTGGGGTTTTTTTGCTGGTTTACAAAATTGCAATAAAGAACTATAGTGCTTTCTGCAAGATACCAAAGTGTGAAAATTGCATTATATCTTGAAATTTTACTTGTCTTTTAAAATAAATACTTATATATAGTCTAGTTTTTACATCTTACATAGAATTAGAAGCTTCATTGTTGCCAGAAATTAATCAACTAAAAAATCATCTATGTGTATATTGTCAGTAGACTGTTAGTTGTTTCACTGTGTACGCTACAAAAAAGAGGGTAAGAAACCCCTTCCAACATGTGGACACTTCCCAGAAGCATGGGCTTAACACAAAGTGATGTGTTAAGATGAAGGAGCCAGAGCATTTCAACTCAGATGAAATCAGCACAGCATCCACCACATACCCTGGTCAGGTCAGCGGGCATCGTAAATACAGCTTTGCCCTCAGCTCCTATAATGATTAAAAATGGCAGTGACAGTGTAATTTGTTAAAACTACGATACATTTGGTGTTTCTTCACATTGCAACCTGCCAATCACGCAAAACCCATTAAAAGGAGAGGCATACTTCTAGACTGACAATCAAACAAAATATCCATGTCAGAAGTGCCAGGAAATGTCCATATGTTAGTATCATTCTGTCTCTGGTAGCCAACCAAATCTGAAATTCATGGGGGAAAAAAAATCATCCTGCCACATTTCAAAGCTGGTGCATGATGACCTTTTAAAAATGTAATAATATTTTAAAATTATCTAGCTGATTATTATGAATGTAGGGCTTTTTTTTGTAACAAAAATGTAGGAATCCAACTAAAGATTTTTGTATAATTTTAAATAGACAGATACTCACTCATGACTCTTTTTGCAGTACTTACAGAATAATCAAGACAATAATAGGACTGTATTACTAATTATTATGTTACCAAAATATAAAGTCAGAGAAGACTTAAGCAAAGGATGAAAAGTGGTGATATGGACTGCCTTGCACTATGGAAATTAAAGACACAAATAAAAAAGGGGGGATACAAATGGAGTCGCACTTATTTGTAACAGATAAAGATTTAGAAAAATATCCGCAGTCTCTGGCTAGGACAACTAAAGTGTAAAAATTGACTAACACATTCTTTTTGTTTGCAGTAATGTCCTCTTAAGGCCTCTACGTCAAATTAACAAAATAATTTTGAAGCTTGATTAAACTGTAATTCTACCTTTTTGTAAACACAGTAAGGGGAGATACAAATCCAGTTTTGCAGTCTTCCTTTAAGTTTTGATAATATTTGCAGATGCAGATATTAAAATTCCAATAGAAGGGGTCACAGTATTATCCAAAAGATTGAAGAAGAAATCAAATCTTTGATATATTTCCATGGCTTCTGATTGCTACCTATAATTTACAAACTGTTCAGTCAAACTAATTGTTCCTAAAAACCGGGTTGATCAGGAGCAATATGCAACCAATCTATAAAATAATGACCAAGACTGTACAGGAATCTGATGCATTTACATAAAACTGAAGGAAACAGCAATGTTTTATTTCAATTTAGGAAAACGTGTTATGATGAAAATAGAGAACACTATTGTGTTCTCCTTATCTCAGTGTGTTTGTACTCCTGAAACAAAAAAAAAGTATTTCCATAGAATACCACAAAACTTTAATCTCTGGAAAAATAGGCTAGTATTAATGCCTCCTGTCCCTAACACTTTAGATAACAAGAAGTCTCTAACTTTTGGTATTTCATGAAGACAGTATGTAAATTTGAATCCTCTTTGGTTTTGGGGTTTTTTTTATCTGTTTGTTTAAACTATAACACACAGCATTTTACCCATCTCTCTGTTGTCTAAGCCCTGAAAGATGCTTCTGTTTCCTTTCTTGGTAGAAGCAGTCCATAACTGCATCTTCTAAGTGAGAGGGATCTCTGTAGGAACAGCAGCTGAGGTTTAAGGCAGTTTCTCAATAGTGGTAATGCCTCCTACATATTGAAGCAGTAATACCAAATATTAATCACTGTTAACATATAAGGTAGCAGGCTCATAATTTTCCCAGCAATACCCCATGCTGTTAGCAGGTGCTTATCCTGCTGAGAAGAGGTTAAGTGGATACTGCTGATTCACTGAGGCAGGTGGATCGCTACCTCTACTGCATGAAAGGGAGTAGGAGTGGCTCCCTAGGGAAAGACAGGATTTTAAGATTAGAACAACCATTTCTACAAGGGAAGTGTAGGTACAGTCTGGCCCGGGGAGAGTCTTCAGATGCATTTTGTTGATAATCTGTTAATAATGACTAATCTCCAGGAGGAGAATTTACACTACAAGCTCTGTTCCTTTTGCTTTTAAGTCTGCTCACATAGTCTATTAGGTGATAATAGCAATTGGAAAAATAAGTACATCTCACTAAAAACAATTGAAAAAATAAATTTACAGGATGAAAAATTAACATCTAGACCTTTCAGCTTCACCGTTTAATACATTTTCAGCTGTTATGTGCTTGAAAAATAACTAGAACCATGAATGCTATGACTGATGAAATTACTTAAAGTACTTGAGCTCTACGATGTGTTATGGCATGGTAAGCACAGATGGAAATGTAAGAACAGAAATCAGGGAAAATGCCTCAAGCTACATCTCTATGAGACTGAGCAGGTACGACTCCAGGTAGGTAGGCATAAAATTCAGCCTCTTTCTGGTTAGCTTCATAGCAAAGACTGGAAAAAAGCAGCAGCATGGGATAGCATAGCAGCGTAGTGTCCTAGCAAGGATGCTCAGTATTGAAAGACAGATGGATCTTGTAGCACCCTGTGCTGTATCCTATGTTGCATGCATTAACTACCACAAGGGTAGCTTGGTTATGCCTACTCATGCTACAACAGCACAGAAAACGTGTGTGGGTAGATGTTCAGTGGGAAGCCTATCGGAAAAGGCGTGAGAAAACAGGTAAGCAGCAAGTCTCACAATGCCCACTACAGCTCTGACAAAACAAACGCAATACATGCATCATGCTTCAACTATTGTAAACATATCTTTGGTATGCGTAAATATCAGATGAATTATGTAAAAATGAAAAGAGCCTTCTTAAAATGGTGTACAGTTGCAGATAGCAGTGCTCCAAATTAAACTACTATAACCATTATGTTTATATAGTGCTGTTGATTCAGAAAGGCCAGGGTACTCTTCAGGAAAAGGCAACCAGATTATGAATGGGCAAACTCAAAAGGTCAGGAAATGACATGCTTTATAAAATACACTTACGTAAAGTAATCATTTGTCCTACATTTAATTACTTCACTGGTATAGTGACAATGTGTAAGCAAAGACTGGAAAACTAATTATGAGAGAACTATTTTTCCTTATTGTTATTCCAGCCATCATCTCTGCTAACTTTCTTTTAAACTTTGCATAGGTGCTACATTTTTTTTTTTTCCCATTCACCTGTTTTCCACAAACAGTATACAAGAAAGCACTGTACAATAAATGCTCAATAGCTCCTGGCCTTGAACAGCTTATTTACCTAATTGTGTATCCCTTGTGGATTTTTCATAATAATTTACAGATCTAATTTAAATACCTGAACAGATTCATGATACAATTTGAGCAACATTTATTCAGCTTAATTTAAAAACTTCTAATGAATTCTCTCAATATGTAATTCTATCTTCAGCATCTTGATTTGAATTAAATATCATTGAACAAGGTGTTCACATTGAATACAAACTATAATTAGAGCAACCTTTACCATGATAGCAGGTTTATTCCCTTTTCTTTTGAAGCTTTATTTCCTATCTGTGTAAAGACCTTCATCTGCAAAGCTGCCCTAAATGTGAGAATTAAGATTTATCGGTCCCAACTATACAGAGGCTGGAACTATTACATCTTTCCTCGAAACACTAAATATACCCTCCCACTATTGTTCCACCAATCGGCAGCACAAAGTTGGCTAATTGACTACAAGCAGTGAAATATATGCAAATACTATGTTGGGACCTGGGTTTTCTTGGCCATCCCAGATGCACTCTGGCAGTCACACGCAGCACCCGACCGAGGTCCCTTCACAGCTGCACCCTGACTCTTGCAGATTCCTTACTGGCTCAACCCCAGGTTTTCCACAGCAGAGCCTCAGACATCCAGATCCTTAAAACGATTTCGTCTTGGTGCGATAACTAAATAACAAAATGACAACTCGAGCTGGTGCCTCTTAGATGGAGTCCCAAATAAAGGAACCCCTGGTATTTTATACCTGGCACAACTCAGGTCCCCAGGCCCTTGCTGTGCAAAGGGTCAGCAGTTCACAGCCTCCTGCCCAGGGCTCTCATCCCCAGGGCTGGACCCACAGCTTGCACTGCAGCTGCACCCCGAGCTACCTGCAACAACGGGTTCCTCAGCAGTCACCAAGACAGAGCCATTTTTCAAAGCCCGCACAGACCAAAACTTCTGTAGCAAGCCTCTGAAGCCAGAAACCACAGGTCTTGTGTACCACACTGCTAAAAAAACTAATCCCACTAAAACCTGAGATCCTGTGCTGAATCTCAAGGAAACTTGATGTAAATGTTTCAACCAAACTGAGAATGGGAACGTGGACTCTATGATATGGATAAGAGTAATCCAGTTCCAGTAAATGGGTTTTACGGGTTTTTTTCTTGGTGTTGACAAAGATTAACAACAAAAACAAAGACTTATGCACAACTCAGTGCAAGCCTGGATTACATCCCAAGTGAGTATCTGCCACTGGGTTGTTGAGAAGTTAACAGAGTTGCCATGTTTAGCACTCCGTCTCTTTCATGCATTTGAAAGGACTCCTCGCAAAGCACAAGATTTCTTTTCCTTATTTCTTTCTTTAGTAGGAATGAAAGGAGAGAAGTGGGTTTCAAATCCCAGAAAGTATTCCCTGCTCAAGTCTGTATCAGGAACAGTGCAAAAATGTATACTCTTTGTACAAAAGTCTGCAAGCTTAGCTGAAAGCATGCAGTGTTGCTCTGAACAGTCATGTCAGGAAAGAAGAATAAAATAAAAGAGTATTCATAAATTGTTGTAATTATAACTTTTGTCATAATCCTTCTGGTTAATCCTCTTATTTACCAGGTTGGAATAAACTTCTATCAGTAACTTATTTTATGATGAATCAGAAGCATTAGGAAGAACAGTCATATGAATAATATAATAATTACATTTTCTTTCTGTACCTACAAATATAAATTCACAGACAGAATTACAGCAATAGTTCTATATGACCTTTTTTGTCACAGGAATACTGTTATATTGTGTGTTGATACCACAGTGTTCCGCATTCATTTTTCCTGTCTATGTTCAACTGTACAAATTTAACCTTTACCGGAACACAGTTTCCTCATAAAGCAAATGAGTTAACAACTTTTAATCTGTTGAAGGAACGAGAAATCATCCTATCAGTGGTCTGTATAATTATGTCCTTCAGGTGAAAATTATTAATGAAAAATAATCTTTTTAAAATTATCCCGATTCTTCCTTTGTATTTGACAACTGACCATTTTTCATTTACTCTTTTCTGCACCACGAGCTCTGCATATTTTAAACACTGTGATAGAGATATACTATGGAAAAATATTAAGCACTGTTACTCATAACTGAGTCTCAGGAACAGAAGCTGCAACATGCTGTTTTAAATTAACACACTATGCTCGTAAGGTCAAAAGAATTATAAACTTTACATTAAACCGTGACTTTGCAACCTTACGCACAGTGAAATTCTTCTCAAAGCAGAGCTCCATGGAGGACACTACTTTGAATGAAAATAAAATGTTCTGTGTTCTTAAACATCTACCACCCTTTGAATAAGCCCAAGCAAAAGCTTAGAATCAGGCACTAGAGTTCACAAACACTCATTTACTTCAGCTATTTCCCACTAATAACTAAGTTTGAAAATGAGTCAAACAGAAATGGAAAGCTGAACAATTAAGATTCTCCCCATAAGCCCATCTCTATCATTTTATTAAAGGCAACTGGGAAAACCCATACTGAATAACTAATTCAAAATTATATTTGTAGAAAACAAATTAATGTAATAATTTTCTTTCTGAAATTAATTTAAATCTCTGTGGATGGTCCTGCAAATTTACTCTTTACTATGCATACAAAAAGTTATGAAAAGCCTTACTATGCTGCTTTAGGCACAGATTCATTGCCTCATTGTTGACTGTAATGGCTATTCCCATCCAGCAGGCTTGCTTTAAAGCAAATACGTTTTTGCTCCTATATTTATATCAGAAATTCTGGATATTGCTCAGCTGTCTCACTAGACTATAAAATGAGATAATTTCTAAGCCTCATTAACGAGGATGAGTAAATCATATATGAAGTTCCCGTTTTTCTGTCTTTTACAATCTTATTTCAATTTCCTCCAATCAAATGGCTTGCTCCTTTTTTATTCTGTTTTTCAGGAATAACATTTTTCAACTGTTTCTAAGATGCAAAAGAAGATATATCAGCTTTAGTAATAAATAAACCAAGCTAGGAAACATATTACCTAAATCACAATCTAAATATACAATGTATTCCATAGAATAAGTATTTAAGCACAAAGTAGTCTTCGGCTCAGTTCTATATTTACTTTTGCTATACCTGAAGGCAGTGGTCAGGGTGCTGTTTTCTGCTTATGAACATTTCCTTGCTACCAATAGGGTTTTGGTTGGTTTAGTTGGTTTTTTTTGTTGTTGTTGGTTTTTGGTTTTTTTTTTAACTAACTTCTGATTTAGCATTTGTTGGCATATGAGTTTTCTACATACTTGCAGGTAAGGAGTTATTTCTGTTTTTCCCAAATTTCTTACTGAAAGGTCTCTATGTTATTATGCAAATTGAATCAAAAGAACTTAAACCCTTTTTAAGTAGGATAAAAATATATTTACTAAGACTTTTGTAGGTAATGGAATTTACTTGCTTTATGCAATTCTACCTCTAAAGCAAAATATAGAACTTAAAATAATTTTCTTACCACACCCAAGTAAGGAGAGGAAATGCATTTTTTTCTCTAGTTACTGTGAGTTCAGCATGGCTGATGAAAATGGAACCCGACAGTACTTACTGCTTTACAGGCGTTATTCCATAGACATTATTCTATATGCAGCCATACATCACTAATACATATTCCAGTTATTTAAGCAAGGCAATATTGACAGCAGTTTGACTTCTAACTTGATGTTTACCTTAAAACATTTGTAACCTAGTGTGTCTTATACATGTATCTCTAGCTTCTTCTGAAAAAACATCCTAAGCAGTAAGTCCCAAAACTCACTCTTCTACATAACTTCCTGTATGAAGTGCTGTCTTTCAAAGGCTGACATCTACCTCTTGAAGGGAATGAACTGTTAAAAATAGTTCTTCTATGGATGGAAAAAAATGCACCCTGCTCTGGGATCCTCAACAGAGGAAGGACATCAACCTGTTGGAGTGAGTCTGAAGGAGAGCCACCAAGATGATAAAATGATTAGAGAGATGGAGCACCTCTCCTGTGAGGAAAAGCTAAGAAAATTGAGATAGTTTAGTCTGGAGAAAAGAAGGTTTTGGGGTGACCTAACTGCGACCTTCCAGTACCTGAAGGGAGCCTACAAGAAAGATGGAGACTATTTATAAGGATATATAGTGACAGAAAAAAAGGGTAATGACATTAAACTGTGAGTAGGTTTAGATTAGATACCAAGAAGAAATTCTTTATTGGGAGGGTGATGAGGCACTGAAACAGGTTGCCCAGAGGAGTTGTGGATGCCCCATCCCTGGAAGTGTCCAAGGCCAAGTTGGATAGGGCTTTGAGCAACCTGGTCTAGTAGGCTTCCCTGCTCACGGCAAAGGGAACATCACTTCCGACACAAAAGATTCTATCATTCTACTTTACAAAATCAAGAATAATAATGAAGCAAAAGTAGAGACCAAACTTAGGAAAAAAAATGAATAGATTCATTATTGTGCTAGTTTTGGCTGGGGTAGAGTTAATTTCCCTCACAGTGGCTGGTATGGGGCTGTGTTTTGGATTTGTGCTGAATACAGGGTTGAAAACATAGAGATGTTTTTGTTGCTGCTGAGCAGGGCTTACACAGAGTCAAGGCTTTTTTGTGCTGCCACTCTGGTGAGGAGACTGGGGGTGCATGGAACGTTGAGAGGAGACACAGCCAGGATAGGTGACCCCAACTGACCAAAGGGATATTCTGGACCATACGAGATCATGCTCAGTGTGTTAAGCGAGAGACATGTGGAGTGACGGCATTTGGCTTCTCACACACATGTTGTGTGTGATGGGGCCCTGCTCTCCTGGAGATGGCTGTACAACTGTCTGCCCGTGGGAGGCAGTGAATTCATTCCTTGTTTCGCTTTGTTTGTGTGCATGGCTTTTGCTTTCCCTGTTAAACTGCCTTTATCACAACCCACGAGTTCTCTGGGTTTTACCCTTTCAATTCTCTCCCTGACCCTGCTGGAGGGGGAGTGAGCAAGCAGCTGCCTGGGGCTTGGCTGCTGACTGGGGTGAAACAATGACAATTACCTGCCAACATTCAGATTTACATTACTAAATACGGTTTATTTGTGTAAGCACAAGTATTCATCAATTCCTCTTGAATTATGAGGTAATGCACTACAACCATCTGAAGAAAAACATGCATCTTTCCTGGCCAGACTGGGGGCTGATACCAGTTATTGAAAAAGAACTTTTCAGATCATTAATATTTTAAAATTAGCACAACACACTTTTGTATTAATGTTATGTAAAACAACTAGTGTGGATGACAGGTGATGATTATTTATCATTAAATGGAATCTTTTAAACATATTAGACTTTTAAAAATGGTTCTAAATCTAAACTACTGCCTCAAATCAAAGGCTCAGTTTGAATAGTCAAATGTAGCTGGAAAGAAATCAATGTTTATATGATTGAACATGTGCAATTCTGCTAGGATTTCAGTTAATATAAAAAGTAAGTTTCAAGTTAGCTTAAAGGTGATCAAGTCAGATTCTTTTGTTAATATTAACAGTAGCTGTTTTTTAAATTATTCAAACCAAGCCCACATGCTGATCTTCATTCAGATGGAAAGATTGATAATATAAAAATAGAAGGCTCAAATAGGAAATAATCATCCTTTGAAGGTGGAGAGCAGTCTCTTTGAGGTATGCGAGACTTACTTCAGCTTGTAAGCATTAGAATGTTGATAAAGGTGAAAATCAATAAAGAGACCTAAACTGTCCCCTCTGAGATACTTCTATTCATTAGATTCCTGTGGGTATCTAAGAAGAAATAATATTTCTGATAGTAATCACTTTCTAAGTTACTGCTAAATATGAACTACACCAGCTTGCAATGCTGCTTTTAGCTATTATGGGCTTATTAACGTTGGATAAAAAGTGTACAAATAAAAAGGCAGATTATTAAACTTTACAGACTTGTAGATGAAGCCTGACTGCAATCTCTTTTCATTCAGCTCAATATCCATTTGTGTAGAAGCTTGCTTGTTTGTGGATTTTTTTTTATCCACTTCCAGTGGAAAATACTAGGCTCAATTCATGAATCAGAATCAACCATATTAATTTTTACTTTCAATAAACTGATCACATTATGCCACTTTATTAGACAACAACCCAGGAATCTAACCCATCCCCTCCTCCTTTCCCTTTCTTTGGTTTCAATAAATGGAATAATTTTGACTAAAATATGTTGAGTGTTCATGGATAGATACCCACTAGTAAAATTGTATGGATTAATCTATGCAAAGAATACAAAGGAAAATAAATTCAAAGACAAAAGTAGTGAATGTACCAAAATATTTTAATAAAAGCTTGCTAGCACTACTTTTCACAATGGATATTGATTTAGACTTAAGTAGAACCAAGACGGCAGATACAAACTTCTTGCTGACTCATGACTTTCAAAAGCTCTGCATTTGATAAATGTCATGGATTTTTGGGTTCAAAATGTTAAGAATCATCATCATGAATAACCACAAGTTTTCCTCGTTGTATCTCCTATATGTGAAGATAACACTGTATGCACTCTTCTTGCTGTACTCACTGTATGTTCCTTTCACTGCTACATCTCTCAGAGAGACTGAAATGATGCAGCAAACAGAGAATGATAATGTCCTTTTACCCACGAGGAAGAAAAAGTGCTTTGCATCACTTAGAATGGACTTTATTTAAATAGTCCATTCCAATCTGAAATTTGAAAAAAAATTATTAACTCTACATAAAAATTGCTTAATTATTAAGAAGATTAAAATATAATATTAAGTCAATTTGTCTGAGATTTTACTGCGATACTCATCATTCACATCTCCCCAAATTTCTGAGATTTTATAGAAAACACATTCAGGCATTCAACTGGTATTTCTATTTGCCCCAATGAACAATGGTAAAGGTTTCTTATTGTGCTACCTACAGAAAGATTTTCTATTTTTCTGCTTTCTACTGGGAGTTTTGCTTTTCTTCTGTAAGTCTAGCAGCGAACCACCAGGATGATTATGTGGCTGGAGCATGGTGTACAAAGAGAGGCTGACAGAACTGGGTTTGTTTCGCCTTAGGGAAAGAAAGATAAGGGGGAATCCTATTTGGTCTTGAACTACCCAACAGGACAGTATAAAAAAAGACAAAATGCACAGTGAAGTGCACTGTGGAAAGGGCATATAGGCCTCAGGTACAGAATTTATTTTTTTCCCCCAGGGTACAGCTATGTTACTAGTTTCAAGATGTTATTGAGTGCCATGGACTATTTAGTGTCTGTAACGATACACTTCTAATTTCTTAGCAGGACTGAGAGACCTCAAATATGCAGTGCCTGTGTAGTGCCCTCCCTTTATATCCTGTTTCTCACTGTAATGTCAACCCCTAAGCAGACATCTCTAGTTGGCAGGAACACAGAAAAATACACGTTATTTACCTTTTTTCCTGCACACACTGGGAAAGGAGAGAATTTGATGCCCTGCCCTGAAAATCAAAAGGCTTCAATATGGCTTTCAAAGCGAGCTTTATATTATTCAGTTGTAGGCATAAGCTTAATTTTTGGACATGAAAATCCACAGTAAGGTCAAACGAACTTCTCTAAATGGCAAATCGATGCTCCACCTGCACAGCTGCGTATCACATCTTCTTTTTTATATTCTTCACCAGCTCTAACACCCAAGAAATTTAAGTTTAATGAAAATGCCACAGCAGAAAGCAAAAGCAGCTATGCGACATTAAAAAAAAAAAAGGTATTGCCTTATGATATCTGTCCCAGTAAAATCAGGTTCACTCATCACACAGATTTACTGTCACCTTTCACAGACTTCAATGTTTAGTAGGGAAAGAAGTGATTAAGTAGGTTTCAGAGGTTTAATGATAAAGGAACTACGAGCAAATTAAACCTTTGCTATTTTGCCAAAATAATAACAGTAGTAGACATTGAAAATCATTAGAAATGAAAGTAAGCTTATTTATTATGTTGATAAAATCTTTTAGTAAGAGTACAATGTTCTTCATGTTGTACTTGGCACTATATATATTCATTTTTGTAGAATGTTTTTCACTCATATCACAGTTTTCATAATAGCAGAACAGACTTAATTACTTAGCTAAAATGCAACAATATGCTCAGAATACTTTATCAGAGGAAAGATGATATTTTTTTCAATATTATTATGCATGACAAATTTCTCAGGGCTGAAGCGTCTCTATTAAAATAGAGCTGTCCTTCTTATGCATTATATATGAAGAGTACAAAAATAATTTTTTTAACCTTTGAGGATTAGATGCTCCAAAAACATTCTCTTGCCTTACTTGCACTTCACAGGGAAAAAGAGACAGCCTGTTAATCCGTTGAAATTTGTGATCCAGCAGAACAGAGTTTCAGTTCATATGAAATCTCATTTTCCGTATTTGCGCCGCAGTTTTACACCGGTTTCCTAGATCCTTGTTAGATACCTGAAGCCCTCTTCCATGAACAGCAAACTCTATTATCTGTGTGAACCGACAAAGCTATCTGAATACGTGCTTCATATTGTTTATTAGGCTTGCATACAGCAAACTTCCTCGTTTCACACAAACGCCCCTGTATACCTATTACCAACAGCCTAAATAGCTCACAAAGGCTTTGTAAATTTTTAATTAAGGAAAAAGAACATACTTACAATAGCAGTTCATTCAGGCATTTCAGAATTCTTCTCTTAAGCAGTTTGATTTGTACAACCTAGGCGTGTTTAGCCCAGCCTACTGTAAGGACTTAAAGAGCAGAGTTGCCTGTCTCAAACACTGCTAAGGCCACAGAAAGACTTTGCCATGAGATAAGCACAGAACGGAGAGACAGGATGGCACTGACTCCAGGCCTCGCAGAGGCGAGAGCTGGCTGCCACCACCAATGACCACTGAAGTGCCCCCCACCCCAAATACGACCTGAAACTTGGACTGAAAGTTAAGCCACTGCAGTGGGAACTTGAGATAAGATAAAGGTGGTTCTGTTGTCCAGGTGTTATCTCGGACCCGGAGAGAGGTTAACAAAGCTGGGGGAGAAGAATGTATCACTGATAATGGACACAAAGGATGTGGAATTTATGGGCCACACGGAAAGCCAACTCAGCAACTGTGCTGTTGGAAGGTGGAAAAACTTGCACAACAATGGTGACAACAAAATTAAAATACTATTCCAAGCTCAAAGTGCGTTTTAAATACAGGAATCTAAGTGCATTACATACTAAAACATGAATAGTGCCTGTTGGCAAGAATTAAACGCCATTTACAACCAGAAGGGGTTTCCCGATGAGAAAGAGGTGAGGTGGTTTTCTGATTCTAGACGCCTGAATGGATTGTATGCACAGCTTCAAAGCCCACTCCTACTCTCAAAAAAAGCAGTACTATGCTTTAGTGACACAAATTAAATATATTACACTCCCAAGACAGATGACTGGTGTTGGTTAAGAGTATCAAATACATTGATAGATTACACAGACTTCAAGATAGGTGTTTTTTACCAGATTCAGCTGGAAGTCTTAAGTGTTTTTCCCTCAAGTGAAAAAAGGAGCAATAACAGTGGAATAATATAAAAGTACTTACAAAGGTGGGTTGATTTAAAATTATATATAAAGTTTTAATTTTATACATGTATGCATATATACATATACAAAAAATATATATATAAAATTATAACTCACATATTTAGTGATATTTCAATTTGAACTGCTTTTAGGATGGAATTTCACAGGACATTAAGGAGCCTCTGACATTTTGCTCACAGATTAAGTCACAGCCTTTTGGTTTGAAAAGCCAACACTGAAAAATCCTCATCAATTTTTGTTGACTAATGACACAAAGTTAGCAACACAGGACTATTTCCATGATTGAAAGTTTTCAGGGTTAATTCTTATGCTTGATTTAGAGATTTCAAATAGTAGTAGTCATAAAAGAAAGAAACAAAAAATTGTAAAAGTAATTAGTTTACTTATTTTGAAAATGTTAGGAAAACACGTAGTACTACATTAAAATGTGTCCTAAATATTTTATTCCATGTGAGAATCTGATAATTGGTTTCTGGATCTCCATCTCTAGAACAGAAAATTATCATTTAAAATATGTTTTACCCGTTTTGAGGGGAATTGGAACCAATAAAAAAAGGTGTGAGAATTCTTTGTATAAAACTTCGGAACCAAAAAGATGAAAATGTTAAGAAATTTATAAATAAAACAGTAATTACTAAGGATAAGAGCTTACAGCTTACACTGTTGCTAGGTACACTGCCCTTTTAGAAACAGCTCATGGGACTTCAGTTTTGGAGTCAAAAGCACAAATCATCAAACAGCTGATGAAAGTATGCAGAAAGTTCCACCAGCTCATGTAAAGGAAGAGATATTCAACCATAACTGGACAAATGAATTTGAAATAAAATAGATCTGTAAAACAAGCCCATGTCTGGCACCTGCTCTATTAAATCCTTGAAAATAAACTCCAAGCGTAGTGGAAAGTGCATTTCAGCCACAAGGGAGAGCTTGAGCACTTTTTGTGTGAGGAAGGTTCAAAAGGTTACTTAGTGAAATCCTGGGCCTCTGGTGTTTGGAAAAGACAATCAAAAATCTAATATTTCCTTCTTACTCTCAGCAGCTGAACCTCTTTGTGAAGAAGTCTGAAACTTAGCATGGGGAAATTAAACATCGGTGCTCATCTAGATTTCTTTTTAATGTTTTCCAGACAAGTGAGAAGAGTGAGACAGAAGCCAAAAGGTGCAGCACGCCAGCCATGACATTATGCTGATTTAAGAGCAAGGAGTTGCTTTTTCTTTTTGGTTTTTGTATTTTAGGGGTTTTTTTTAATATAGTTTACTGTTTTTGACACTTATATCATGGTCAGGATTACAGTCTACAAAGAGAGAGAGGTATCTCTCTCTCTCTCTATATATATCTCCATATCTATCTATCTATATATGTATAGATATATCTCAAGCAAGCAATTCAGTATTTATAAGGTATGGCATCAATTAAAAAAAATTTAGAAAAGCTAGGAAAGATGTAATAAAATTAGTAAAAATACATGCTGAATAATGAATGAACATTAACATTTTTCTCAATTAAAAATCGATACTATGCAATGCATGACTTTCCTTTTCCTTGTCTAATACTAAGAAAATAACACCTTATGAAAAAAGTCTGATGAAATTCTTGGTGAAATGGAAAAGTAATAAAATTTTCTGCTAGATCTTCTGGTTTGTTTTTTCCCTTGAATTTAGTGATGTTTGACCAGTGTAAGCCTTACAGAGAAAAATCTACGCTGCAATAACAGCCAGTGAACCTAATTACATCACAGGTGGAAGGTGAAGGGAAGTTACAATTTTATTAACTATCGCTAGATTTAATTTTAGAACTGGAAAGAAAATTAACTTTCCATTCTATTGAGCTACCTGAGAATACTGGATTATCTTTAGTCATTTAAATATGTCTTTATAGGGTTTTGTTTGTATTCCAAATGTCATCACTGTATGACAGAACTATACACAAACAGAAAATTGGACCAGAAGGGATTATAAAAAGTCAATCTAGTAACCTACATCCCTTCTAAGAGCAGATACTATCTAAGCAGAAGGCAGGTACTATCTAACCTTTCTGAAAACACCTTCTTTCCCAAACAGCTTTGCACTTACCTTGCCTTGGTTTTATCTAAACTGCGATCTCCTAGCTTACTTATAGGAATCTCATCTGGGACACTATCAGCTGCTTTAATAAATTTAGTATATGTGACATCCACCACCATGTTTGAATGCAGAAAGCCCATTATTGTGTAACAAATTCAACATCATATGGATTGGTACGAGTTATTCTTGATAAAGCTATTTCAGCTGTTATTCACTTCTCTGTATCAATGCACAACAGTTGAGGGTTTTTTCGCAATTATTTACTTCATTAAAACTGACTGGATAAGTAATTGTATTTTTCTCACTTTTAAAACCTTCAGTTCTGTTACTTTCAAAAATACCATCCATCTTCTCTAAATTACAGACAACTAACACTTCCCCTCACGTATATTACTTTTTAATTTAAAAGAGGCTTCTTTGCACACAAGACCATTTTTCAACTCATCTCTTCATCATGAATTTTGAAAGAAAAAATTTGGCTTAGTAAGAATAAATCATTTGAGGGTTCTTTGGGTCTTTTACATTGTTTGGGAGGTAGACTAAAAATCCATTATTTGCACAGCTTGAGTCATGCATCTTTGTATTATTTATATACGTGTGTGTATACAAAATGCAGCAAATAAAAATATTGCTATGACTTTTAATACAGACTGAGAAAGAATCATAATGGGTGGCATTTTTCTTAGGGAAGTGTCTGAATTTGTAATTTCCCTTCAGACAATCTCTCTAAAAAGGTTTTTAAAATAATACCAGCAGTGCAGAGGGATGCAGCTATTACGGACCTGATTTCAAGAGTGTTAAACATGCATAGAATCATAAGAATCATTTAGGTTGGAGACAAGTCCACAGAAGCTTTAGATGAAAAAGACATCTGAAAAAAAAATAGGACCATTTTTTGCAGTATTATTTAGGACAAAGCCTTGACTAATAAAATCTACTTTAATTGGGGAAAAGAATATGATTAAGAAAGCAGGATGAGAACAAAATGTATTTCTTGCTAGAATATCTGAAATGTGCTATTAATTCAGTGCTGCTTTCTTCATTTAAAAATGCAAATAAAGAATTCATGCCCCTTAACCACAATTTTCCATAGATGAGCTTCCAGTTTGCAGATGTTAACTTTACCTACTGTGGTCCTTACTGTTGAAAGTAAACTGGGATTCTGATGAAACGCTATAGTTGGATTTCAAACTGAAATCTCTTCTGCAGTTGTTTTTACATCCTTTCTGTTTACTTTGGCTTAGCAGAGAAGCCAGTATTAGCAACATACAGGAGATCATTTATAAGATTTCTTGTACTCTCAAGAAATCTTTCACTGCGATATCAAATAGCACTCAAGGTTACTGTTTGTGCTATACAACCCCATGCACCATTTACTTGGAATGAAACAAAATCCTTTGCCTGCAGACTTGGCAATTCACAAAACAAAATTCAGGTTCTTTCTGGGTATATCAGTGATATAGTGCTTCGTGATAAAGGCAAAATATATTTCCTTTTTCAGGGAAACAGAAATGAAGAATAAATATGCGTTAAGCATTGTAAATGCAGACCTGGAGTGTGCTGTCAACTCAAGTCACTATCTAGTAAAATAAGTGGGTCCTTTTAAAAAGCACTGGAAAATGAACTGAATTTAAATCTGATCTTTTTCCCAAGTGTATCTGCATGTGTCTGCTGCAGCCAGTATCGTGGCTATGCTGTGAGCACAATACAGTTAAAACAATCTAGAATACAATCCATATTACAGTTACGCTGGTACATGCAAGCTGTTACTCAAAAAGCAAGCTCAGTAGATTGTCCCCATATGCTTCCCTCCTCTGCATCAGATCTTTCCTGAACTGGGACCAGTGTGGGAATCTAAAACAATTAAAACTATTCCTCCTCTCCTCATTCTTTCCTTTTTCTATTGTTTTTTTTCCTTCTTTTTTGTGTTGATTTGACTCACTCATTCGGCTAAAATGGATGCAGTCTAAGTCAGTCTAAGAAAAGCATGAAGCTGCAGGCAGGAGCAGCATGGCCACGAAACACGTTTCAGTGGCTGTTAGCAATTTAATCAGCTTAGGGGTATGTCAGTTCTTCAGTTTGCACTTCCAAGTTCGAGTCAACAATGTAATTAAACATAGACTCGAGATGGACTAGCTATCCAAATATGTACTGTTTCTTAGCTGGATTTTACAGCTTATGATGAATTCTGTAATTCTGTAGCGAGGAAATGCCTGTAAATAATTTTTAATTAACTACATTGTCATTCCAATAATGAGTTTACCGTGGTTATAGCAATGCGCAGATACCTTAGCCTCACATCGTGCAACTTGCAATCAAAGTAGAGGGGGATTTTTTTGTTGTTTTGGCTTTTGATGTCCTTTATTTTGGCTACTTTCGAATGTCTTTATTTTAATATCAAATTGTTCAGGTTCAAAAAAAATCCAAAACTATGCTTCGGGTACTAAGGTCTGCCTGTCGGTCATTGGTGTAGGTGAACAAAATATTTACCTACTGCTTCTGTCATTCAGTTGGTATTAAAACAAGTGTTACTCCAAATTGCCATTACTGCCTCGATTACAAATGCTTTCACTGATTTATGCACATGCTCAGCCCTTGAAACCTGAAGTTCAAGATCAATCCTCTCAGCACTTAAAAAATCTTCAGATCTGCCGAGACGTGCAGTACCATTGCTCCTCATAAGTTGACGCCTGACATAGCACTGGATCCTTCAAAGCCGACCTCGAAGGGGAATAATGGAAAAACAAACAGGGTGTTTGCCCAAGGCACCAAAATTTGGGAAATTTACAGTGTTTTATTCAGCTAGCTGCAGCTCTTTCTGTTGTGTTCCAGGAAGCCTCAAGGCTTCACACTTTGAAGCTGCATCATGGTACCATGACATGGGTAGGAATCAGAATGCTTCAGGGTAGCCTTGAAGAGAGCAAAGGCCCTTGTGGTAAATAAATATAGTGGACACAAAATTCTAGCAGTTGAGTGGTGGGCCAAAGAGAGCAAGGTGATTCTTAATGGTACCAGAAATAAAACTTGTGTGGATAGTTCTGAATTTGGACCTGCCTGCAGAAATATCTAATTTGAGGCCACCCGGATCCTGACTGCTGTAACATTTCACTTCTGAAGCGCAGAGCTTAAATCAATTGACCTTTCAATCTGCTACTGAATGCTGAATTTTTCCATCTCAAGGCACCGACAGAACTTCAAATTGAGGTTGTGCTAGAAGTTGTTTTGTTCAATTCACTAAATTCAGTTAATGAAATCCTAGAAGGTTCTTGGCTGAGCTATTCAAAGCAGCCTCCTGCAAGCATCACTCCCAAGACGGCTTGCTTTTTTCTTGAGAGCCAAACCACCCATGTCTAGAAGTTGTACAACCTCTCCTCATACTTGCATGGCTTTGGACCCAGAAGTCCCTCTCCCTATAGAAAAAGGGTTAATCCTAACTAATTCTCTGTACAACTTAATTCTCTACACAAAACCTGCTGACATTTCTGACAACACTGCAGGATTATATTGGCAGAACATCTACAGGCTTTGCACCAGTCAGAAAAACCAAAACCATTGAAATTAACTAACTTAGAGGTAGTACTAATAAACAGCACTATTGAAGAGTGTTAATGAATCATGCTGGTATAGGATCTAATTCAGTATATCAAACCATTGGTTGGTAAACTTTCTTGCTACACAACTGATCTACATCTGCTGCTTTCTTTAATTAACAAACATATTGTAAAAGTTCACAAATTCAGAAGTGGAAAAATTATTTTGTAAATACTAGGAGGAAAAAAAAGTAAAAAGGCAAGTAATAAGACTGCAATAATTCCTTAGTTTAGCTTAAGAAAAAAGTGAGCTAACAGTAAAGAGCAAATACTAAAATAATACTGTTATCATTCAGCTAAGCAAAGCAGTGGCTATAGCAGCTATGCATGGTAGGAAAGAGACCAGAGCAAATTTCTCACATGTCAGACGAGCCCCAAGGCACCATCATATACTGACATTCATTGCCTGCTGAGTGGGTTTGTATGGTTCGTGGAGCATCTTTATCTCCATTGTAGCAAGTGGCTTTAGTTCTGACACCCCAATTGGATCAGGGGAGAAGAGCCTTCCCCTGAAGAAACCCTCTGGTAAAGTACAGACACCAGTAGCCATGACTAATGGGATGCACTGAATGCAGTATCTTGTGATTTGAGATGCAATTTGAGCAGTCATTGCCATGTACTGGTTTTCCAGGAGAGAGGCAGTCTGTCAGATTTCTCACAAAAAGATTTTGCATAAGGAACAGTGGAGTGCAGGAGACAGGCAGTGCCCTTTCCCCCAGATCTTTAAGGAGGTCACGACAAGACCAGGGCATATGAAGCTCTCTGTACAGGTGCTGTGACTTGTACAGCACTGGTAGAAAAGAGAGGCTTTGCCTAGTTATAGTCACTACATCCTGAAGTGACTGTGTCTTGTCATGAGTGCAAACCATGGAGGTAAGTAAGTCTGTTGCCATCCAGGCTCCAGCCCCAGAGATGATGTGGGTGGAAATACAAACTGTAAAAACTCAGGCATAAGAAAGAGTTAATTCTTGTTACTGTGAGAAGACTTCAAAGAATATAGAAAAAGAAGCACAGGAGAAAACAAAACATGTTGGGACAAAATGACGTAAATATGCTGTTTCAGAATTTATACTTTTTAATTCAGTGCTACCATTAATATACAGATGACTGTTTTAAATTATATTTCAGGAGGACTGCATGAAGAAGCCATTCTGAAGGTGTGCAACTCATTTAGCATGGAATGGAGGAGAGAAATGAACCGCAGCTGCAGGTGAGAGGAACAAAAAGGGGAAAGAATTATGGCATGAGGGTGGCTTGAAGTAAGGCTGAGACATAGGCCACAACTTTAATGGAACTCTCTAAACAAGGATCTCTGAAAATCTTTATCCATGAATTGGAAGAACTGAATTTAAGATTTAAAGCATTTGTACAGAAAGCATGGCACCACAAATGGCAAACTCAAACTTATAAACAGAACCTCCAAGAGAGTCGATACTTTGTGTACGATACTTCATCCCTTAATGCCACCGTATACACTGGAAAGTAAAATAATAAATAAAATTAACACCACCATATACACTGGAAACTAAATATGGTGCAAGCAAGCATACACACAAATACATGCAAAGCTGTAGAAACTAGGATAAAAGGCTGAAACAAACCCATTTATTACAAAAGCATGTTGACTGCATGTGAAAATACATCTGGGACACAATATCTATCTATCTACATAGATATATATGCACACGTGCCCTTTTTAGGTATCACACGGAGAATCATCACATTCAAGATGGTCGTTTCTACTTCTATGCCTACTTCATCCAATATTCCTTGGCAGAAACCCTGTTCCTGTTATGACTATAAATACAATAAGAAAAATGATATTACTAGTTAACGTGTACAAAGTAGCTAAACCAAAATTACAATTTTTACAAGATTATTAAGAGAAGGCCAAATTTTTTATGCACCTATAGCTGCACACATTAGAGCAATGCAGACACATATATATATAAAATATGTCAGATTTTTGTTTGCAGATAATACCCATTTTGAATTTGGTTAGCTGTAAGCTCTTCTAAGCAGGGACTTTTGCCTTCCCAGTTGTTTGCCAAGAGCAATGCATACTGTTTGCATAATGTTAAGTACTAATATCAATTAGTAATTGAGCTTGCTATTTCAGTAATTTACATCTTGGGATGAAACACAACATAAAGATAACAGGAAATCTGCTCCACCAGCTGCTCCACCAGAAATCAATAAACACTGATTATAGATTATTTATTTGGGGTGATGTTTTTTGTTTATTCATTTAATTTTTTGGGTTTGGTTTTCTTTTTTTTTTCAAGAGAAACAGTGCTGTGATCAACTGCGCTCCAAAAAGTCACAAAACAAAACTAGAAATCACACTTTGTAGAAAATAATATTCAAATACAAAACTCAAAACAAAGGTTTAAAAACCAAAATCATGTAAAAACAGTCTTCTCCGTTTACATGGAAAAAAAAAAAAAGTAGTAATTGTGGCATTTTTGTATAGCTGTCTGCAAGGAACAGAACAGCTACCAAATGCTAATGCTCACGAAGCATGCTAGAAATGAAACTCTAGGTACTAGAGATTTCATCTCAAATCTTCAGAAATTGACAAGGTATTCTCTATACAGACCAATGTTCTTTGGCACATGCAAAGAACATCCTTATACATGACAACAACTTCATTTGCATCACTAAATGTAGTGATGTAAAAGCATATTTACATCCCTAAGCACAGTAAAATGCAACTAACTTAGATGAAATCAAGACATCTGTAGTAGTTTGTGGTAACTCAGCAACTCAATTACTACTTGCTGAGAGTTCCCTCATGGTTTTTGCCTGCGGGGATTTGACCCCAAAAATCTATAATAATGCAAGTATTATTCACAGCAGCAAAACAAGCACAAAAACATCAACAGGAAAAATATCTTCATCTGTTGGGAACTTCTGAAGTCTATCCACACCTCCCAAGGTGGAAAAAACACAATTTTATTTTCTTCTTTTAAACCTATTCTAGATTTCAGTGCCATCGTGGTGTTAAGGGGGTTTATTAGCTACTGTAGAGGTGAAAGCAATTTATTCCACATATTTTTTATGATTGTACTTTAAATGAAACTACTCCTTGAGACTGCACGTGAAGGAATTTTTTTATTCAAAGACCAACTTGCATTTTTTCCTCTGAAGTTGAGATCTCTCACCAAATATTTACTATATTATTGTCAATAAGGAAAGGAACAAAACCAGATAGGAAACTTGGATTTCTCATGAATTAATGAATATGATATCACAGAATTTTTCACAGAATCCTCTGAGTTGGAAGGGACCCAGAAGGATCCTTGAGTCCAGCTCTTAAGTGAATGGCCCATACGGGGATTGAACCTGTGATCCTGGCGTTAGCAGCATCTTGCTCTAAAAGGTTTCTAAGAACAAAACAACTATTTTCCATGTAATGGGCTTGAAAACCCATATCTTTTAAAACTATTTAATTCCATTTTCTCTCTGTCAGCTTTGAAAAGCAACATAACACACAGAGCTTCCTGGTACATATTTTTTTTCCACTAGCAAGGATTCAAGCTCTTTGTAAGAAGACTACCAAATATTTATATGTACACACACACACATATATGTGTGTATAATCTATATATATATGCGTATAATCTTTAATTGAAGTCATCTAATGGGCTGTTGTGTGGTAACCCTCATGGTTCAACCTATGCTCTTTAGCCCCCTTCTTTTCCCACAGCAATACTGTATTATTTATTAATGATTCCTGCATGACAAAACTTAATCCATTGAATCAATGGAGTTTTCCATTTACTCCCTGGAATCAAGATAAGCTTTAAAAAAGACAGATCTTAACACACAAAGACAACCTTCATAACACAGAAAGACACAATCTCTAAATACAGGGGGACAACATATATATTTTATAGTAAATAGGAAGTCTAAATTACATGATAAAAAAACTGATGAAAAACTGAGAAATTAAAAAAAAAGTTGATAAAGAGCATTTCTAAAAACATAAATTTCAGACTGAAATCTATTCTCTGCGCTGACCAGAAAGCCTGCCAGAAAATATACTTGGAAAATCTATGTGAACAATTTGTCTGTATTAGATGTGTTAGGAAGCCACAGACTGTGACAAGAGTGGAAAAGTGTCAGAAATATTTCATAAACAAGACATATTTAGATAAATACAGTAGTTTTACATTTTACACTCAGAGTACTTCAGTGAACAAGTTAAAAGTAATTTATTTTTACACTTGAAACTGCACCAGTGTTTTCCTAAGAGAGTCCAATGATCTCCTGACATTTTGACCTAACACCAAAGTACCATCATCTAACAATACAACTCACATAGCCTCTCGGCCAATCCTCTTAAAAACCATTTTTTGTAATTAAATAATTAAAAAATTCAATACTTATCTAGATTCAATAGAAGATTTTGTCATTACTGCAAAATCCTTGTTACATCTGGTAGACCATTTGGAATGTACTGATGCAAGCCCCAGGCACTGCCAATCACAGGTTGCTTCTATCATCTAAAAAGCAGCTATAAAATTCTTGTGACCTCTCATAACAATTGCCAAAGTTTTAAAATGCTGGACATGATTAGCTTGGAGGAGTGTTTGCTTCAAAACACAAAGGGAATCTCAGACAAGACTTTGCAAGGATTTTAAAAATATTTTTAAAATAACCGAACCAGTTGGTATTTAATAGCATACACATATGAAAAACAAAATCTGGATGTTGCTCAGATTATGCATATACGAGTTCTGCTTGTTCTCTAGTACCCAAACACATCTTGCAAATCTCTGTCCCTTTTGAATGTCCCATAAAAGGAAGGATCATTAACAAGCTGGCTTACTCAGTGTGTTAACAGGAAGAAAAAACACAACATCCCTCAGAAGAAACCCTCAGAACTTGTGCTTGCCATTTGATACAAGCAATCCTGCAAACCTCCAGAATGCTGTTGATGCGTCTTTGGCAGGGATCAGCACCACCATGGCACCTCAGAACCAGGGCACGATTGTATCTCTAGCACTGCTCCCCTCCACACACCCACACTTCTCTCCTGCCTGCTCATCTTTTTAAGACCAGCATCAGTTTACACATTGAACTGTTCTGTCTTCACATACTTGCAAGTCAGACTACAGAAATCGTTTCAGCAAAGAGGTAACAGACTTATCACATTCGGTAAGGATGGCACACAACACATCCAAGCTGCCCACAGTTTTCCCAACATGTTGTGAAGGTGAGAGGAAAAAAACCCAACAAAACAACCCAAACAAAAAAAAACCCCAAAGCACCTCCCCCCCTTCCAAGCCTCAACAAACACAAACCAAAAAAGCAGTCCTGTAGAAGCCAACTTCATTTATACTCAGTCTTCTCATGTTTTGTTTAAAGATGTTTCATCAAAATACAATTATATTTTTAAAAGAGAAAGTGTCAAAAAGAAAAAGATGGAAAAGACCAACTTGATTTTGTAAACTGGATTAAATTTGTCAAATTAACAAGTAGGAATGAAGATTGTGAAACACCTGATGAAACAAAACTAGAAAGAACTAGATTACCAAAACCAGACATTATTCTAAAATTTGAAACAATCTTCCTTTGGTTATAAAGATAACCTTTCACTACAGAAATGTGATGGTGAGGTCAACAGAAGAAATATAAAGCAGATATCACACCTTAATAAAGAACCAAACAGAAGACAAACCCAATTTTATCAAGCTCTAAATTTCAGATAAAGTTTACATTTTCAATGCCTTCACACACTACAGAGCGCAGTTATAGAGACATACAAGAAAGAATTTTATGGATTAAATACTATAAAATAATGCTAATTTCCTTGGTTGCTTCTGAACTACTGTTAATAACCAATTTTTGTTAGCAGTTTTGCATTCCTTTATGTGCTTTTTCCTTGAACTCCATATGGCAGTTTTCTTACAATAATATTTCTTGTAAGTTTACTGCTGTTTTAACCTTCAGTCACACATGCTGCCATATCACGTCACTCTTTTTTGATAATGGACAGGTTTCTATTTAATTAAAGAAATTGAAGGTATTATATAAAACTGCTGCAAAGAAACAATATTCTTTAAGTTTTTTTATGTTTCTTCATATTACATAAAAGAAACAACCTGGTGTATTTGTGCAATTTCAATATGAAATATTGGATAAATAAAAATTAATAACATAACCTAGCTTTAAAACAGCTAACTAGCAAATGGCTTCTTATAAATAACAATTATTTTATAGCAAGAGATTTTTATAGCTTTGTTATAGTTCGATTTGAAGCATTTAAAAGGGAAGTTATAAATTTTGAAAGGATAAGATTTGGCATTAGCTAAACCTTGTATTGGACAAGCCCTCCTGATAAGATGAAGAGACACGTCCATATTTCTTTCCAGGGGAAAAGGTTTGGTTCAGAGCGTCCCTTTTCAAGTAACAAGACAAACATGATAAATCTTGGTCACACTCTACTCGAAGTAGTAAATTATGCTTTGAAATAGATGCACAGAATTTGATAGCAAATACATCTAGTAAAAAAAATGCATCAAAAGTCTACTTTATGCTTAAAAAGTGGTTAAAGTATAACTCATTTAAAAATAATACAAACACAGTTACTTTTCATAGTTGCTTCCACAAAGGAAAATACCTGTAAAGTCTCAAACAGGGAAGAGTTTGACTCCAGACATTAAGGAGTTTCTTTATCTAGGATTTTTGAGTGCTTCCTTAGCCCTTAATTCCACATTGGGCAGATTTTAGTCTTTTTTTCCCCTCTATATTATGAGGCCTTTCTTTACAAGGTACAGTTGTTCTGTATCAACTGTCTAATTCAACCTCTTTCTGTCTGAAGGTAAAGACTCTGATACATAATTCTGACGCTTGAGATCCTTTCCCATGATACAATTTTTATCCTTTCCCATGATAAAATGTCCCTTTTTGGTTAATAACTATGAAATATTAAAAAACATAGGATAAACTTAATATTGTTTTGAACAAGATAAATGATGGACTATCAGATGACCTTTTTATTGGCAAAATATTGCCTTAGATGAAACTTAAGAAAGAAAGATAAAATATTAAGTTTGCATAAGAAATTGCTAGGAAAAAAAAACTTCTCTCTGAAAAACTAAGGTTTGACAAAAATATGCTACATCTGTATTGTTCTGCATAACTATCAACTGTGATATGAATTTTTGTGTTAGTGCTATTTCTGCAATCACTACAGAAAACACGTTTTTTCCAGAATAAATGTTAGTAGAAGTTACACTGGAGCATCCCTTGAGATAGGAGAAAATACCTTCTTTAAAAGTAATCTTAGCAATGAGGATTAAAAAGATAACTTAAAGCTTCATTTCTTTTATCTTATCACATCTTGGCTCCCTCATAGGAAAGGAAGTGATAACTACTGTTGGAAAGAAAAACAAACTGCACACTTCTTCAAGGCTGCACCCTTTTAGATCAGTTGATGGAGATCCAGAAAGGAGGAAACACATTTTCTTCTTTTTGACTACCACGCTTCCCTCAGTAAAAATGTTTGTAAGTCTACAGGATTAGAATGCAAAAATTTGTACGGAATCCTACAGGGAAGGGCACTGAGTGTTGGTAAGATGTATGCACAGAACACGTAAGAGATCAGAAGGTGAGGCTGAAACCGGAAAATTGAAGACCAAAAACGTTTTTTGGCTGCTGCTCAAAGAACGTGTGAAAAATCACACGGTATGTGTCAACAATGGGCTGCGGCCCAGACACACGTGATTCTAGCTGTGTGTCAGAGAAGGTGGTCCTGGGATACATGTAAAACACACAATGCGGAGTAAAGTTCGCTTCATTGAATTTACTTCAGCGTTTGGCAAATATTTCTAAAGAACAAGTTGATAATATTCTTATATATCTCATTTCAGTACAGCCACATTACGTTGTGGATTAAAGCAGTTATCCACCATAACATATTCTCAATAGTTTTTTCTGTCAACAATTTTGTCACTGTCATGCACCTGGAAGTGTATTGGGGGTTGTGCCCTGCTAGCCTCTTCACACTGAGCAGCAGATCAGTAGAATGTAATTATCTGTAAAGTGTTTATCAATATGAGCTAGGGTTCCACACACTAACGATTTATGCAATCTGCTCGATTTTTAAGATAGAACTATCTACTCTTTCTGCTCTGGGAACTATTCTAAAACATGAATAAACACCATCTCTGATATCTTGACAAAAAGATACTGTGCTGCCTTTAATGTTCTTTGAAAATTATATTAATCTATATGAAAGAAAAACTGAATTTCGCATAATGTCTGACACAATAATCTAGTTAGCATTTCAGTACAGAACCAGAATTACTGTAAAGGCAAAATATAAGAGCATAGAGTCATGAATCCCGAAAGATACAATTTGGCAGGTTTTAACTAACTCCAAATTTTAATTTTTTTTTTTCCCCAAAGAAAAGTTACAGATAAGTAAGTCTTGGCTATGTTTGAGGAAAAATATCTAGGAAATTTAAATTCACTTAAAGTTGTAGATACATATTGTCAGGCCCCTGTGGACAAGTTAAACAAGAACCAGCAACATGCCCTTGCCTAAAAGAAGGTCAATGAGATCCCGGGTTGCATGAGGCAAGGTACTGCCAAGAGGTCAAGGGATGTGAGCCTTCCCCTCTACTCAGACCATTTCTCAGATGCTGGGTCCAGTTCTGGGCTCCCGACCGCAAGAAAGATGCAGAGCTACTGGCATAGTCCAGCAAAGGGCCACTGAGATGATTAAGGGACTTTCACAGACTCGCAAAGATGACTAAGAAAAGCTAAGGGAGTTGGTGCTTCAGCCTGAGAAAAGAAGGCTCAGTGATACCACATCAGTGTGTATAAATACCAGAAGAGATGGTGTAAAGAGAACAGAGCCAAGCTCTTTTCAATGGTGTTCAGTGACAGGACCAGAGGCAAGAGGGACAGACTGAGAGTCCCTCTGAATACAAGGGAAGGTTTTATCATTCTAAGCACTGGAACACATCCCTCAGCAAAAGGGTTGTGGAGTCTCCAACACTGGAGATACTCAAAAGCCATCTGGACACAGTCCTGAGCAACCTGCCCGAGATGGGCCTGCCTGAGTAGAGGTGTAGAACCAGACGACCTCCAGAGGTCCCTGCCAACCTCAGCCATTCTGTGATTCTGTAATACTACCTTTACAAATGAAAACAATGAGTTTGTTCATCTGAGAACTGAAAAGCTCATTAACTTAATTATTAGTGGGTTGTGAAATCTGTCAAGAGGAACCTTATCTACCATGGATGTTAAGATTTAGTTAATAATCAGCAGAGACTGACATTTATTTTAGGGGGAGAAATATTTTAACGTATACTCCAAAGGAAAAAATACAGTTTACCTTAATTAATAGTATCTATTTTTCCCTTTATGCAGCTACCATTCCAACATATCACAAGAAGAATCTGTATAACTTATTAAGCCAGTTGGCAGAATTATGAATTTATACTAGCTATGTATTTGACAAGTTTGTAGTTGTCATTAAGCAAACAAAAGTAACAAAAAGCAACTAGGAATAGTAACATAACAACAAACAGTAAAAAAAGGCCACAGCGAAATTCTTACAGCTTCAAAGATTTGTTTAGAACTTATACAGATGACTGAAGATTGTTTTCATAAATACTTTATAAACAAGCTTCTCTAAGTAGTAGAAGGGTTCTGATTCTGAAAAGAATTGATTTCTTAATTTGAAGCATAGGAATAGTCCTTCTGAAATCTAAGTAACCAAACTAGGAATACATATATATGCATACACAAATGTTTAGGCATACGGAAAACAGGTCACATTTTTTTTCATGACCTAGGCCTATATTTTTCACTAAAAACTACTAAAATCAGTCAACTTAGTTTATACAGTTCACTTCTTTTTGTACCTTCTAATACTGCTATTCCTCCCATACATGACCTGACACTTGAAGAACGGTCAGTGCAAATTACAACAGTGTTTTCTTTGAAGCTAAAATGTATGTATTTACTCTAAAGCACCTATTTGAAACCCTGCCTTAAATTATAAATTCTATCCTTCAAGTATTACACACAATTACATAATTACAATATATGTACACAAAACTCCTTGTAATATAGGGTCTCCTGTATAATAGAGAAATTTTAAAAGTAATTTTAATATTTTTCATTTTATCATTAGAAGTAGAGTCAGTGTGTATATATAGGATTTATAATTTGATAAGAAACTATTTTTTTTCCCTAAGCTTTCAGAAGGAAATCTTTTGTGGCTGGGTTTGCTTCTTAAAAAAAAAAAAAAAAAACCCAAACAGAATGACCCCAAAAAATCACCCCACCAACAAAAAAATCCAACAAGCCAGAACAATGCTTGTCTGACCAGCAGGATTTTCCAATCTCATACTGCTTTAAGTTTGAAATACATATATTTTTCTTAAAAAACATAACCAGCAACCACCACCCCCTCCCAAAACAAAAAAAGCACTTTTACAGAGATATAATATACAAACAGATTGAGAAATAAATGAAGGATGTGCAATAGAGCAAGGAAAATATAACCAAATTAAATTCTTCAGTCTGTAAAATGACATTTTTTCTCTAAATATTAAGCACTATACCAAGAATCCTAAATTATATCAAAGGCAAAAATATCAAAGACAAACACACACAGTGCTTATTTTTCTGTCTTCTTTTAGGCATATGATTATTTACCACCCAACAGGTAATTATCCACTTTTCCTTTATTCCAAGCATCTATTCACTCCTCTCGAGTATGTGATTTGCATAAAGATGATCTCCTGGGAGTTTTGGCTCTATCTTAAAAATCACGATCAATTTCTGTGTAATCCAGCTGGATATGAAGCGAGATATGGCACATAGACGAATGGAAATGTAAGAAGCACCAAAGCGTGAAAGAAAGTCACCTTGAAGGGATGATACTGCAGCATATTTTGCCTAAGGTTTCATAGCTACATTACACATGCATGTTCAAAATATAAACTGCCTAAGCATAAACTATATGAACAATCACCTAACAGAGCAGCTAAACATTACCAGAATGTACATCCTAGCAAGGTTAACGTGTAAGTAAATTATACCTTACTGATAGTTTGGGGCTTTTTTTCTCTAATTAAGTTGACAAATAAACTCCTGCAGATAGCTAAGATAAATCGGGATAAAAATTGGTTTTTTTCAGCAAAGGGCATCTGTATCTAATTTGCCATACAAAGGCTACAGCATGTCGACTATCTTCCTGAACCACGAAGAAAAACTACAAGGTTATCACTTTTGATTAATAGTTTTAAACCTCACGATGATGTTGTTCTGGAATGTAAATTTCTCCTATTTTAGTTATAAATGTTATCTCGGAACTTCACTTAGTCTCTTCTGCCCCCTTCTGACCCAAAGTCTGGTAGGTCAGCCCCTTCTGTGAACAGCACTAGGTGATTTGTTTAAAAAATATTTCTCAGAAAAAATTCAGTACAGAATTCCACACAGCTAACATAAGATTTTGATTTCATGTAAAAGAATAAAAACTCCAAGGAACTGTGTTCGACATGCTCCCAGCTGCAAAATGCCTTTATGTACTTACGAGCAGCACATTTCAGAACCTTATTCAGTTCTCAGGGAACTAAAATTGAGTATTTAAAAGAATCTATTCACTGCCAACAGGGAGGAAGAAGAGGTTGAAATCTTAATATAAGTCTCGTTACTGAGACAGTAACCCATACCTAATGATGAAAAAGGTACGAATCCCCCAATGGCTAAAAAAAACCCCAAATATTTCTAGTGATTAACCATGGTACAATTTGTCTTAATACAAATTCAATGGCTTGGACAGATTTTAGTCTTCATTATAAGGGCTCATTGATGACATTGAAAACACAGACAGATACAACTGCATCAAATAAAAAAAAGCAAAGCTGAAATACTTCAGGCTTTTTCGTATGTTATCCTTCATCATGTGAATGTTTAATGAGACGCATATTACAGATACCATGAGGTTATTCAATTGCTTCATAAATAAGATAACTGTAGGATGGTATATAAAATTGTGCCAAAAAATCTCACTGTTTAGCAAAATGAATTATTTGTTCTCAACAGAAGCTAGAAGTCATTAAGAAAATTTTACAAATAGTAAAAGTTGCTTACTTAGCTCAATATAATTCTAATAATTCTGAGACCTAACCTAGAAATCTGGGACTTATTTTTTTTAAAGATATATTGATTCTAAACCTTAACAAAACAGGCAGTATATAAGACAGACGTATGGGTGAATAAGTGTTTCTTTTACAAGTGCATAAAGTATTAAAAAATGTATTTAGCCAAGATCTGAGGGCAGTGTTTGTACTTTTCATCACTAGACAGATCACCACACATTAAATTACAGCTTTAGTAAATCTATTTTTTCCAGGTGAACATAAATATGTGTACCACTGTACACGTGTCCTACAATAATATGGTTTATTTAAGAATTTGAAAGTATAAGAGGTTTAATGGCAGTTATTGTCTTACTGTAACATATGGAGGAAGAAAGTAGTCTATTGCCTTAGACATGTGCCACACACACACAATTTTTCCATTTGTAATTTTATTCCAGAAAAATGTGGACTTCCCAGGTAAGGTATA